>JAEQBH010001221.1:600000-1032324 GCA_016808115.1 Tetrastigma voinierianum
CCACCCGATGCATATGCATCATGATCGTAAACTAAAATCATACCGGTAATCCGCGTGCGGTGATGCATGCCTCTGGCTGTGTGATGTAAATACCCAGGAACTGGTGCAGTACCGCTGCGAGATACGGCTAATCGGAGTCTTGCCTCACGCCTCCTGCGCCCCCAACCTCTACTTGGGTGTTACTACCACCTCTGCTTTGAACCACCCCTACCCGGCCCAGTTGGGACATTTGGTGCTGGGGTAGATGCTACCGTACCTACCTCGGAGGTCTCTGCGACGGCTGCCCTACGTAGACCAGTCTGGATAAAGTGACCTTCACGCATGATAAGAGCATCTGTCATATTCATCCTTTGCTCCAGAGATGCCTCCTCGACGTAGCAGGTTCTGATGGAAAAAGAATGATGCAGATCTACCCACCTCCAGAAATTCTTGATCAGCGGTCCTTTGGCTGGAAGTCTTGCTCCTCGTCTGAGCCTCACCATTTGGTCCAGCCTTTCCTTTCTTTCTCTTGGGCGATTGGTGTCTAGTGACTAGTCTTTGGGAGCACTCTCTTCTTGTCGGGCCACCCACCCAGTCAGATAACTCACAGTCACTCTACCTTTAATTACGTCTCTGATTTTTCATAAAATTCTTGCTTGCTTTACTTTAAAAGTTTCTAAAAACTTTTCTATAAACTATTGCTTGCTTTTGCTATGTCCTAGTAAACCACGGGAAACTTGTGTATCTGGGTACGGTGGAAATACCTCGTGTCACGTCACTTTTCCGTAATTATGGTGGAAATACCTCATGTCTACGTCACCATACTCAATAAGCTAGAGCGCTAACCCTATCTAACCATAAGTACCACCTGCAGTCGTAGGGTACCATCATAAGTTTTAGCCTAATTTTAGAGCGCGTTCTATCATGCCCCTCTGCTCTTTTGAAGACTCAGTGTCGGCGAATATTTGTTATGTAATCACGTATAACTGATCCATCGTCGAGTACCGCCCCTTGAGTCTGCTGGCCCTCGATGGTTCTCTTGGGTGATTCATTGGAAAGGCATCTTCGATGCAGGATGTGCTCGACATATCTCTCTGGTGGTGCCTCCAGTGCGGAAGTCTAGATGCGGCCTCTACGACCTCGTCGAGACATATCTTGTGAATTTCAAAGTTAAAAGATTCAGTGACACTTTTCAATATCTGATGCATGCAAGGATTAGCAAAACAATGTAGGTTGCGATAGAAAATCTGTTATAAAAACAATTACATAGAGATCTTGTGGAAAACGTGAGAAAAAGCAGTAGTATCCTTTTTCGTGCTCCCGATGCAGTTGACCAGGGGACCCTTCCTAGTGACGGGGAAATCTGTGGCAACTCCATGCGTAACCTCGGTGAGCTCGCTCGGGGCAGGAGGAGGGGAGGAGGATGACAAGTTACCATGAAGCTAAGCCCAGTACTTCTTGGCTTGTATTTAGAAAACATAGGTTATAATTACTTTTTGGCTTTTAATAATCGCTAGATTCTTAATCAAGCCTCTTATTTGCCACAGTGGTCAAATGAAAATACAAAAATCCACTGTATATAAAAAAATACTCGATATTTTAATCATTCTGATCATAAAGGACCTCGAATTCCATCATCAAAATATAAGATAAGGATCAATCGAATATAAGTTTATCGCAACTTTGTTTTTCTCAAAACCATACATGCATATTTTACAAAAGATATTTACATATACAAAATGTAACATTTTAAGTTTTACTAGTTTTAATTTACACCTTATCTTATATATAATCCGACACACGATCTAGGATTTGGGGATCTGGAAGAGTCTTTCGAACTGACCTGTAGCACGAAGAATTATTTTAAAGCAGAAAACTATGGCGAAACGGCTCGTGAAGTCTTATAAGTTAAATCTTTGTATGCCTTTGTTTGTACCTCGCATTATGAAAATCATACCTTAAATGGTTGTATTTTATGAAGCGATTTTGCTATAAAAACCATTTAAAGCGTTAGAAAACTATTTTACTATTTGTTGAAGCGACTACCAACTGTGGCTGATAGAAAACTAATTACAACCTTTGTTGAAATGCATTACGCGCTATTTATAGCTGGCTTTGTTTGATGGTGGTTAATATCGAAAGTGCTATCTGCGCCAAATCAAGTACCAACGCTGCTGGCCCATTTACGAAATACCCTAGGCGATACCCGCGGGCCTCGGAACTGGCGTATTAGTAGACATGAACCCACTAAGACTAAGATGGTCGGTGAGCAATGAAGGATCATATAGCGTAATGGAACCTCGGAACCAAAATGCTCGGTGATGGAACCTCGGAACCAACACCTCATCGCTATATCTTAGTCGGTAGCGCTAGCTATATCACATCGAATGTGCGAGGCGACTAGTATATATATTCGATCTAACCCCGATTGCAGGCCGAGCTGATATAGTTAGTCATAATATCCTTAACACAATATTCTGTGATATAGGGAATCGTGTTAGGCGAGTACATGCCATCTGGGGTTTTTCTTGCATCGGTATTGTTTCTTAAATCTTGAATCAAACTTTTAACGAGTATAACAATTGAGACAATAAAAATGCTTTATAAATCCCATATTTTCATGACTTTACAAACTTGTAATTCGCGCTTTCATTTTAGAAAATGATTTTGGTATAACCTCTCAATAATTCTTTGAAATCTTGTCAAACGCTCACAGATTACCGTGGATGCTCAATCGCTCTGCAATTCATTCGAAATACGAAAATGCATGATTCAGCGTTTAGCAATAAAAGCAATATCGAAGCACAGAAAGTAACTATATCGAGCGAACCGATTCTATGAAGCACTACGTCTTTAGTCTATTCGATATGGACATCGATAATATGATGTGAAATTGGCCAAAAATAATCGAAAATACGCATTAAATCTTAATAAAAAATGTCTGTTTTAGTCAACTTTTGACTCGAGGACTTCGTATAGTCCTAAAATAAAAACGTTTAAAAAGTGTCCAGGCTTGTCGACTAAAATCACCAAATTCCAATCAGCGTAAAATACTTGATCCAAAGTGTGTGTCGACAACGATTAAAAATTCCTAAAATTCCTAAACTCGGTCTAAAATTTTGGGATCCCAAGTTTACGACCCTTTCTACGGCACTCTAAGAAAATTTCAAGCCCGTTCACATAACCTTTAGGCTTGAAATAACACAGATAGGCAAATTTTGCGCACTAAAGTTTAATGGTAAGATATTGAGTGCACTATGCGTAGCTCTCTTGATGATTGTTCCCCTGGCCTGGCTTCGATGGCCTACGGTCGATTTTCGTAAATACGAGGGGAAAGAGATCAAAGAGAGAAAATAAAATAAAAAATCGCCTCTCTCCGCTGGACGCTCTTTCTCCACGTTCAATTCCGTCTGCTTCTCCCTGCCATATGCCTTTTAGTCTTTTTTTTTCGTTTTTTTTTTATTTTTTTTTTTTTATTTTCTAATTCTTATTCTTTTATTTGTGTATTATTATTATTTAGATAAATAATTTCTATTACCTCATTCGGGTCCATTTTGTCAGAAAAATTTTATTTATCCTAATTGAATATTCTTTAAATATTCTTAATTTTTTAGAGATTTTAAATCCGTTCCCGGAG
Organism: Tetrastigma voinierianum; assembly: GCA_016808115.1. NCBI lineage: Eukaryota > Viridiplantae > Streptophyta > Magnoliopsida > Vitales > Vitaceae > Tetrastigma > Tetrastigma voinierianum. Next base: position 603,617 of record JAEQBH010001221.1, read on the forward strand.
TTTATTTCTAAACGATACTTCAAAATTCATAAAATATTAAATGCCGATTATAACTTTGCGGAGATTCTTGTAGATTTGAATGACTTAGCAGCATGAATTAGTTTCGTCATCAGATCAGAAATTTCGAGACTTGCTGAACTATTTTGGTAATTTATTATTATTATTTCTTATTTAAACTTGTTAATTATAACTTTCACCCTCTACTTTCCTTAATTGTAAAAGTGCCACAATTATTTGAAAACTTTATAATTTCACTTGTAAACCAATTTTCAAAAAGGGTCTATTATGGCCCATTAAATAAGTAAAGTCGGCCGAGGTAAGCCACACAGTTCTGTACTTGTTTACCTCTGGGCGGGTGTTGTAATGACCTTGATAAATTCGCTGCGCAAAGATTATCGACCTCGGCAGATTGCAAGTGGCGGTCGGGATGAAGTGCCTCGGCACTGCTGGCCCGAGAAAAACGGCGATGGGAGACATTGAGTCTGTGTGAGGAGTGTGTGGGGCTTATTCCTGTCATATCGGCATGGGTCCAAGCGAATACATCGGCATTCAAGTGCAGCACATTACATAGCTGGGTCCTCTCCTCCCCAGATAGGAGGGTGCTAACATGATGTACTGTTAAACTGTCGGGCGTTGCGCGAGGGTCAAGCGCTAGCGGTTCTTTATCATCAGGTGGGTGGGCGGATGAAGTTGTGATTCTTATTGCAAAGGATGGAGCTTGGAAGATGGTTCCTTTGGAGCCTCCACACAATTCGCGCTCCTTTACTAAGAGCTGATAGCATTGTCGTGCGGCTTATTGGCTCCCCAGGAGATCGACCTGCCCGGATGTAGTCAAGTAGTTGATAGTCTGATGATATGTGGAGGGGACTGCTTTCATGGCATGTAGCCAAGCTCGGCCCAGGATAGCGTGGTATGGCCCCAAGTTTTTGACCATGAAGGGATTACCTGGCCGGGTTCTGGGACCCGACCTTGACGGGAGGTGATGTCTCAGGAGGCGCGACAATGTGGTAGCTCAGGTTGGGGCTTTGGAAAAACCACGCGTGAGTTCATAGATGATCAATCGGGATTTTCATCCTATCGAATCTTAGGGAGATGGAAGCGAATCGAACACTTGCTATGTCGATGAGAACCTTGTGCCATGGCTTGATGCATATAGTTAGTACGAGTGCGTCGTAGTGTGGTGTGATAACCTGAGTAGGGTTAACAGGTGGAAAGGATATGGGGTCGTCGATGTGAGCTTCTTTGTGAAGGTGTCACCCCGGGTGTGACGGTGTTACCTTGCTTAATGGCCAAAGCTGCGGACCATTTTCTTCTCTGTTTCTTATAATGGTAGTGACGTCGTGGTCCCCGAGGATAAAGTTGATGGTCAGGCCAGATACGGGCGTGTTCGACATCGGCGGCCAAGCCATGTCGATTATGGGACGACTATTCCCAGCGGGTTTGTTCCGTAAATATCTCGGTCTGACACGAATCGACCTTTCCACGAAATTTGAGGCTCTAGCAATGATTGGTCTCGTGGCCATGGTCTCTGTGATAGTCGCATCGTAGGGATCTGTTGCGCTGATCCGGACTTGCCCTCATTGGTGGGGGCCACTTGAAGTCGGGGAGGTCCCGAATGATAGGCAGGAGCCGGTCATATTCAATGTTGAGGGCAGTGAACTGGGGGGATCTTTCTTCTTTTCAGATTCCCCCTCGGGGCGCTTTTGTTTCTTGCTTTGACTGCTCTTCTGATCGGCCGGGCCTTTAGCGGTGGGCTTGCCACTCTGGGTGGTGATCATGATTGTTTGTGAGGCGGCCCGGATGTTATCTTCCAGCGTAGAGAATTTATCCTCCCATCGGTATAACTCCTCCATAGTTGCCGGCGAGTCCAGGGATAAAGATTGGAAAAAGGGGTGGTGCGACTGGCTCGCTTGAGTTTTGCAAAGACGCATCCATCTTGTGGTGTCGATCCTATTTGGACCACTGTCAAATCTGCAAAATCAGGAAGTCCCGGATGGACTCGTCTTCTTGTTTAAGGATGGATTGTAGGGAGCTGATGTTCCCATTCTGTCTAACAGAGCAAAGGTACTATGAGACGAATACGGTCCACAACTCGTCGAACGAGTTAATTGACCCTCTTGGGAGCTTGTGGAACCATCCCAACGTCGGGCCTTTCAGGCTGGCCGGGAACACTTTGCATAGAAGCCTGTCGTCCGGCGTTGAGGATCATTGCTTGGTTGAAGTGAAGCATGTGGTTGTGCGGATTCGGAGGACCACATCATTACATAAGCGAATAAATGGATGACGAACAGCGAGGGTTCATAGTCAGAATATGCGGCGGGGAGGAATGACATGTCGTAGGAGTCCTTTGTGGGGGATAAAGGGGGCATGCGAGGCGGGAATGCCCAGTGGGTTATCGTCTGTACGAGAAGTGGAAGTCAGTTGCCCCGTCCAGGGTCAACCTTGTGCTCGGGGCCTCTAACGAACGTGGTCATCTTGTGTCTTTGCATTCGACCTGGCCCCTCGCTCATAGCCGGTGGATTGATGAGGGGTTCTCTTTCTGGACTCGACTTTCGCATTGCTCAGAGGTGGTGAGCGACGAGGAAGTGGAGCGCTGTCTGAAGAGAGCTCATCATCAGCCTGGTGATCATTGTGGTCGGGTGAAGCGGGCTCTTTCTCTGCCACGGGCTAGAGGCACGGTGCAGAGGCGACCGCTTGGGGGTTACCGGGCTATTGGACTCCGGTGGGTCGGAAGTAAGCGATCGTTCTCCCGCTGTAAACGGTCCGCACGTTCTTGTAGTTCTGCCACCTACCGAGCCTGCTCCTCTTGTTTCGCCTCCATTTCCTGGCGCGGCGGGCGGTCCTCGGCGGGTCAGGTTTCTTGGGAGTTGTTGGACATGGTGATATGTTCGGCCCGGTCAGATGGTATGTTCCGGGGAGTGGCGAGGCGGTCGGGGAGATCCCACAGGAGCGGGTGTACGAGCCCTCGCATATCGTCTCACGAGACTTCTTGCTTGGTGTTCGCGAGACGCGCGGTGTGGTCTCACAGATTCTTAGAGTCGGTGAAGCGTCGGTGCATTCACCGGTGATTACGGCACGCAACAAACAAGAAAGGCAGCCGTGATGTTAAATCAGCCTCCAGATGCTTGGACTAGCTCACGTTGGAAGGTTGAGGAATGTCGAAGCGCTCTCTTTTCATATTAGGATTTGCGATACCTTCTTTGGTGTGATTGGTTTCCCTTTTATGGAGGGAGATAGGGGATCCAACTTTTCGGAGGGTGGTGATTTCTTTGGCTTGTAGGGAAGATGGCTCTTTATTTCGGAAATGGTGAGCTGTGCCTTTTTATGTAGGCTTTCACGATGGGGGCTGCTGTGAGAGTGCCTTCCTATGTCAGTGGACGGAGGGGCGGATTCGTGGGAAAACTTATATTTATATTATGAAGAAGTGGTTTAGTAGTTTGCGTTTGGTGGGTTATCGATCATGCGGGTGGCGAGGCGTTCGGATGACCCGGTCTTTCGAGAAGCGTCGGATCTTAGGGGCATCGGGATGCGCTGTCTGAGGAAGCATCCGGATGTGGGCGTTCGGAATGAGAGATGCTGGGGAAGCATCCGGATCTTGGGGCGTCCGGGATCGCGATGCGGGAAGCATCAGATGAGGGCATCCGGTGGGATGGAGAGCCGGCGCCGGGAAGCACCCGGGTGACAAGGCATCCGGAATGAAAAGTGCCCGGGCATTCTTGGGTCAGCTGACTTTTGATCCTGGCCCCATTCAAGGCTCTTAGGCTGGCCGGCTAGCTAACGGAATTGGGCCCAGACCCATGGTACCCACAAGGAGCATATACAGGATGAATTGTTACTTGGAATATCTCTGTTGCTTCTTGACAAATATCATCATTCACATTTCATACCCCTTAGCTTCTCAAAAAAACATCTACATACTCCTCTCTACCAACTTTGACCTGCAGATAAATTTTAATGGATGCTTCTAGTTTTTCCTTGCCCCGTTAACTCGATTAAAAACAATGAGCCACTATTAATTCAGTTTTGACTAAAAATGTTCTAAGAATAGTACAAAAAAGCAGAAGGGATCTCAACAAATTTGTTAAGACTGTTATATGAAGAACAAGAAGACCTCTTGCTGACCTCATTTCTTAATGGGAGAACAAACTGAAAAGAAAGTGAATGAGAGGAAGCTTTCAAGCCTTTGGATAAAGAAAGTCTGGTGCTTGTCAATGATCTCGTTAGAAAGGAACTAATTTTGAATGTTGAAATATATGATATATGGAACTTCATTGTTATTGATTTCAGCACAACAAATGAATACAGTTGAAGTTTGATAGGCTAACTATGAATATCTCATTCTAATATGTTTCAAACAAAATTAGATCTAACTATCTGAGGGGAGGCATTGGGTGTAATCAACAACTCTTTCCAACAACAACAACCTTGCATCAAATTAAGCATCTGGGATATGAGACTAGGAATAGTACTGAGAGGAAGGAAATCATATCATTTGAGAAAGAAAAAAAAATCAAATGCATACATTGCAATTCTCATTTAGCATCGTACCTTGTTTCCTTCCCCATCAAAGAAGGAAGAACTGGTGAAATGTTACAGAAATTAAAGATCATAACAAAAATTTACACTATGAATTTCATGCACTCCATCTAACCAATTATAGATTAATCTTCATCTTCATCTGTTATACTGATCAGCACATGACTTATCCCATGCATCATCATTGCATTATATTACTGATCATCTCATCATATGAAGCTAATTTAATCTTATCTTATTGAAGAAAATGGGTCATTGTTGCATGTATTTCTTCGAGCCTTCGACCCTTGGTTTCTGGCAACATCTTCTCAACAAATAGGACAGTTGCTCCGCAAATAATAGAGAATAGAAAGAATGTTCCTGAACACAAGTATAGTGATAAATAAGTCATGTTTTATGGATGATAATATCTGCACAGAAATGTAGAAAGGGAAAAGAGATCACCCTGCTGAGCTCCATGCAAATACAAAGTTAAAGTGTATGTGGTAATCAAGAACAAGAACAGTTTGTTTATATTTTACTAGGCTTCCAGCTGAACCTTTTTATATTTATTGGAAAGATCTGAAACAGAACCTTATCAGTGGTTTCTGCTATGTAATTTGGAATTTCAGTGACTAATTTTCATGTCTATCAGAATTTCCCACCACCCTCTGACATGACTACCCATGGTAGTCCTGCAACTCCCATGGTTAAACTTGCTAGATATGCCTGATTACAGAATTTATCAGTCAACAAAACTATTAAATTCTGCCAATATTTAAAAACTCTGCTACAAACCCTGAAAAAGATATAAGATAAGGATTTGAGAAAACAAGAATTTATTTTAAATCAGATTACCAATACACCGATAAGTGCGAAAATTTGAGTTAACCCCTGCCTAAGTTGCAGGTCCTGCGCATAAAAATCTAATGTATTTTAGGAAATTGTGAAAACCAAACCAACAAATGAAATTCAAAAGTGTTTTGAAGAAACCTGCAATAAGAATGACAATGATACAACCAAACAACTAAGGCACATCCCAGCTGCAGAAACCTGCAAATGTCTGTGAATTTAACCATCCAATTGCTGACCAACTACATAAAAACTTAAATATATGGTTCTTCATCCAAACCATTAGAAGCGGTCGTCGTCCAGATTTATCTATTAACAGTATGCCTAAAAAGGTCACTGGAATCTGCAGAAAAATATTTATTCAAGTCTAAGAAAAGCATGAAACTGAATCCATAGTCAAGTCCTAGTTAAAATAAGAATCCAGAACCTGGAGAATAGCCATTGCTCTTGCCCCAAATGTGGCTGAAATACCTATCATAAACCAGAAATATGCATCTTCATCCCCTCATGTTCCATTTCACCCATATTGATAAATTTAATCAATAACAAGGGTCCTTTATATACCAGCGGATTCGAAGATAGAACTCGCATAAAATATTATGGCATCGGTTCCTCCAAATTGTTGTAGCACCATCAAACCAACTCAACCTAATTCAATATAGAATTATCTGAAAAGATCAGGCACAAGGCCATGTAGAAAATGGAGATACTGGCACACTAAACGATCAATTCTGGGCTTACAATTAGAGGCAGAGCATATCTCCTCTGGAACAAGTCTAAAATTCTAACTTTGAGAGCTGTTTGAAAAGCTTCTGTATCTCCTGCAAACATAAGCACCCTGATGACTAATAAGAAGAAAAGGAAGTATTTCTTTCAAGTTGCTCTTTGCTGAGCATATAAAGATGACTTAGTACTCGGATCTCTCCTGCTTCTTGAGAAATATCGGCATTTTTTCCTCTTAGACTCTGTAGAGCAGCTTCCAATCTTGCTTCTTGACTAACCATTGCCTGCATACACTTTGCTTGCTCACTAAGTTAGTTAAAAACTTGGAGTCTATTTAAATAGATAAATTTCGTTATAATCCCTTTGTCAAGATCTTTGGTTAAAAAATGTCTCCAGAACAGCAGAAAGCTCAAAGAATCTCAATAAATTTTAATGTGGCTCACCAGCCATCTAGGGGACTCAGGAATGAAGAATAAACCTATAACCTGTAATATACATGGAACAGCTCCTGAAAATGAAATAAAATATAAGTCACAGCTATGGAACTACACTATGATTGAATTAATCAGTTAAATAGTACAAAGAAGGTACCGATCACAGCCAAAATGCGCCATGAAACCACAGTTCCAACGAAAAAAGTCAGTGAAGAGCCACAACATATCATCAACTGTAGAGTTGCGAGGTACACATTACATAAGCATTCGGTTGGCTTTTTATATCAAGTCGAAATTCTGAAAAAACTGCCGGATGTTGTGATCATGAATATCTCCCTATTACTGGGCATATTCTTTGATATACGGGACCTGATGATCAATGGGAGAGATCAGTGGTCTTAGGCGCCATGAATCATCGATAAGCTGATCATATCTTGGAGTAGTGATTTTATAACATCTGATAATAACCTCTCAAATCAATTAAACATTCTTCTGGTTGAATACCAACAATCTTAACATGATCTGTTTCTATATGTAGCCACAACATCAAGAAAATATTAACAACCTTCATATAATATAGTATTTAGACATTTGGCAACTGTGACTTTATTAGAATAAAAGTTTGCAATCATTGTGACAGGACATATTAAGTGAAGACCACAGTGTTTTATGGGGTGCAGGTGTACATGTTTGTCATCAGGGTTGTATATTTGTTTCCATATGACTTTATTTTAGTATTTAGTGAAAGTTTGAGCCACCATTGTTCCGAAGAATGTAAGCCAGCATCGAACGTAAATCCAATGTATGTTCTTGTTTTCTTTCTTCGATTTTTAATCACCATTGTTGTACGAATCACAACAATTGGTATTAGAGTGTATAGCTATGATGGCTACGATCTCCCCTACGAACATAGTAATGTTCGATGGATCTGGGAACTTCAAATTGTGGCAGAGAAGGGTTAAGGATGTGTTGGTGCAACATGGTATGGTGAAGACGTTGAATGAAAAACAACCCGAAGGAATGAATATCATGGATTGGAAGGAATTGGAAACGAGGTTGCGTTAAGTATCGGGTTATTATTAGCAGTCGATGAGGTGATGCTTTTATGTCTGGATGAATCTCTGAGTAACAATTGGATGAAATTAAAATTAATACATGTTAAAGTCATTGATCAACAACAAGCTACTTCTTAAGAAGAAGTTGTATGGTCATAAGATGGTAGAGGGGGAGCACTAGACCAACACAGAAACGTATTTAATCGGATCATTAGTGATTTGGAGCAAGTTAATGTTAAGTTCAAAGAGGAATACATGAAACGTTGATGCGAATTCCCCTTGCAAAATCTTATGACAATTTGGTTACTACTTTGATGTGGGGGAAAGAAACATTAGAATTGGAGGAGATCACAAGTGCACTACTAGCCTTAAATCAAAGGAGGAAAGCCAGTGATAGGAGTTCATAGAGTTAAGAGCTTGTGGTTAGGGGTAATCAAGAGCATGGGAGAAACAAGTCTCGAGGTGAATCGAGTAGAAACAAATCTTGATCTAAATCGAGGAGGGGAAAGAATATTCAGTGTTACAAGTGTGGGAAAGAGGGGCACATAAAATGACACTATCTGGGACTTGTATCAAGGTTTTTATGTCCCCCAAATGCGGTCAGGGATGTGATATCAATTATGGTTTGTACAGACTTAGGATTTGGCTTACGGGATGTTAGTGTGGTAGCAGGAGTTTCTATCAAATTCGGACGTATTAAGCATTGGGATGCATTCGAAATTGGATCTTCAGTCCTTACAGGTGGTACTCTGGAGACATGAGCGTGTCATGTTTATTAGACAACAGAGTGATCATTCAATTGTGAGATATGTGGATGCAGAATATACAAGGGATTTGGATTACTGGAGGTCTACCACAGGTTCTATGTTTACTCTTGGTGGAGGACCTATTTGTTGGAAGTTTATGGTACAATCCCTAGTTGCATTATCTACCATACAGTCAAAGTATATGATAGTAACTAAGGCTACCAAGGAAGTATTGTGGCTTGCAAGATTGGTCAAGGAGCTAGGTATTTAGCAAGGAGGAGTTCAATTGCATTGTGACAATTAAAATTCCATCTTTTTGGCAAAGAATCAAATGTATCATGCAAGAACCAAACACATATATATGAGATTTCAAAAGATCGGGGAGTTTGTCTATTTTGGTGGTGATTTGCGAAAGGGTGTGCACGAGTGCCGATAAACATATTGTTTGAAACAAACTTTGTTACCACGGAAAAGTTCAAGCATTGCTTGGATTTGATTAATATCTTCAAATGGTAGATGGGAGATGCCCCAACCTATGACCTTAGGTGGAGTTTCAAGCCATGGCTAGTTCTTCAAAGAGGTGAATATTCGCCAAAGTGGAGACTGTTGTGGCATGTGGCACATATTGAAGCTAAAAGGGTTTGGTAAATGCCTAGCGTGTGAGAACGTCTGAGGGGAGTGGCCAAAGCCTGTTGTACATTGCGGTACGGTATGTTCAAGGTATAGGGGTATTTTTGTAATTTGATTATATCCAAGGTTATTATAAATAACCTCCTATGTAACCCTATTTTAATGATAGTGAAAGTTTGAGTTGTCATTCCCGTAAATGTAGGCACACTGTCGAACCATGTAAAATCCTGCATGTGTTGTTTTCTTTCTCTGATTTTTAATCACCATTCACAAATCACAACATTTAATAACTTGATTTCCACTTTCCTATTTCAGAAATTTTCAAGTAAAAGTAGTAAAGGAGTCTAATTGTGTGTGACTTCACTAGGGTGAAGTTAAGGTACCAACATCAATTAGAAAATCATTATCTCTAGCCTTTAATTTGAACTCCTTGAAGTTTCTTTACATAATCCCTACGGATATTGCCTCTGGATGATGTTTGGAGAATGTTTCTTTCTTTTGAGAAATCAAATGAAGCAGAAATTAAGAAGAAAAAAACGCTTAGTTTTGTGAGAAAGGAAAGGTAGGCCACCACCTTAATAGCGCTATTGCAAGCCACCCCATGATGCAGAGTATATCTGAAAGCCACATTGTCTGCTTTACAAGACAAACAGACAAAAGGGAAGAATTGAAGAGACGGTAAAGGTTTTGAATCGAAAATTTCCCAGCAGGCCTAAATCGTCTGAAGGGTCATAAAACTTACACCTCGCCGACCTATAAGATCTGTTAGCTTTCCACTAACTGCTGCACCTACTAGTCCTCCAATTGTTATTATTGAACCAAAAACTGAGTACTGTAAAGAAAAGGGTGTAAGATAAGTGATAGAGCTTGGAGAACACAAAATAATTAACTCTGCTTAAACCAGATACCATAGCTGCATAAGTAACTTCATCATGGATCATATTAAATGCTAGTCATATTGTCCTGGTTGAATAGAATGGTGTCTCCTAAAATCTTGAAATGGGACAATACACCTAATGTCAAGAGTTGGTTTATGTGTAATATATCATGTTAATTGTTCATAATATAAGGAAATGTTACGGGGTTCATTTAGGGTGATTTAGCATCATACATAAGTCAATGGAACAACTATGCATTCAGCAAACAAAATGAAGGAAAGAACATAAAATAAAAGTATGATGTAAGAGACATGTGAGATTCAGCAGTCAGCAAGGAGGGGATAAGATGAATTTTACACTAGCAATAAATTTCTGTTCAACTTTGGTCAATTTCACCAGTTACTCACATTTAAACAACATATTCAATCAAACCGCTAAACACATAAGAATCGAAATTGCAAATTTTCAAAGGGGAAAAACACACCAAAGACTTTTTTTTTCTTTGTATTAATTCTTTTTGGTTTGATTCAGACGTCTGAATCCACAGACTAAAAACAGAGCATTTGTCACAAGAGATGTAAGAATCAAACAAAATATATTAGAGAGTGGGTTGCAAAAGCACAGAACATAACTAGCGAAAGTTTGGTATTTATCTGTTTGTCATACATACATGCATATTATAACGACCCACATCCAGCCATGTATTGTCTGCTATTGGTCTAAGAGGCCTTCATGAATTTAAAACGCATCTACAAGATTAAGTATATACTATCAAGAACTTCCCCTATCTATTATGGATGTGATAAACACCCCGTCATTTAGTCACAATGTCGTTGTGAGGTCAAGCCAAACAAACAAAAACCCTCTAAAGAGCCAAGCAAAGTCTGGCATCAAGTAGGGGATTGACTCTAATATCATTTGTAAGAGTTGCACCCAATCATGCAATGACTCTAATACTTATATATTGTCAGGAATTTCTCTATCTAATGTGAGATGTGATAAACACTCCCTTATTTAGATACAATGTCGTTGCACGGTCAAACCAAACAAACAAAAGCCATCTAAAGAGCCAAGCAAAGCCTCACATCAAGTTAGGGATTAACTCTAATACCATTTATAACGATCTGCACCCAATCATGTAGATATTGTTAACTTTGGACTCAAGTGGCCCTCACACTTTAAGCCTAGTGCCACGAACTTTTCCCCTTCCAAAATGCAATTTCACACGTACACATATATCCACTCACCACTTACCTCAGCCACAGAGAGGCCCAGATCATCAATGATTCCAGTCTCAGCAGACGATGAATATCCAACCTACAAGCAATCATAAAACACTGCTTCTGTCAACAAATTCAGTCAATGACACAGCTAGTCTGCTCTATAAAGTTCTACATAGGCCCATATTCACCCATGACCTGGATAAAAGAAATCATAAGCCACAATGTTCAGTCTAATTCAGCTCATTCTGCTCAGAATTTAATTTCCAACAAGCTGGATATTCATAGATAAAAATAGATTCTGGTGAGACTCAAACTCACAGCACAACCATTAGTGAAGGAACCGCAGACAGCCACTGCAGTGCTGAAGACAGCAACAGCTGTGACATGGGAGGAACCATCTCCACTGCTGCTTCCAATGCTGCCATATCTATCATTACTTTTTTCTTCAACAAGAAGAGCTTCCTCAATTTCCGCTCCCTCCATGATCATACCTCGCAAAGAAAGATAAAAGAAAATAGAATTTTGATGAAATATAGTTGTTTGGAGAGACCAGATCGAAGTTTGATGATGGCTAGGATTAGAGAAAGTTAGTTGTCTGTTTGACTTGAATTAATTATTTCAAAGGAGTTACAGGCAGGAGGGCCGTATATGGTGAGACAGAATACGATCTGGGATCGACCCCACTGTCTTGTCTGCCCTTACTAGTCTTGTCTGCCCAGTCTTGTCTGCCCTTACTGTTTTATGTAACTTGAAATCATGTTTCAACTTTTTTCGAAGATGACAAGATGGCAACTTGCCTGCCATTAATAGTGTGAGTACGATGATCTCTAGGATCTATTACTTGATGGGCCCGAGGCTCGATGGGCCTATGTGGTGAAACGACTTGACTCCATCCATCTCATTAAGACCAGGCAGACATTACTCAAACAGGAGAATCTATGGAGGCCGTCTAGGAAAGCAAGGATAAACTCTTCCATGGCTTACTCAAGGCGGCCCATCGGAACTTCAAATTAGTAGCCCGACCATTCTACCCCATGAGAATTCTATCTCATATAGAGGTATATTCGAATAAGCGCCGCGGACATTTGTCACCAGTCCTTCTTTACCCGCCCGAGGATCGGGTTCGAGGACCTCCTTTACTGACTTGATGCTTTTGGGATGAGACCGGGGCATCGAGTCACCATGAGCGGGATATGGATGCACTACGGGCCGACAGCCCGATTACTCCACATGGCCGACGCCTTCATGCCTTACATGTGCCACCACCACCACCGCAGGGGAGTTCCAGGATCGACAGGGGAGTTCCCTTCTTTTTTTTTTTTTTTTCCCATTGCCAATGAGGACGTTGTCCATTTTTGTTTGGGGGGGGTGGTGGTGGTGGGGTTGGCATCATTCACTTTCGTGGTTTGAACATTCTAATACCATATGCAATTTCGGGTTTTAAACCACCTATGAACGTCCCTACAAGCGCCTTTTGTGTCCATCCTCGCACTCAGTTCCCGAGCCATTCAAACTCTCGTGATAATCCCTCCCGGTGTGTAGTAATACGCTTGACGAGATAATGCCTACGTCGAAGTCTTCTATCGGATGGTCAGAATCGAGCTCTAAGTTCATATTCAAAACTTTCCACGTGATGGTCGCTTTTTTTTTATCGTTAAAAAGCAGAGTATTATAAAGGAAACTTCCAAAGTACACGGAAGTGGACAAAGGAAGCGAACACCACGAGAAGACAAGAAAGAAACCCGAAAAACTACCTACACTGACCATGTGAGAAAATCTAAAACGAGTTTGTAGTGTCATTGCCAAGCAGTTGGACTTGACTCCGCCGTGGAACAAATTAATTTTAATCCTTTGGTGAGGTGACCTTGTTCTCTCGAAACGCCGACTGTTTCTAGCACGAGGAGAGTCCAAAACAGACACATGGGTGCTGCTGTCCAAATTTTTTTCCGCTTCTTTCCCATGGCGACACCTTGCAGGGCTAAAGGGTGTGAATATTGGCGTGGAAACACCCGAGCTAACCACACGCAATTGACAAAAGCAAGTCCCACAAACATTTTAACGCCACGCGGTGGATCGATAAATGGTTTATGGTCTCCCTCATCCTCCTCACCGAAAGCATCACGTTTGCAAAAGCCATTCGCGACGTTTGAGATTGTCAGGCGTGAAAACTTTGCCCGTGCGGCTTCCAGTAAGATGCCAATTTTTAGAGAGTCTGTGAATTCCAAATCGAATGAGGGAAATCAAAGGCGGGGAGATATCATTAAACCTTTATACATGGCCTTAGCACTGAGAAACTTTTTGCCTTGACTTCCTTCAATAAGAGCATATCTTCACCCGTTGGCCTGAAATTTTGGTCATGGAGAATTTGTAGGAATCTTACCATCTCTTCAATCTCCTAATCGTTGAGAGATCTTAGGAAGGTTGGTGACCAGCCTCCAGCCCCATCGCCGCTCTCCTAGATGTTTGCGACTCTAGCCTCCTTGTTCAGAGCCAAATTAAGGGAGAGCGCAGCAGCATGGCGCCACGCGCGATATCGTGCTCCAAGTGATCCTTCTTCCATCCCCTAGGGCGACAGTGCAGAGCTTGAGCCCTCTTTCTGATCTCCTTCACAAACTAGTTCCATATCCACCTTTGAGATCGTGGTATGCCCAACCTCAGATGATTCGCAAATTTTAGCGAATGACCCTCCTCAAGCGATTTCCTATCATTGGCAAACCTCGGCTCCATTTGCTTGGCGAGCCTTATTCATGTTAGAAAGCTCTTAATCCGATGCCTCCTTCCGGCTTATCGGTGCACACGTAGCCCGTTTAACCAAAGTACACTCTTATCATGATCGCTCCCTCCTAAGAAGCGCCTTTGAATCCTTTCGATCGCTCACTTTTGGGGCATACGAAAGAGAGATAATAAATTGGTAGAATTTGGACAAGGTCTTTGCGGATGAGCGTGGCAGTCCTCCCTTAGAAATATCTTGGATCTTCCAAGATGCTAGCCTCTTCCCGGAATCTCTTTTCGATCGGAGTCCCACACTCACAGAGCCTTATGTTTGGAGCAGTCCGGGTAGGGCGTAGGGAGGGATCAACTTTACCCAGCTCTGAAACCCAACTCCCTCCACATTATCCTTGTTCAATTGGTATGATTTCGCTCTTGTTTAAGTTAATTTTCAAGCCAGGCAAGCTGACATCAAAATCCAGCTAAGATACTTTATCTGCTCTGTGTTAGCCTGGCAAAAAATCAGTGTATCGTCGGTATGAAAGTGAGAAAATTACGGATCCTCCCTCTCGGCTATGATCACGCTTCCCGACAAAATAATTTCCTTCCACGTGATGGTCCTTTACTCTTCATCAGGTGCCTTAAAACCATTGCCACCATTGATTCGCTTCTCCCTCAAGGTGAAAGGAAGCCCGGCGTACTATACGGTCTTGACAATCTCACGGAACTTCGAAAATCTTGATTCACACGGTTAAGCCATTGATCGGATTATCTGAAAAATATGGGAAATTCAAGCTTCGCAATCTTAAAGGAGAAGGGTTTGTTGTTATTGCTAGTGTCTCTGTTAGTTCGGCTTTGCCCTTCCCGTGGTTTAGCTATGTTTATGTTTATGTTCGTTGTTTAGATATGTTTATGCTTATGTTTATGTTCGTGGTTAGATATGTTTAGCTTATGTTTATGTTCATACTTTCACAGCTTTCGTTTAGGTTTGTGTGTTAGGTTGTCTCAATTCAATTTCCTGTTTTAGGGTCGTGTTAGGTAGTATGTGTGGAGTGATGCCATGATTGCCAAGCAAGGATCTTTTGGACCTCTCCAAATTTTCGAAACACACAATGCAAATAACAAGAAAGGATCCTTAGGTTGTTATATGCTCGGGAATTATATGCTTGGATAGGTAGGAATGACATAGTGAGTCACCTCCTTGGTGTTCAAGAAACCAATTCCAGAGTAGTCTACCACACACTCAATAGTGTGATCTCCAGGATATGCCTAGGTTTTGACCGACTCAATTAACGTTCATCCAAATTCTCATGCTTCTAAACACCCAAGTGATGGGACATCGTAGAAAAGAGATTGCCATCGAACCCCATAAAATAAAATAAAATAAAATAATAAAAAGAAAAAGGAGAAAATTCAAAAAGAAAGCGTGAATAGAATGTTGGATCTTCTAGCCTAATCCCGGGCACGCACCCCGAGGGCCTTTCAAAGCCCACTGCCCTCGAGCCAACTAGCCTGAGCCATTGACTTCCACCGCTCCGCTACATGGGACTCCGAGGATAGGAGTTTCCCACAGCCTAGGGCCCTTAGGTTTGGTTGAGTGTTCTGGGTGAAGTTTAAGGGGAATTGAATGTCTGGTGCCCTTAACCAACTGGTGGGGAGTCACCAACGAATCCCCGCTATAGGGACACTCAACTAAAACTTACGGGCACTAGGAATTCGTTCATGAATAGGTAGGTTAATATGAATAAAAATGGTGTGTTCTTATCCTTTCGTAGGTAGACTCTCCCAAATAGGTAAGTTGAATTCAAGTTTGGGGGTCCCATAACCGAATTATATGCTAGAGACCATACATCCAATGCACATAGACTTCCTGGGAAAGGCCATAGAAAACCTAGTAGGTGAGTCACTTGTCGACCGAACCGGATTCGGCTAAATTCTTTCGAAATTCGAACAACCTTAAGGATCCTCTAAAATTAGAAACAAAGGGGAAGATTTGTGAGTTCGGTTCATTTTGATCCTCCATCTTGGAAACATGTGCATCACCCTCGTATCGTTTAGTATGTTATTATCTGTGTGTTTGGTTAAGAGTCTGTTTCTTGCTTGGGGACAAGCAAGAAGCTAAGTTTAGGGTGTGATGAGTGCCCAAAAACACTTATTACAAACCCGAGATTTGGCAAGATTCGGGATTGATTTCATATATATATGATTGTGTCGACTTCATATATATATGACCGTGTTTTGATTACTTTTCTAATATTTAGTTTTATTTGGTTTTTGTAGGAGAAATGCTGGAAAATGCTGAAAATGGAGCCTTGCAGGAGGTGGCCTGGAGAAGAGTAGGGTAGAAATCAGACCAACGTCGCAATTCCCCAATGTCGCGACGTTGTGGGAAAGTCTCAACAAACCCTATCTCTTGGAAAGGCTATAAAAGGAACGGGAGAATCCGATGTTAGGGGTTCGAAATTGGTTTGCAGAGCTAGGGTTTGAGGAATTGGAACAAAGGAAAGAAGACTTGAAGACTTGAAGACCGACCTTTCCGAGAGAGACTTGAAGAACCCGGGAGATCGTCATTCCCTCGATCATTGAAGTTTTCTCTATTCCTATTCTTATGTCTTGCTTTTCATTTGTATTGGAAACGTAACATACGAGGTTCTAGAATTTCGTGGTTTAAGGTGTTGGCAGATTTGACATGAATACTATGTTAAAGTTTTAGCCTTTTATAATTCCATTATTCAGATACTTGTTTTACCATTATTTCATGCTTGGATGAAATCATATTAATTTCTTATCAATCTTAATATGTGAGTGGTTCTTCGTAAGATCTGAGAAGTGAATGAAGAATTAGACATAGCTGGGTTAACCTAATAAACTTAGTAATATAGGATTATCACTCATAGAGGTTAGGAGTTCACCTCTGCACCTTAATGCCAGGGGTTGAGCCATGAGAGCAAGAAACCTAGTGATAAAGGGAGGTTAAAACGACCTTGAGAAAGGCTTTAATTACATTAGATAAGAGCCGCCTTGGATAACACTATATTAGATAATAGAATGGAATCGCAGCATTACATAATAGGATTGTCTGACAACACCAACACCCTAACCTTTTTTGCATCTTTGATCACTTTTGCATCTGAAACGAACAATTACTTTAGTAATAGTTTAATTCTCTTTTAGTTCCGATTAACCATCACGATTGCTAGTTTGAATATTAAAGGACTATTGTAATTTTGGTACTTAGCATACTACGATTGCGGCCTTTCCCAAAGGGATCGGGAGATCCGAATCCAGTACACTTTATTACTTGACAAGCGTATACTTGCGCAGAATAGGCACTTTGCACTTCTTTTTGCATGTCCACAAAAACACAATCACACAAACGCCTATCAACTCATAACTCAATAAGATCAAAGTAGTGGGACATAGGATATCAGTCCGATCGTTTCACTAAAATCCCTAAAAACCCATGATGTCATACCATAAAACTTTTTAAGTCAAATCGAACAAAATTCGAGTGAGCTAACTACTACAACTGTTAACTAAAACCTCAAACAATAATGTAGGCATTGATCATTTTAACCAAAAAATATTCAAATGGGAACAACCAAATGGGGTTTTGTTTAGTCTTCAAATAATCTCACAACTTAGAAGACAGCATACCCCTCACCTCTAATACTATTTAATAAGCAATCTGAAAGAAACTGCAAAATTTTAGTTCAAAAAATGGTTTTTATGGTAAGTTGCATTACCAATAGGCCTATGAGTACCATAATTGGAGTGACCCCCCTCAACAAGTTCAGGTCCTGGATGTCACCCAAACAAAAAAAAATGAAACTAGAAACAAGCAAAATAAGTAATATATTATTTACAAGCAAAATAAGTAAATTAAAGAGACCTGCAAAAAGAATGACAATCCTATAAGCAAGCTACTCAACCCCATCCAGCTGCAGAAACCTGCAGGAATTGACAAATTAGCTATAACCTTGTTCATTAACAACACAAACCTATCAGAACAGAGCCTTAAACCGTCCACACCATTAGAAGTGGTGGTCTTCCTGATTTGTCGATTAAGAGTATACTCATAGCAGTAAAAGGAATCTACAGAAGAATATTTACATGTCTAAGAAAAACATTAAGCCGAATCATAAATCCGAATTACAGTTAAATGGGAGTTAAAGAACCTGGAGAATAGCTATTGCTCTGCTTCCAAAAGGAGCTGCAAAATCTGTCACAAACATCAGATGCACAACATCAGAGCTTGAAGATCTAATTTCTTTCCTTTTTAATTAGATAAAGCAACAAAAGTTCTTGATTTACTAGCTGACTCCAAGATAGAACTTGTAAAGCTTGCGATTGCAGACTCAGGGTTCGAAAACTCGGCCGAGTTTACTCGGCCGAGTCGTAACCGTCTCGGGGGTGACCGCACCGATTCCGATACCAGATACGGTATCATCACAAACTTGGTACTAGATCGGCCAAACTCGGATGATTCGGCCGAAATTCCGAATTAACTCGGTCAACTCGGTCTTTTTTGAGTATGAAAAAGCCGATTCCCTACCTTCTCAATCTGTTTTTACCCATCACAACAAAAAAAAAAAAACCATTTTTTTTACAGAAACCTGAGCAACAAAAAAAAACCATTTTTTTTTACAGAAATCTGAGCAACAAAAAAAAACCATTTTTTTGTACAGAAATAAGAGATTTCTCTTCAAAAGTACCAAAAATCTGTTTTTACCCATCACAACAAAAAAACCATTTTTTTTTTTTCAGAAATCTGAGATTTCTATTCAAAAGTACCAAAAATTAACAATTTTTTTCACTTTCTTACCTCGATCAACCAGTTTTCTGACCCTATTCGAAGTCGATGGCTCGATGCTGCGATGGTGAGTGGAAACGGAAACTCTCATTGAGATGATCTGGGAGGCCGATGATGGAAGGGTCTGTTGTGTCCGCAAGAGGCAAGATGAAGACGAAGAAATGGAGAGGAAGAAGAAACAGAGAAGAAGATGAGAGAGAGCGAGAGAATCCAAAGAAGAGATGTGGGTTTAAGTTCGTTCGAAAATGGGTTATAATCAGATATATAATTACGAAAAATGCCATTTTTCACGATTTACATATTTATTTCCCTCCTCCTAATTTAAGTTAAGAAATAAAATTTAGATAATTTTTGTTTTTAATTTGACTTCTTATAAATAAGGTTTTAACCTATTCTTATTTTTAAGAACAATTCTTTTAAATATCGGTTTATTTTATTCTTATTTTTAAAACTATTATTTAAAATAAAAATAATAAAAACACGTTAGCACCTGCCTGCTTTTATTATTTTTAAAAATCAAGTTGGTTTCTCAACAATAAAGATAACAAGAAAAAAGGGACGGTTTGTTTTTTCTAACCCCTATTTTTAAATATAAAAGAAATTTGTTTTATTAAATTTTTATCTTATTTAATTATATCTATTTTTCTAATAATTTATATAAAATTTTAATAATTTTTAAATATTTTAATCATCTTATTCAAGGTATCGACGTATAATAATCGCGACCGACATGCCTCGATCATTCGGTACTACGACCGATACCACGACTTTAATTTGCAATTTGCAGTGGTTCCTGAAAATTGTGTCAACACCATCAAGCCAACTCCAACCTACACCAGTTGGATCATCTCTAAATCATCTGACAAGGTAATTGAAAGGGATATGCAAAAATAAAAACAAATTTTTTTTCAAGGCTTTACAATGAGTGAATGAGCATATCTCTTCTGGAACAAGTCTAGAATTGTAGCCTTTGGGAATTGCTGAAAGGTTTCTGTATACTCCTGTAAAACAATTTGAGTCGGTCTCAGTTATTCCAGAGGAAGTCCAAAGAAAAGAAAAAGTTATTTTCTGAGAAGTTACTATGATTTCTGCTGCTTCTGGAGCAATATCAGCTCTCCCTCCCCTTAGCCTGCACAAAGCAGCTCTTTCTTTCGACCGACCTTTTCCTGCGGGGAATTTCACCGGACTAACTGACCTTTGCCTGAGGCTTAAACATATTTTTTTCGCATACAGCATATAGAAAACCAGAATTAATTAATTTGTCTCACCAGCCATCTTGGGGACTCTGGAACAAAGAATAAACCTATGGCCTCACTGCAATACATATCGTGTTCAAAAATCGGTCGAAATCCGGCACGACTTCTACTAATTCAGACCGACTTCGCGCTTAACCGGAAGCCGATACTGCTACTAAGCACGAGACTCGGATAGCTTGATTCACATGTCCTAGCTGACTCGATTGAAGTTCATGAGATGACTTGGCCAACTCGATTTAAAATCGATTTAAAATATGTATAACGATCTCATTACTACGAACAACCCAAAAAGCAAACAAATAAATGCAAATTTTCAAAGATTTCTCTGAAAAGCCAACACAGAGACATACCTATGATGGAATTTCAAAAAGAAACAATAAAAATTTTAAAATTGCGTAGATTCGACCAAAATTTCGTATCTAACTCAAAAGAACGAAGAAGAATCAAGCATTTAAATTAAAAATAAAACTTAATCTTTACCCAGCGGAGAACCGAAGAAAACGAAGTGACGCCTGACGAACGGACTCCTACAAAGTCGAGTCTCAACTGCCAAGCAGAACTGGAGCAGGAGAAGACCACTCAGCGGTGCCTTGGAGTAGGTAGGTCTCTTTCCCCTTCTTTTCCCTCATCTTCTTCTTCTTCCTCTTCTTCTTCGCCTTCTTCCTCTTCTTCTTCCCCTTCTTCCTCTTCATTTTTTGATTTTCTCACCGTTGCTTGAATTCCGAGAAGAACGGCTTCCTTTCAACAACCACTTCCAAACGACGCCGCTGGCTTTTTTATTTATTTTAATACAACTCAAAATTATTGCTTGAGGCTATTCGACCAAAACCCGCCTTTTTGACACTTATCCAAACAAATGGGCCATTTTCGGGACAAGTGAGTCCAAAACAAACCAAAATGACATCGTTTTGAATTAAAAAAAAAAGTTCAGATGGATAAAATGACGTTGTTTTGGCCTTAGAAATGTCAAAAGAACGTTATTTTGGCCACAAAAACTGTATTTTACATATCCAAGCCTTCCAGCCCCCATTTTTGCCATGTTTTCAACTGAAAAGTACATTCTAGCCCTCCCAACCTCAATGCAACCACATAAAAGAGAAGAAATTATATAAATTTATTTTACCACTGGATAGAAATTTAATTTTTGTTGAAGAACAATTATATTAGAAAATAATTTCTTTTGTTCGTGACAATAAGACACTTATCTTCACCGAATGCTTCATTAACTATTTAAATAATGTTAAATTTAAAAAAATTGTTTTATTAAATTTTTTAGCTTACTTAATTATATCTATTTTTCTAATAATTTATATAAAATCCTAAATAATTTTAAATATTTTAATCATCTTATTTTGCATAAAGTTAACACGACCAATACATCACGGACCGTCTCGAAGCCTGATCGATACCGCGACTTTGAACCATGATACACATGGAACAACTCCTGCAAATGAAGTGAACTAGAAGTTACTTATGTGGAACTTTCTTGGTTCAATTGAAAGAGCAAAATGTATTAGAGCTTGGTATGGCAGGATTTTATAAGTTTGAGACCTCTCTATGCTATTTGAATATTTAATCCATATTTGTGGATTTGAAAGTCCATAATGGACTCCTTTTAGTTTGTTTGACTATTCACGTATGGGTATGAGACCACACGTAGGAGGATGTGAACCATGATATCCTGCAATCTTGACCTTCTAGGAAAGTTGGTCATTTATCATGGTATCAAAACTTGGTCTATCAAGAGGTTATGGGTTCGGAACCACTCTCTACAATTTGAATATTTGATCTCCATTTGTGAATTTAAAAGTCCTTAGTGGAGTTTGTTTGGTTTGTTTGACTCTTCACGTGTCAATATGGGACCTCACGTGAGGAAGAGTGTAATGTTTTTCTTGAGTATTGGTGTGTTTATAGGCTTTCTTAGGTACTTTTTTAGCTTTTTAATTGCATGAGGATAAGCAATGAGAGGACATTTTGGGGTCTTGAGTTCAAGCTTTAAAGCTTCCAGATGAGATGAGATTCGATCGAAATGAAGCCTTGGAAACATGATTGGACAAAGAGACGAAGGCCCGAAGAGCTTGCTGCCAAATTTCACTCCCCTCCATAGGCAAAGCGAAATTTTCGCTCTATCAAGGAGCAGGTGCGAATTTGTATTCACATGAGATTTTGGCTTCTGGAGGATTTCACACTGCCTTCCTAGGAACTTGTATTTTAAAACTCGATATGACAAGTTTTTTATTCTTTCTTGATCCTACTGCTTTGTAATTGGTATATTTTGTTTAAAAAATTTGTACCTGTATAAAGATGGTTAGCCCGAACAACCCCAATAACCAAAAGTGAAGTAATAGAGAGTGAAGGAGAAATAAAACTAAAGTAGAGAACAACCAAGTCTTGTAAAATGCACAATTTTCTTAAGACAAATTCTCCTTCTCCACCGGTGCTTTGAGATTCCCAAGGCGTATGTCTCCCAGGATAAAACGGTTGACGAATGGTAGACAAAAGCACATTATCGCCACTCCGGCGAACTAATGATTTGTTCGCACTATCACTGACAAAAAGAAGAAGGGAGGAAAACTCGAGACTGGATGAGATTTTTTAGACACCCCCACTGAAATACCCTAACAACCTTTATAAAGGAGAGACCTGACCTTTTGGAATGCCAAACATTTTTTGATTCCCAAACCCTTAGAATTCCGAATTAAATTATTCATTGAATTCAGAATTAAATTATTCATTGAATGTCATGAATTAAATTATTCATCAACGCCACATCGCCATATAACCGGGAATTCATATAATTCAGAACAAAGAGTTATTCAGTGAATGTCATTAATTTCATTAATTATTTCCAACAATTCCCCATATGAATGAAATTAATGACTAAAGACGAGACAGACTTGGTGATAGAACCAACTGTTGAAACCTACATGGGAAAGGTATGTGTTACCCTTCGAACCTTCCATTGTAAAAATATGTTTACTCTACTAGCTAAACAGGAGACACGATACCCTTGACCTATTCTGTCATTTGTGTAGACGATGACATATCTCACACAAGAATCTTCCTAACACATTTCAGTTCTCACTTTTATGTCCATTTTGGCCATGGACATGCGCCTGGTTCTGCAAGAGCTTAATAGAAATTGTGCCCTATTCAATTCCCTTTGAAGTGGCCCCACTTCACTCTTACATAGGTGATCTCTTAAATTAAGAATAGCTCATGTTACTCTTTCCAATGCATAGAGATCATTAAAAGCATAGCTTAACTTACTTCATATGAGCATCACTGTTTCATCATAGGAATGGACAGTGCCAAGATCCCCATAAATGATGTAAACCAAGTCTTTACGCTTTAGTCAGTTCCTTTAACCTAGATTTTAGACTTCCAAGTCAATTAGGTTAGGTATCCACCATATCGACTTATTCTTTTGTGGGCTTTAATCCTATTCCCTTCAATGACGTTTCAACTAACTCTCTATTTAACCATTTGATTAGCGGATCCACAATGTTATCCTTAGACGTTACATAGTCCAGAGAGATAACACAAATTGAGAGTAGTTGACTAATGGTAATACGTCTATGATTACTATAAATTAGGTAGCACTCTTCTTCGATCCCACCTATTACGGTCCAACCGAATTCGATGCTTTGATACCACTTAAATTCCGAATGAATTCCCAACCCGACATCCGGTGTCGAGCAAAGTGTCATATATTTATTTATTATTATTATTATTTTAAACTTATAAACTTTAAGTTTGTTCATTCATATTATGTTAAACATTTAGCTTGTATTATATTCTGTCGTGGTGGATTACAAAATATATACAAGCTCCATATATAGAAGTGTTCAACATTTACAATATTTACATTATTTACAAAATAAACAAAATTACATATACAAAATAGACCAAAAGGTCTTCACAGACTTGTTACGATGGTACTTGACCGATGTGGATTGTCCCCATTATCCGTTTCTTGCACCTACACTGATGAAACACCCATAAGCTTTACGCTTTAGGAATAATGATGCATACATAATCAGAGACATCATCACACTTCTATACACATGCATATACTATGAAACATAAATATTTGTATATATTTGACCATTTCCTCATATCTACTTTTTCATACATGTTTCATTCTTATCATATTTTATGTACTTTTCATGTCATCTTTCACTTTATTTTGTTCTTGTATCATAGATAACATTCTATAAGAAGGTTTATAGTTTCATACATCATATCATATCATATTCTTTTATATATACTTACTATTTTATGTTTCATGCCTGCAAAAACCTTAGAAGCGGATACGGAAAATAACTGTATGTACCAGAAGGTACTATCACTGTACGAGATAGTGATCTCTATTTGTATGACCCAAATGGGGCTACTATAATGATCCAAAAGGAATCTATGTCATCGACCCAAACGGGGTCTCGATATCTATGGGATCGTATGTCATAAAAGAATCGGTGATCCTCATAGGCATGTCTATCTATCCCTCTACTGTGTTCTGCTGCATAATCCATGTGTATTTTATGTTCAGTATATATCTCATATTCCCGAATAATTATGGTCATCCAGTAATCATATGCGATATGTACAATCATTTATTCGTATCCTTGCATTTTTCATATCTCATTATATGCATAAATAAATATGGTTACCAGCAGAGCCTACTGTTTTTCATGATTTATGGACCTAATATGAGTTCTAATTTTAACAAGCTATATATAGATGGATTCTTGAATCAATGGGCTTTCCATAGAGTCCAAGAACACTAGAAATGGAGTTCGGACGAAGAAGTTATGACCTTCTGAAGTTGGAGGTCTCACATGAGTAGCCAGCCTTACCCGGCCAGCCTACCCGACCTGCCCTGATCGACCTGCCCTTTTCGGACAGCTCCAGTACCCACTGCCCTCCATAGGAATATGGTTGGAATCTTGACTCAATGGGCTTTCCATAGAGTCTAAGAACACCTGAAACAGAATTCGGACGAAGAAGTTATGACCTTCCGAAGTTGAAAGTCACATAGGAGTAGTCAAACCCAACCGAGCAAACCTGACCTGGCCAAGCTGACCTGACCTAGCCGAGCTGACTTGACTCGGCCTTAGTTAACCCATTGACCCGATCCGCCGAAGCTGGACCGACCCGGCCGAGCTGACTCCGACTTGGCCGAAGCCGACCTCGACCTAGCCGAGCTAATCCCGACCCGCTGAGCCGGGGGACTTTGACCGATTAGACTGTTTTCAGGTAAAATGCACTTATAACTGTCTACGGAGATTCGACCGAGAAATTCAAAAGCCTAACATCAAGTCTAATGATGTGGCCAATTTACCAGAGGGACTCACTGCCAAATTCCCTTTCTTTGTCAGTTCAAAAACCAGTCCCAAAGTTCAAGCACGCGCACTATAAGGAAAACATAAGAATTTCCTTGGTTCAAATTAAACTGCATTTCCCCTGGTATAAAACACCACCCCACAACCCTTAAATGAAAAGGAACCCGAGTAGGAGAAACCTCTACACAATTAACGAGTTAGATGAGTTTCCTAAGTCTCAAAATTTTGGGGAATCCTTAGTTTCCATACAACCCCTAATCAACTACAAAACCAACCCAAAACACATATATTGGAGTCTTAGAGTTTTTCTCAACTCAACCTCAACAAGAAATGAGTTTGGGAGTTTCCAAACCTAACCCATACATAAAAATAGAGGGTTCCAAACCATGTATCTATACTTTCTACACGAAAACTAGACAAATACCATACAAAAACACTAGACTTCCATACAAAACCATAGCATTCCATACTTTCGACCGTTTCGTCTCTCTTCATTTTCTTCTCTTCTTCTTCTTCTTCTTCCCTTCTCTTCTCTCTTCTTTTCCCTTTTCCTTTTCTTATAGATCACCCCTAGTCGTATTTTCAAAGGAGGAAACTTCCTCCTTTATTCTCTTTTCATCTCTTCTCCCAAGACCAAAATGAGATATTTTTGGCCTTTTGATCTTATCCTCCTTTTAGAGTTAAGGCCATGTTTGGCTTACTCATTTTTGCTTTCTTTCCCATTTTTGCATTTAGGTCCCTCCATTTCTCTATTATTCTTACTTTAACTTATACATATTCCATTTCATAAGTGAACTATTAAATTATGACCCTTGGGTCCTGAATTGGTAAATTATTAATTTACCCTTAACTTTTGTATTAATTCCGGATTCTTGCTTATTTTATTTTTGTCTTTATTTTATTCTAGAAAAATATATTTTTACTTTTATTATACCCTAAACATGTTATAAAACTGTTAGGGCATAATTTGGGGTTTTACATCTAGACTTACCATTATCCATATTGCTTAGTGCTTTACCAATAATCACAATGTATGCATATTGGAGGCATAGGCTTTGTCACCGAAACGCTATTTAAGAATCTTTACTGCAAACTGTCAAATTCTTTCCCACTTCTTTCTTTTTTTTTCTTAATATTATAAATTCAAATTCAACATTTGTTTTGAAAATTTCCATGAGACTGTTGCAATCCTCAATGTAAACACATAACTACTTAGGTAAATTCAATCACAACACCGTTATTGGATTCAAATATCATTTCCAAACTATTCAAAAAAATGTTAATTCCAATAAATCAACACAATCCCTAATTATAGCCTAAAGGTTTAGGTTCCCGATAGGCAATTAGGATCTTTTACACAAGGTCTCAAATTCTATACATGTCCTTGTACTGTTGCAACAAGGATTTTCTAAATCAGCTAACTCCTTGTACGTTTTAACAAGGATTTTCCAATTCAACTAACTCCTGTATACTAACAAGATTTTCAAACCAACAAACCAACAGTTTGTTCGGTTGTAGAAATGCCAGTAATTAATCAAATGGAGTTTTTTTTCCTTAAAAAAAAAACCTTAAACAACTCTTTTCTGAATCCTTGTTACAAACATTATTTTTGAAAAAAAAAAAATATGGTTTTCCAGACACTTTTCCTTTCAATTAACCTTCCTCCAATTGGTTCCTTCCCTTTTTCTACCAATCTTTTTCCTTTATATCCAATCTTTTTTTTTCCCCTAAAGTCGTTTTAAACTACAACCGGATTTTTTTTTCTCTCCAAAAGATAAACTCAGTTTTATGTACAAAAGTATAAACTCAATTGTTCCAAGTATCATTTCTTGAAAACTATACCTGATTTCTCTGTTTTTTTCGAAAGCCACAAATCAGGAATTTGCTTTAACAAAACCAAAAAAAAAATTCCTTTATTTTTTTCTTGTCAGAAGAGCCCCAACCCAGTACAATCACAATTTTCAGGTTCTGTTTTTCCCCTAAACAACAAACCGTATTGTTTGTTTGTTTTCAAAAAAATTTTCCACAACTTTTCCTTATCCAAGAAACAAAATAATTGTTTTACAATGTAGGCACACAACCCGAAACACCCGGGTTCCGGCTTTTTTCCTACACGTAACAAACCAAATCATGAGCCTGGTCACTGCAGGAATTTTTTCCTCATTTTTTTTCCTATCTACAACTAAACCAATCAACAACTTCTTGTGGAGTCATTTGTCTTAAGATTGTTAGAAAAAATTGCACCTGCATAAAGATGGTTAGCCCGAACAACCCTAATAACCAAAAGTGAAGAAATAGAGAGTGAAAGATAAATAAAACCAAAGTAGAGAACAACTGAGTTTTGTGAAATGTACAATTTCCTTAAGACAAATTTTCCTTCTCCACGCAGGCTCGCATTCCTAAGGCGTATGTCTCCTGTGATAAAACGGCTACCAAATATCCAAAAGCACATTTTCACCACTGCAACAAATTGATGATGTGTTCGCACTATCATCGACCAAAGGACGAAGGAAGGAAAACTCGAGACTTGATGACCTTTTTGAGACACCCCAACTGAAATACCCTGACAACCTTTATAAAGGAGAGACCCGACCTTTTGGAATGCCAAACATTTTTTGCTTCCCAAACCCTTTGAATTCCAAATTAATTATGAATTAAATTATTCATTGAATGTCATTAATTAAATTATTTATTGAATGTCATTAATTTCATATAACTGAAATTCATAGAATTCTGAACAAAGAGTTATTTGAATGTCAAAATGTCATTCATTTCATTCATTATTTCCAACATATTTATGATTTGGTATCATTGTAACTTGCTTACTTGGCTCCCAAGATGTAAAATTAATCATGCCTTATAGGAGTATTGATAAAAAAACGAATTATAAAATCTCATAATTGAAGAATTTGCTTTGTTCTTCAATCGCTCAATAATGTTTGTTTTTCTTTCATTCTTGTGCATGTTTTTGGATGTTATCACACCTCATTGATAATTGCACACCCACCTTGAGCGAGTGGACACTCCAAAATCTCGGGGTTTGGTGGATCCAAGCCTTCCATCATTTTGATCAATAAAGGGTAAACAATGCCAAACACCAAGGTAAGTTCTGCTTTCGATTTGAATGACCTTTAGGACGTGTGGTAATAGTATGGGGACTCTTAGAGTAAGAGACTACATGTGTAGGATACCCTGACTATCCCTTAGGAGTTTCTCTTCTTTGGTCACTTAGTCTTCTTGATACTTGGCAAGTCCCAACCAGTATATTGGATTGTTATTGAGAAGATCCTTCATCCTTTATGCACAATCGAGATTGTCTCTTGTCCAAACCTTGAAAGAGCTAAGGTGAGAGCCTATTAGTCATTCAATTAGTTGTCATTGCTTATCCTTCTCTTAGAACTTATGCTTGATAATAAATCCATGAAGATGACAGTCAAAGTGTGGCTTGATAGAGGGGCTATATGCTGTCCTCATCACCTAATTACTTAGGAACCCCATTATACCCCATAGATCATCATTGATGTGTGTTGGCTTCGTGAAACAAAGCCCCAGGATCTCTTTAATATTGAATTACAACCAAATAATCAACCAACTCCTTCACAAACCGAACTTTTACTTTTGAAAAGAAATTTTCATAAGCAAGTAAACAAGGATTGCCAAACTAATTGAAAAACCATCCTAGTGGATGATCTTAAAGTCACTATTCCTACGAGTAGCTTAGGCTACCTTTAGGTAGGATTTATGTATTATTAATTTTTGTGATCTCAAACCTTGACCCTAGTCAAACACGGAATCAATTCATATTAACCCAAGTCTTATAAACTTGAGTTTTTAGGAGAGTTTATCGTTTAACAAAAAGTACTATGAAGTTACCGATCATCGCCAATGTGCGCCAGGAAACAACGGTTCCAAAAGGAAATAAATAATTGAAACGCCACTAATCACCATCAACTGCAATGCATTGACAGAATATAATTAGGCACATGGTAAACAGATGGAGTCTGTTCTGTTTGATCCAAGTATATGATTATTTCAATTACCGAACTAGTTGATGTAAATCCTCCCCGAATTTTCTTGGGCGCTATTTCCCACCCCATGATACAAAAGATATCCGCAACCAAAATTGAGAAGCGTTAAAATACTAGAATCTTGATAGTGATAGAGGCCTGTTTGGTTATTGTTTTTCAAAACTGGTTTCTGTTCTTAAAAACAAAGAGAACAAGAAAAACATGAATAACACGATTCGGTTCTAGTTATTTTTATTCTGAAAAACATAGAGAACACAAAAAAACAAAAAAATTCATAAGAACAATTTTCAGAGAACATCAAAATAGTATTCTCTGTGTTTTCAAAAATTGTTTTCAATAACATGAACCAAACATGCACAGTTTTCTGTTATAAAAAACAATGAGAACAACTCTTAAAAAAACAATTAGAACAAAAAAAAAATAGAGATAACACGTTTCATTCCTTTTTTTTTTTTTTGAAAAACATAGAGAACACAATAAACACTAAATTTAGATAACAAAAACAGTTTTAAAAAACACAAAAATGATGTTTTTTGTGTTTTCAAAAACTATTATTAAGAACAGTTTTAAAAAATAGAAACGAAACAAACCCTGGATTGGAACTTTCACCAATTTACAGAGTCTATAACTTACACCTCTCCGACCTATAAGATATGCTATCCTTCCACTTATTGATGCGCCCACAATGTCGATACTGAACCAAAAACTGAATACTGCAAGATAAGAACAGAATCAATAAAAGACACCAGCTACCCACCATGCTGTTGATTGATTCAGTTATTGAGATTATCACCTTATTTCCCATAATATAAGGATGTTTACAAGGATTATTTAGTTGATGTTAGAGGAAAAGGAAAATAGGCAAGAAAAAAAAATTCTAAAAAGGTGAAATACCTAAATTTAGGTGAAAACCCAGGAGGAGAAACTCATTATTTCAAAATAAGGTATAAGGATTGGAGTATTGTGGTTGATAATTTATAAAATACCACAAATTCCAAAAAAAATCCATATGATATGGCAAAAACTTTTTGGACTAATTATTCTGAAAAGGAAAATGCAGTAGTTGCAATTGTCATATTCAAAATGAAAATGCAATAGACTATGGAAATGATTAAAGAAGAGCACCTCCAAGACACATGTGGAGCTGAGATGATTTTTGAAGGGATGTATATGAAGTAAATGAAGAAATACATATGGTGGATTCGGAGCAAGCCCCTCCTAAGTTCAAAGACAAGCAACCTCAAGTACACGACCCCATGGAGGAAGTGAACCTTGGCAATGTGTAGGAGCAGAGGATTACTTACATTAGTTCCTTTCTGCCTTCTGACTTGAAAGAAGAGATTATTGCAATACTATAAGAGTTCAAAGACTGCTTTGCTTGGAATTATTGCTCTGCTAGCCTATGAAGTCAGAGTTCCACCCCTTTCGGCAACCACCCAGAAGAATGTCCAAGGAGGTAGAGCTGAAGGTGAAAGAGGAGATTGAGAAACTTTTGAAGGCCCAATTCATCAAACATATGAGGTATGTGCAGTGGTTAGCAAACATTGTCCCTGTGATGAAGAAGAATAGGAAACTTAGAGTATGTGTAGACTTTAGGGATTTAAATGCTGTCACTCCTAAAGACATGTATGTAATGCCTATTGATGATATGTTAGTTGATTCCATTGCAAATAATGAGTTATTATCCTTCATGAATGATTTTTCTAGGTATAACCAAATATTAATAGTTGTTGATGATATATCTAAGATTACTTTCAGATGTCCTGGTTCCTTTGGAACGTTTGAATGGCTAGTCATGCCCTTTTGTTTGAAAAACACTGGTACAACTTACCAAAGGGCTATGAATGCCATCTTTCATGATATGTTAGGCCACCACATGGAGATTTACATCAATGACAATGTGGTTAAATCTAAGGTCGCCGAACATGTGAATCATTTAAGGAAAATTTTTGAAAGAATGAGACTCCATCAACTAAAACTCAAATGTGATTTTGGAGTTCAAGATGGAAATTTTTTAGGGTTTCTGGTTCACCAAAGAGGAGTAGAAGTAGATCAAAACAAAGGCAAGGCCATCATTTCAGCCAAGGCTCCTCAAAATAAGAAAGAACTTCAAAAGTTCTTAGGTCAAGTGAACTATATAAGGAGGTTCATCTTTAATCTAGCAGGAAAGACTAAGGTATTCTCTTACTTAATCAAGCTAAAAGAAGTGGAAGAGTTTAAATGGGAGGAACAACATCAGGTAGCTTTTGATGGAATCAAAGGCTACCTTTCTAAGCCCCCTGTTTTAATGCCACCTTTGAGGGGTCGGCCACTCAAACTCTATCTATCAGCTGCAAAAGAGTCTATAGGATGCCTTCTGGCACAAAATAATATTGAAGGCAATGAGCAGGCTATTTACTATTTGAGTAGGGTCCTAAATTCAACAGAAAAAAGGTAAACACCCATTGAGAAGTTGTGTTTGGCCCTATACTTTGCATGTACGGAATTAAGACATTACTTAATCAAGTCTCAAGTGTATATGGTCTCTCCCAAACCGACTTGATCAAATACATGCTAAGCCGACCCTTAATCATTGGACGAATTGAGAAATGGTCCCTTGCTTTTTCAGAGTCACCTTGGTCTATTTTCCACAAAAATAAGTCAAGTGGCAAACTTTAGCTAACTTTCTAGCTAATCATCCTTCATTAGAAATCAAACCATAAAAGGATGTGGCATTAGGGATATATGAAGTAGAAAGGTGGCCTCGGGTTCTTAATTTTGATGGCTCTAGCATGGAGAATTCCGCTGGAGCTGGGATACTAATCATCTCACCAAAAGAGATAAAGACTACCCTATCTTTTAACTTGGCCTTCAAATGCATCAACAATCAAGCTGAATATGAGGCTTTAGTGATCGGTTGGGAGATTTTGTTGGAACTTGGAGCACAAGATGTACATATCAGTGGGGACTCCTAATTAGTGCTTCGGCAACTAACAGGGAAATATAAATGCAACAGGTTATTGCTAGCTCTATATTATACTGCATCCACTCAATTGTTAGATTCTTTCCACTCATTGGATTTTGAATACATTCTTAGGGAATCTAATTGGGAAACATATGAGATAGCACAAGTACCCTTAGGTGTGAAGATGAGAGAAGAATTGACTCGTAAGTTCATTGTGATAGGCAAGAAGAATCACCCCTCAATTTATGAAAGGGGAATTAGATTAGAATTAGTCAATACAGATGCAAATGTTGCAGGAGACTAGAGAATTAAGATCAAAGAATATTTAGAAGATCCTAAAAGGTCGGTCCCCCATCGATTGAAAGCTCAATCACAGAACTTCGTCCTATTGGAAGAGGAATTGTATAGAAAGCGACCTGATGGTTTACTACTCAGATGTCTATCCTTCCCAAATAGCATGAAAGTGATAAAGCAAGTTCATGAAGGGGTCTGCAGAGCCCATCAAGTTGGGATAAAAATGCAAGGGTTAATTAGGAGACATGGCTATTTTTAGCCAACCATCCTAAGTGATTGCGTCAATTACTCCAAGGGCAGCCAACAATGTCAAAAGTATGGCAGCATGCAAAGGATACATGTTGTGGAACTCCACTCTATTGTAAAACCATGGCCTTTCAGAGGATGGGTCATGGACTTAATTGGGAAAATCTACCCAACTTCATCAAAGGGACACAACTTCATCGTATTTACTACAAACTACTTCACTAAATGGGTGGATGTAATACCCTTGATGAAGGTAGAGCATAAAGACGTGATCCAATTTATCAAGGAGCGGATCATTCATAGATTTGGAATTTCTCAGTCCATTACAACCGACCAAGGCACCATGTTCACTAAGGATGAGATGACTTATTTTTCCAAGGACTATGGTATTCAACTCATCAGATCCACTCCCTTTTATGCCCAAGCAAATGAGCAGGTAGAAGCTTCTAATATGGTGTTGATAAACATCCTAAAGAAGATGCTGGAGGATAGTCTTAGAGATTGGAACAAAATTTTACCTAAGACCTTATGGGCTTATAGAACTTCTAAAAGAGGTTCTACATGGGTAAGTCCTTACTCTCTAACCTATGGCAAGATGTAGTGCTTCTAATGGAGGTGGTAGTTTCTTCTCTAAGGGTATCTAGGCATACTGGCCCTAATCCTCAAGAATACAGTGAGGCCATGATGATGGAACTTTAGGCATTGGATGATCATGATCCAGAAAAAAAAAGGTGGCTCAAGCCTACAACAAGCAAGTCAAAAGAAAGAGTTTTGAAGAAAGGGAACTCGTTTGGAAAGTGGTGCTGCCTATTAGTGCTAAAGACAGAGAATTTCGGAAATGGTCTCCTAGCTAGGAGGGACCATTCAAGGTTCACCTAGTACTGCCTGGAAAGGCCCACTGGTTATCAAGCCTTAAAAGGGAGCCACACAAAAGGTTCATCAATGGGAAGTACCTCAAGAAATACTTTCCCACAATGTGGGAAATGCTGGACACTGCCAAGAAGAACTAAGGTAGGAAATGAGAGAATAACAAGCATAAGTAGGTCCCATTGACCATTTTTGGATTGGGGAAACTATTTATAGTAGTTACTTTGAGTGATAAAGTAGATTATTTTGGTCACTCGCTACTCAAACATTTTGTATTCCTCAATGTCATACTTGTTATACCCTCATTGTTTTAGGAATAAATAAAGTAGGTCCCATGGCCACTTTAAACCTAGGGAAGTAGATACTGATCTTTGATTTAAAGTTTAAAGTAGGCTTTGTGATCCCTATTGTCCTAAATAAAGGCTTTTCCCCAAAATTGGGCTTGTTGTGTCATCAATTTTCCAAAAATAGGTTCCATGACCACTTTAGGACTAGAGAAATACGGGATGACCTAGTAGTAAAGTGGCTTCATGGTCGTTGCATTCATTAGCACACTAATTTCTTCAAGGGTGTTCTTGTTCCCTCTCCGAATAAGTCCCAAGACTATTGAGGTCATTGGAGAAAAAGGTATGAGACTAGTTCCAAGATAGGATTTGAAGCAGTTGGCCTTTAGCCACTTCATCTCAAAAACACAAACTTCTTCGAGATTCCCTATTGATTCTCTAAGGAAGACTTCTTGATCACATCAAGATTGGGGAAATAGGGGAGGAAATATCCAAGTGAATAAGGTAGGCCTCTAGGCCACTACATACACATATTTCCCCAAACAGAGCACTTGGACAAGTTCATGAGAGGCTATCATAATCACTTTAGATTGAAGAATGAAATGATGAATGGAAAGATCATAGAATCACTCTAAGATTGAGGAAATAAGCCCTCATTGGAGTAAAGGAAAGTGGGCTTTGTAGCCACTACACATTCAAATACAAGGGTTAGAAATGAAGAAAACAAGACAAAAATCAAGAAATTTGGACAAGGAATGAAGAAGTTATGCAAGTTGCCGTCATGGTCACGACCATAGTATTTCATGGTCGTGACCACAGTATTCTATGGTCGCAAACACTGTTTTCAGCATCTTGTAGTGTGGTTGCGACCAAGGTCGTGACCACATCACCCTGTGAGATGAATCTTGCGGTATGGTTAAGATCATAGCACCATGTGTGATGAACGTTGCACTGTGGTCGTGACCATAGTATTTCATGGTTACAACCATAGTAGTTTATGGTCGCAACCACAACAATTTATGGTCGCGACAATGAATCTCTTCTACAACCATTTTTTGTTTTTAGCATTTCTTAGCGTAGTCGCGACCTACTATGGTACCCTGTGTGGAGAAATTTGCAGTGTGGTCGTGACCCCAGTATTCCATGGTTGCGACTATGACATCCTATTTTCAGTATCCGTATAACGTAGTTGTGACTACGGCTTACATAGTCGTGACTATGACTCGATGGAAGGGGATCTAAGAATGTAGGGAGTCATGTAAAGTAGGCCATTAGCCACGCTTCGAGAAAAGGGGTTTTGGTTTTTATCAAACCTATCACAATCACAATAAATAAATAAAGTAAACCATATGGCCACCAAATTTAGGGAATATTGTAACACCCCGAAATATACCCTAACAGTTTTCGGATATGTTAGGGTGTAATAAAAGCTAAATTGAATTTTTGAAAAATAAAACGAGAGACCTGAAATTAGTACTAAAATCAAGGGTAAAGTGGTAATTCACCACTTGAGGACCCAAATGTCATAATATAAGAAGAGCATATATTCAAGAGAAATTAAAAGAAATTAATGTGTAAATAGAAGAAGAAGAAGGATTTAGAATGCAAATAAGAGAAACTTAAAAGCAAGAATAGTAAAATTGCTGGAATGGCTCAGGAAAGCCTAGAAAATTCTCTAGATCTTGGATGACAAAACGGACTGAGCCGTTGGATCCGTCTCGCGAAATCTAGTTACCCAGTCAAATTTCATTAGATTCCAAGATTGTCAAAATTTCACAATTTTCGAGTAATGATAAAAGGCTCTGGGTGAACTCCTAAAAACGGATTTTTAGAAAATCTCAAAATCGACAATATTTAAAGCACGTCCATTTAAGATTATCAAACTTAAACCTGATTTGTAAATAAATAGTTTCGAGTCGAAATGAACCAAGATAGACAAGGGGGCACAAATCCCACTTTAAGCTTATATATATATATATATATATGATAGGGAGGAGTGCATTTATGCACTAAGGTGAGATGGAGTAGAGGGTCTTTATTTATTTTATTTAATACTCTCTTTGGATACTATCTGAGTTTTACTGTCTAATGCTTAACAAGAGAACGGTGTCTATCCACTATATGACTACACCATGAGTACTCATCTGGATTTCACAGAATTCAAGTAAGAAGTTCAAAATCATAAGTTTCGCATTTTCTCAAATCTACTACGCTCACGGCCGAATTGGTCTGACCAAGAGACAAAGTTTCGATCCACGACGCGAGCTACGCGTGGGTACCAAAATCTTGGAGTTTCATCAAACTCCACGAGGTAAGAAATTTTCCCTACTTGGAATATTTTTAGCCTAAAAGCCATGTAATGGCATAGGTTGTTTCGGGGCCGGAATAGGCCATGTGATTTAGTCCCAAGATTTTGGGACTGAATATTGGAAATTTTTGGGACTGGATTTCGGGCAGTCCCGGACTGTATTGAAGGATATAAATTAGATAAAGAATAAGAATATATATGAATATATGATATGATATGAATAGATGAATAATATGAATATAGGAATATATGAAATGAATATATGATAGAACTACATGAGATTATGAAGTATAATGTATTAGACAACAAATGCTAAATGCACAAATGATAGGAAAATAGTTACATGTATGGTAAAGAATTATGAATACGTGAATTTTGAAGTTAAAGATATATGAAAAATGCAAAGATACAAATATATTGGTCAGAATATCGCATATGATTACCGAATAACAATAATTATTCTCGTGAATATGAGATAGTGTACCGATTATGAAATATAACTGATTGTCCGCTAGAACCTAGTAAAGGGATAGATGCCTATTAGGGAAAAACAAGTCTCGCAAAGATACCGATTAGTTGGCCCTACTGGGTCATTACAGCGCCTTCTTGCCCTTATAATGGTCATTGTCTCGTAATGATAACGCTTTCTGCTTTATAGACCACTGTTGCATGTTGAGGCAGCCGCTTCTGCCCTTATAGTTTTATCCACTTTCTAAGGTTTGCGTGTGCATGAAACATAAACAAATGACAAATATATGCACATGATTGAAAATGATAAAAAATTACATAGCGTGATATTAGAAGCATAGCATAGTTATGTGATAATATATGCTTGTTGACAAGTATATGTTGTGAAACGAGAAGAGAAAAATGTAAGCGACTTTGAAATGAAACATGATATGATAAGAAAGTATAAGATTGCATAAGCATGTGTAAATTATATGTATATGAAAGCATATGAAAGTACGATTACATGAAAAGTACCCGGATGAAAGCATACAAAGAAATAAGGTATATGAAAGTATAAGAATGTAGAGATTAAAAAGTATAGGGCCATATAAGATAGGTTATATGAAAGTATATGAGATATGAAAGTATATGATACATGCATAGTATCTGAACATGAGAGGAAATGAACATGAAAGTATAGGAAACTTACAAAGAACATGTCTAGTAATATGAAATAGATCAAGTATACGATATAAGCAAATGACAAAGAAATAGGTAAAGTATATGTGATAGATAAGAATGATATGATATATGCACATGTTTTGAAGCACATGAAGGCATTAGACAGAGATGATAAGTGTTAGAAGTCATAAGTATATGATGCGTATGAGTATAAAATGTATTCGATTAAAACTGCGACGATCGATGTTATTGAATTAGATCCATGTATGTGTTCCCACTAAGCATAAAACATGAGTTTAAATCACGTGTGGAGTACAGATGAGGCAAGAGGACATGACATCCGCATCGACCTGAGGCCATCTCGAAATAGGTGCTCACATGTATTCATGATCTTTGATTTTCATTGGACGGAATATATGTATATGTTTGTAATAGTGAAATTGTAATAAAATGCAAAGTAAAGACTCAAGTATATGTGTATAGAATATAATGAATGCCACTATGGTGGTATGTATAATGTATATGTAAAAGATTTTTATTATTACATAAATTGTGCATATGAATGAGAAAATAGGTACAGGTGTCAGCTTTGAGAAAGAAAATGTCAAAGAGTCCCAGTCTCGAAGTGTGACACCCTCGCTTGACACCCCTTCGGGTGTCGGGTTGGGGGCGTCACAAGTTAGTGGTATAGGAGCAAAGGTTTAGGCGTTTCTGGAATTTCCTAAACATAGATAGAGTATAAGATAGAAGAGATAGAAAAGTCTATGTATAGAAATGTGTTGGCTTGATGTGGATGTCCTTGTGTGTTATATAGATGGATGGAAGTCACAGAAAAGAAGAGTGAGTAAGAAAGTGTTGCTTAGGGAACCAAAGATTCTCCGACTTTTCCAACCTTCTAACAATGTCACTAATGAACGAATAAAGCCTTGCTAAGAATATCATGAACATGGCTCGGGTATTGGATGGACTTCATGAGTCTATCAAGAGCTATTTAGCACTTGCGAATTCTCTTCAGCGTGTGACTTTTCCCTCAATTGGTACAAGATGCTATGAAAGTAGAAAAACCTTAATCAAGGAACCAAGAAAGGTCTCAGAAGAAGGCATTCTCAAGAGGTGGTTCCTCTTGCCCAGAGGTAAAGGAGTGGAGAGCTTCAAGTTGATTTAGTACACGGTTCAGTTACTAGGGGTAGAAGGCAAGGGCCTAATGTTGCTCCTAGTTCTAGTAAAGGCATGGCCTTAGGACAAGGAGAAAGTCTAGGATGCCCTAATTGCAACAAGTGGCATTCAGGTGTTTGCAAGAAATCTTGTGAGGAGGATGTTTTGGATGTGAAGTATTGAACATTTTAAGCAAATTGTCCACAGGAATGCAGGGATAATAGAAGTGCAAAGAAAGTATCGGTCGCAACACCTTGAATGCGGGTGGTGGTCGATTGCCGCGAGTGTGGGGTCGGTGTCAAGGCGGTGGATGGTCTGAATGCTATAGCGAAGCACGAGCTTATCGCATCTGGACTTGTGAGGATCAGGATGCTCCTGATGTTATAACGGGTATTTTCTCACTTTATGATATTGAGATGTATGCGTTGATAGATCCTGGTCCTACGCATTCGTATATCTGTATTGAGCATGTGTCACGATAGGAATGCCATCGATAGAGCAATTACTATATAATATGCTTGTATAATCCTCACGGAGCACATAGTGTTAAAGAGTCGCTTGAGCATATAAAATTGTCATGTTGGTTCCATGATAGAAATTCTCGGTTGACCTCCTTGCTTTACCATTCCACGAATTTGAGTTAATTTTGGGCATGGATTGGTTACCCAAACATCGGGCTACAGTTGAAACTGATAAGAAAACATTAAGGATCAAATGTTCTTACTTGTCAAAGGTATTTTTGCCCCGTGTCCGTTGAAATAAGGTATTCACCTTATTTGGACCCGGTGTGTCATAGTATTTATAGATGACACTTCGGTGTATTCTAAAAATGCACCAGAATAGGAATAACATTGAGGATTGTGTTCTGATTTTGAGAGAAAAGTTAATGATAAGTAAAAGTAAATGTGATTTTATTTAACGGAAAACTCATTCCTAGGCCATAGAATTGCATGCGAGTATGGAATTGACCCTGCGAAAAGTGATAAAGGTGAGAAAGTCACGAATTTAGTTGGATACTATTGTTGATTAGAATAGATGCTAAGTTACAAGAAATAGAACAAAAAGTCAGAAATGGAGATAGGAATGACTAGATATAAAATGAGGATTTAGGGTGCGTTTGGAAGAGCTTATCTACAGCTTATTTGAACTTATCTTATTAGATAAGTACTTTTGATAAAAATTATTCGTGTTTGGGATAGCTTATGAAAATAACTTATGACCCCCTTATAAGCTCATTTTAGCTTATTATTTCAATAAGCTTCATGGAGAAGCTTATTGAAATAAGCTCAAAAAAAAATTTTTGGAGCCTAAACTTGATCATTTAAATGACAAATCTATCCTTCTAAAATTGTGAAAATTCCCCTCATGATGATAAATACTTCACGCCACTTATCAAAATCTCCGAACCCGAAAATTAAAAACGAAGAAAGAGGCCCAATCAACAATACAATTCGCAAGGGCTCCAGAAAACCTCCACCCATTACAAAAGAAACGATCCTTGAGACATTCTCTTCCTCTCGCTCGTCTCTCACTCGGCGTCGAGCCCTTCCCTCTCTCGGTCTTAGCATTCTAGCAGCCTCCTTTCCTCGCGTAAAGAGTATGTTTTGATTACGAAAAGACTCTCAAACTCCACCTCAATCTTACCTCGACCTTGCGAAAGCGAGTGCATTAACTTCTCATTCTTTTGTGGAAAAATGTCGGTAATAATTATTACATTCTTCATTCTTTATAACCCTTGAACTCAATTTTTCAATTTTCCCATGTCTTGTTTGTTCTCAAGCAAATTATTTACGTAATTAGGAGGTGACAATTGCTTTGCCTTAGTCAACGAGCAAGCGGATCAAATTTACGCGATTTTGAAATTGTTTAGATTATTCTGCAATTTACGCAATTTTTTTATGAGAAAGTAGTTTTATGCAATTGGTTTGATTCAATTGTATGAATCAGTTACGTGACACTAGGCATGCGAGAAAAGGTGAATAATTGGTAACCTTACCCAGCAGATTACGTTCTTCGTTCTTTATAGCTCTTGGTTTTTCAATTTTTTTTTAGAATTTTTTCCCATATCTTGTTTGTTCTCAGTAATTATTTACGTAATTAGAGATTGACTTGCTTTGCCTTAGTCAAAGCAAAGCAAACTGGATCAGTTTCTGCAATTTCTAAAATTGCTTGCCTTATTTCTGCAATTTTTTTTTATGAGAAAGTAGTTTATGCAATTGGTTTTATTCAATTGTATGAATCAATTTCTATGACACTAGGCATGCGAGAAAGGTGAATCATTGGTACAGTTTTCTGGGCAATCAAATTGGATGATTTTGATTTTTGTGCTTTGCTTATTAGTACATTAAATTCTTTCTTGCTCTCCCTTTGATTGTTGTCTTCATGTCTTTTTTTGTCATGTGCATTATGGATAGTTTATGGATTATAGGATTGTTTTTTACTTTGGGTGTGAGATACTAGCTTTGGAAAAGTATATTTGGAGTAAATTGGGGGTGAAACATGTTTTTAGTGAAATTTTGTAGTGGATACAAAATTGCATAAAGTTCTTACTAGGATAAGACAATCTTTTAGCAATTGCACATAATTTTTCTTTACACTTGTGCACCTCAATAAACATATTTGTATTTGAATTTAATCACTATCATGTTTTTATTAGCAATGAATTCAAACCAAGTTCAAGAGAAAGGAAATAATAGTGGTAGTAGGAAGCGACCTGAGGCGATTGGAATGAAAAAATCATGACATATTATTTATGGTATGCGTTGACAATCTGGCGGGTTAAGAATATAAACCACACACTTTAATAAAGTGGGGCGGAGCAAGAAATGTGATCAAGAATTTTAATGAGCAAAACGAGATTATCACTTATGAGTACAAACAAATGAAAAATAAATGGGATCTTTGAGAGAAAAGAATGGCGGGTTATGGGCAAAACTTGTTGGAAAGGAGGCGGTCTTGGATGGGATAACTGAAAAACAAGCTATTGCGGCGAGTGAAGAATGGTGAGGAGTGAAGATTAAGGCCAATTTTGTATATATATATATATATATATACTAATATATGCATGTATGTATATGATGCTTGTATAATATTTAAGTGACTTTAAATTCATTTATTTGGAAGGACATTCAGAGAGGTTGCGAAGTTCAAAGAGAGGGTTTAAA
The DNA here is from genome assembly GCA_016808115.1 of Tetrastigma voinierianum. Classification (NCBI taxonomy): domain Eukaryota; kingdom Viridiplantae; phylum Streptophyta; class Magnoliopsida; order Vitales; family Vitaceae; genus Tetrastigma; species Tetrastigma voinierianum. Next base: position 645,217 of record JAEQBH010001221.1, read on the forward strand.
GAATTTATCTAAGATGGAATCCTTTTAAGGATGCCATTGGTTTAGTCATGGGGCACCTTCGAGGACTTAGTAGAGGAGGAAGAAGGAGGAGTTGGAAGCAAATGATGGACTAAACATAGGGAGCCTGTGGCGAGGAAAGAGAGAAGAATGAGGGCTTGAAGAATTGGAAGCAAACCTAAATCCTTCTAGTCAAATGTCGAAAAGAAAAAGAAGAGTTGGGAGGAATAATAAGAGAGATAGTATTGGTCATCGAGATATTGATCAATTTGATCATTATAATTGAAAGTTTCACCACTGAAGATTCCACTGCTAATGCAAATGTTAGTCATATTCCTACATTTGGTGATTGCTTGGACATGCTTCAAGTATTGCCAGAGTTAGAGTATTGTAGTGAGACTCACATAATTGCTATTAGATTGATGAAACAAAAGTCAAATAGGGAGACTTTGTTCTGCGAGATGACCTGACATGACTTAGTTGGATAAAGAGCCACACTGCAGGTGATGTGTCACAGTCATTGAGTTATTTATAGTTTGTAACTTTATCGGACATACTGGTTTGTTAACCATATATTTAGATTCTTTTCTTTAATTCTATTTGATGTTGTTTTTAAACTATATTATTAGACATATTTTCTAGTTATGATGTTGTTGTTCATTTTTTTTTTTTTTTGCTTATGAAAGTGAATAATGTTATTTTAATTTTTGAAAAATGCACATGATGTCTACTACTAGTTCGCGATGCTACACAGGTCGAGATAGTGAAGATTTGTTGTGATAACCACATATCACATGCGAAAAGGGAAAAAAAAAAATTTATTGCTTATGCTAATGCATGCACCAAACTATTCCTTAAATCATGTGATAAAAAGACTACTGCGTGGACTTCTACATTGGCAGGTCATGAATGGGTAAGAAATTATCCAATGAACCGCGATGTTCGTTGTTTTCAAATGTTTAGAATGAGAAAAGATGTGTTTCTACAATTGTGTAACGTTTTGCAATGCAAATATGGTCTAAGGCCAACAAGAGGCATGGGAATTCATGAAAAAGTTGGCCTTTTGTTATATGTCTTAGGACAACCAGGTTCAATTCGTAACACGGAAGAGAGATTTCAACATTCTGGAGAAACTATTTCTCGACAATTTCACAATGTCTGAAGGGCGCAGTTTGTGGCCTTTCTAGGATATTATTAAACATTGATTATACTTTAAAAGATGTCCTTATCGGATTAAGAAATGATGACGAATGTGTATCCCTTATTTTAAGGATTGTGTTGGTGCTATAGATGGAACACATGTGAAAATTATAGTCCCTACTGAACAACAAATTCCTTACACCTGTAGAAAATTTTGCTGCAATGTAATGTGACTTGTGATTTTAATTTGTGCTTCACATTTGTTTTAAATGGATGGGGTTACGCACATGATACTAGGCTTTTATGGATACTTTACGCAAACCCTAGCTTACATTTCCTCATCCTCCTACGGTCGATAACATATTTCAAATTCTTGTTATAATAAAATTATCCTTACACACACACACACACTTTTCTCCTTTGCCTGCTCTGCTCTGCTCTGCTGCTATATGCCTACCTTCTCTCTGCTCTTTCTTTCTTCTGCTGCCTTCTGCTCTGCTCTGCTCTTATATTCGAATAGAAATTCTTGTATACCTTCTTTGTAGAGTAAATATTACTTTGTTGATCTTTGGATATCCTAACTACAGAAATTTGCCAGGCCCTCTGAAAGCTACTGTTATCATCTCCCTCATTTTAGATTAGGGCCTAGATTTAGGGAAAATGAAGTATTCAATTACTTTTGCCTCTAGTCTTGAAGCTCTATTGAGCGATCATTTGGGTGTTACAAAGCTAGATGGAAGATATTAGGCAATATGCCTCCTTTCCCATTGAAAACTACGACTCACATTATTGTTGCTTGTATGGCTTTGCACAATTTCATAAGAAGGAATGATACAGATGATGAAGAATTTATGTTATTTAATGAGCATGTTCGAATTTGACTACGATCTTTGAGGTAGATGAAAATATACTTGAATGTCGTATGGGAGGAACCAAATCAAGAAAGTATTAGGCAAATGGAGCAAGTAAACTGACATTAGAAACCATGTTCTGGCTAATGCAACTAATTTCGTGTTTTTTATTGGAATTTTAAATTATGCATCAATTAGCTAGTTTATTGTATACATGGTATATTTTGATTTTATTTTAAAATTTTAATCCACCCCAGTTTCTTGATATATATATATATATATATATATATATATATATATATTATGTTTAATTTTAGTTATTTAGTTTTATTCTTATTTTATGCTTTTTGAGGATCTTTACATATATTTCTTTGTATCATCTTTTAGTAACCATGCTCATGGCTATGTTTTTTCTTGTGGATAATTTGTTAGTAAAATGTTAAATGAAATATCGTATCGTATAATTTCTATAAAAAAAACATAATTGTATTTTTAGTTCAAAAAATGTAAAGTAATTTGAGAATATTGAATAAAAGCATGTTGTCAAAAATAATACATGAAATTATAGTGTACCATTTAAAAACAAACAATATAGAATCCATTCTTGAATCTCAGCGTCTTACACCTTGTCGAAAAATAAGACAAAGCCACTTTGAATTAATCTAATAACATTTTGTAAAGTTCATGGTACATCACGTTCAAATTTATAAGAAGCATCTCAAAGATTTTAATTAAGAAAAAAACCTATAATATTTTAATTTTTATAATCTCTTTGATGTATATGAAACAAAAATAAAAAGGAGAGTATGATTCATCAGCTTTTTTTTTATACTAGAGATTACATATGAATGATAAATGTTTTCAGTATATAGTGAATATTTACTTTATTTTAAATTTTTTATCATTGTTTCATGATATATATAATATTAAATTTTTAGTTTTTAGTTTTTAAATTTTTTTTTTAAATTATGGCAAGTCTTTATTTATCAAACAATTCGATTTTATAAGTACTTATGATGGTTTTGTTTATTATTATAAGTGTTTATTGTAGTAATGTATCCAAACACCTTAAGAAAATAGTGCGTTGGCGCTTTTTAAAATAGGTATCAGCTCCTGAATAGACATTTGAATAAAGTCTTTATGATATAGCTGCAAATCTATCAGCTCTTATAAAATAAGTACTTGAATGGTATTTGCGAGCAAGGCACTGTGTACGAGAATGAATTGAGAAGTATCAAATGTTCGAGTAAAAGTAAGTTAGGCATGTGGAGGGCCACAGTACCTCGGCTTTTCGATTCAATTAATAAAATTTCAATGAGGGAATTTCTTGAAGGGAGAGTTGCTTGAGAAATATCTTATGTGATTTTTGGACATCTTTGAGGTGTAATAAAAAATTTAAGTGAATTTTGAAAAATAAAACAAGAAACCTGGACCTAGTACTAAAATCAAGGGTAAAGTGGTAATTCACCACTTGAGGACCCAAATATCATAATATAAGAAAAGCATATATCCAAGAGGAATTAAGAGAAATTAATGTGTAAATAGAAGAAGAAGAAGGATTTAGAATGCAACAAGAAACTTAAAAAGAAACAAAGGAATAAGTAAAGATTACTTTGATGACTCAGGGGAAATTTAGAAAGTGCTACAGATCTCGGATGGCAAACGGACTACGCGGGTTTAGATCCGTCTCGCGAGAAATCTAGTTACTTCGGTCGACTTTCGTTGGATTGAGATAGTGAAGATTTCCACGATTTTTAAATTGATAGGTGTCGAGTAAGCCACAGCAGGTTTTTAGAAAATCTCAAAATTGACAATATTTAAAGAATGTCCATTTAAGATTAGTGAAACTTAAAGCGGGACCAAGCTCCTAGAATTGTTTTAATTTGAAATGGACCGAGAGGGACAAAGAGGGCATGTAGATTTACTTTAAACTATATATATATCGATAGGGAGGGAATGATTTTAGCGTTAAGTAGGCGTAGAGATAGTGTGAGAGAGTTTTTTTGTTTTTATTTTCTTACTCTTTTCTCTTTTTTGATACATGGGTTTTGGCCAGTCGAATTAGTGAGGAATGAAACGAAAATTAAATCCTAACGACAAAGTGCGACGTGAGTCTAAAATACGGGATTTAGCGAGAATTCAAGAAGTAATAAGTTTGGAAAATCCTAAGTTTGGTATTTTCTCGGATCTACAGTTCAGGTGAGGAATTGGTGGACCGAGAATGAAAGTTGATCGCGTTCTGTTCTGGCGTGGAGTGCAAAAATCTTTGGAGTTTCGTGAATTCGCGAGGTGGGAATTTTCCACTACTTGGAATATTTTTAGCCTAAAACCATGTAATGGCATAGGTTGTTTAATTTAGGAATGGTAGGTGTGATTTAGTCCAGATTTTGGGATGAATGACAAATTTTAGACGAGTTCGGAGTAGTCTGAATTTGTATTGAAGGATATAAATTAGATAAGAATAAAGTACCCATGAATATATGATATGAAATGAATAGATGAATAATATGAATATAGGAATATATGAAATGAATATATGATAGAAATACATGAGATTAGGAAGTATACGATTAGACAACACATGCTAGAAATGCACAAATGATAGGAAAATAGTTACATGTATGGTAAAGAATTATGAATCTGATGGGAATTGAAGTTAAAAGATATGAAAATGCAAAGATAAATATATGGTTGTTGTGCATATGATTACCGAATAACAATAATTATTCGGGAATATGAGATATGCGAATATGAAATATAAGCTGGATTGTTGCTTAGGAGGAACTGGTAGAGGGATGAATGGGCATGCATATTAGGGAAAAACAAATTGGCATCTGACCAGGTTAGCCACAATTTGGGTCATTACGAGGCGCCTTCGAGACTCTTATAGATGGTCATTGTCTGTCTGATGATCGCGGCGGCGCCGGGCCATATAGACCAACTGATGTTTTGTCACGATGAGTACAACTCAGCCAGGCCCTTATAGTTTTATTTTATACACTTCTAGGTTTATCGGGCATGAAATATAAAACAAATAATGATATATGCACATGATTGAAAATGATAAAGTACATGACATGATATTAGAAACATAGCACATTACTATGTGATAATATATGTAGCAATTGACAAGTATATGTTATGAGAATAGAAGAAAAATGTAAGCGACTTGAAATGAAACATGATATGATAAGAAAGTATATAAGATTGCGTAAGTATTGTAAATTATATGTATGAAAGCATATGAAAGATGCGATTACATGAAAAGTACCCCAGGATGAAGCATACAAAAGTGCGGTATATGAAAGTATAAGAATGTAGATAAAGTATAGAGAGAGTATAAGATAGGTTATAGAAAGTATATGAGATATGAAAGTATATGATACATGCACGAGTATATGAACATGAAAGGAAATATGAACATGAAAGTATAGGAAACTTGCAAAGAACATAATCTGAAAAATAATATAAGAAATAAATGAAGTATATGATATAAACAAATATGAGAAATAGGCAAAGTATATATGATAGATAAGGAATGATATGATATATGCACATGTTTTGAACCACATGAAAGGCATTAGACAAGATGATAAGTGTTAGAAGTAATAAGTATATGATCTGTATGAGTATAAGAATGTATTCGATTAAGCTTGAGACGATCAATGTTATTGGTTGTCCATGTATATGTTTCCCACTAAGCATAAAAACATACGGGTTTAAATCGGAGTGTGGGTCACGGAAGATGAGGTAAGAGGACATGACATCCCACGTAGCAGTACGGGCCATCGGAGATAGTTGCTCACGCCTTTGTTCGCGATCTCACCGATTTTCATTGGACATGTATATGTATAGTTTGTAATAGTGAAATTAGTAATAGTATATAAATGATAAAGGGACTCAAGTATATGTGTATAGAATATAATGAATGCCACTATGGTGGTATGTATAATGTATATGTAAAAGATTTTTGTTATTACAGAAATTGTGCATATGAATGAGAAAATAGGTATAAGTGTCAACTCTGAGAAAGAAAAGGTTAAAGAGTCCCAGTCTCGAAGTGTGACACCCTAAACGGCTTACCACCACGGTGTCGGTTTGGGGCGTCCTGAAATCTGCATCCTAAAAACATACTTGTCCCGATAGCAGCATTAATTCAAAAATATTCAAGGTGAATATTAAATGAAATATCAAAGATGATATGAGGCACCTTGATTCCTAAATAATATGTGGTTGTGGTGTATATCTTCAGTGTTAGTAATTTTCCACAATTCATTCCATACACACATCAACATACATCAAAAGGTAGGCTTAGTTCCACCTTGATCCGCTAATGCAATGTCATGGTTGTGATGCACGTGTGTAAGTGTTTAGTGAACACCTGATAGAGGTATCTTTATTGCCACCTTGGTCCTCTAGTTCATACATATACAATAGTGCATGCATTACCCAGGAAATGTCGGTGAGTTTCCAAAATACCGGCTCAAAGGTTGCCCAATTGCCACCTAATCAAGAAAAAGTAAGATGTTGAAGATTATTTAGCTTACCTAAAACTATGATGGCAAGATATAAAAGAGACGAGCTAGTGTGGGTAATATCAGATGCTCTAGGCCATGACTTGGCTAGTAGAGCAATAGATCATAGTTCTTTTCTAATAAGCATATCTAATGGTGACGTCAGAGGAAAAAGGACATGTCGGGACAGGAATAGCCACATCTTTAACCGCATGGAGTGATCTGAAGCCTCCATTCAAGGGAGGAAGAGATAGTTACTTGTACACTGGGAAAAGTATCAACAAACCAAGGGTAAGAGAGAAAAATGAAAATGGGTGGAGAAATAGTAAGGAAATGTACTTACCTTGAGGAAGATTGCCTAGCTATGTCAGGAAATAGAGCAGAACCTGCATAGGGAGAAATAAGAAGAAATTAGCTGTATGGAATGCTGAAAGAGATCGACAAAATAAGTTTTTTTTTATGAAAAAACTTTCACAATTTCAAATGGTAGTTCTTGCCATGGTGACTTTAAAGTCTTGCAATCTCATTCATAGGCGAAAATGTGTGCTATAAAGTGTTTGTGCCTATATGCGCAAGTGCACGTGTCGTATCAAGTAATATAGTGTGAAAAGTAAAATTATCGTTCCCACGGGAATTGGGTTGATAAGTACTGAAATTGGATATTCCTAACTTTGTTTGGATTAACACAAAGGGGAAGTTAAAATGAAAACAAACTAAACTAAATAAATCCTAAACTAAAATATCTAACATACAAAGGGAAAAAGAAATTACAAGAAAGCCTAGGGTTTTGATTTCATCTAACAAATTCCTATAGTGAGATTAGAAATGGTCCCAATGATGCCTAAATTAGATATTAATGGCGGATTTCACCTAAGCACATGTTATTATTTCTCAAACAATAACAATCTACCCTTGGAAAAGGTTAATGTATCTCACCTCAAACCATCATAGCAGTCGTTAAGCATTAGAAACCCACAAAGCCACATGTAACCCACAAATATCTATATTACATGGAGAAACATGATATTCTATTCGTGATCTAGCACAAGTATTGTTTACCCGACTGCACCGAATTAGATTACATGAACCATGTTAATGGTGATCGATCTAAATGACAAACATAAAATTGAATAGAATATTTAATATATAAATCAAACATCAAAGATTACAAATCAAGTTTAACACCATAGTTCATTTTTGAATTTACATCAAAACCACAGAAAATAAGATTAGCTCATGGAGGGGAAAATCTGACCATAAAAATGAGAAAAAGCGAAAATGAGGAGAAGAGGATAGATGAAACCCATTTATCTTCTGAAATCTCCTTTTCACTAGCGAGGAGCGAGAATCGATTTCCTCCCAGAGATTTGCCTTTGGGTGTTCTACCCCAGAAAGGATCTTCTCCTGCCCCAGGCGACTCTGGGTCACACTCCCCTACTGAACTCCCCCTATCATGCCCTAATTTCCCTTTTTATCGCCAAAAGACCGAGAACATAAGAGATAGGCTTCAGCCAAAAACATGGGCCTTGGCATCACGTTGTAGCGTGATGAATATGGCGATGCAGCGTGGAGAAATGGGAAATGCTTTGGAGGGGAGAAGAGGCGAATCCTGCTTTGAGGCGTGGGCACCTCATGTTATAGTGTGTTCTCACTCTGTAGCGTGAGTCTCTCACGCTGGAGCGTGAGTCTCTCACGCTGGAGCGTGAGTCTCTCACGCTCGAGCGTGAGTTTCTCACACCTCAGCAAAAAATTTCTTAACTTTGGCATCCTTCACTCCTTTCTTCATAACTTCTTCATCCGGACTTCGAATCACGCAATCTACCCACGCTTAACTTAGTATCTATGGAAAGAAGCCTTGGTCTAGAATCTACCCGTACCCGATGAAGGGTATAGAAGGACATTACACGAGAATTTACATGATCACATGTTTTCATGTTGCATAGTGACTTTGCCAATTTTCTTCGATTTCGCTCGTTTAAAATAATAGTTAGCCTAAATCAAAAGTTCAGGAAAATATAGCGATGTTTAGGACATGTTTTATATCATAGAACTACCAAAACCTAAGCAAAACATGGGGATAAATGAGTATCCCAACACTACGAACGTTAAGGTCTCTCAAGGCAAGTTTAGTTTGAGAAGAAGCGATGAAACACCGATTGTACAAATGAATCTAGTGACAGATGCCCGCGAGTTCCATTGAAGCGATTCCTTAGCAGAAAACACAGAATACCTTCAAGCCTCGCGATCACTAGATACACTCGATGTCTCTGTATATCGCCGCCTCTGTATGCATATATATCGCCAAACGATGGTGTCTAAGTTTTGGCGAATAAATGACTTTTGAAACCACATTATTCAAAGCGTTCTCAGCGGTTTAATTAAAGTGCCGAATCAGCTCATGATTGCAAAACGTAAACGACGACATGTGTAACCTGTAATACTAAAGAAATCAAAAGTGGTTGACTTTGATTTTCGGGGTCCGGATTGACTAACCATCCAGGCCTGGAATTTACGCGGTCGTAACACAAGGTGGTGCTGAAATGATTAATTACTTTAAGTAGACATGATTTACTTAACATACCTCGTCGTTACTGGCGGGACCCATTCCATTCATAATTTTAGTTTAAAAATATGAGAATAAGACATAAACCGGTGCGAGGATTCAGTCTTTGACCTCTTACCATTATTACATACCCAACTATATTGATGATAGTCCAAAAGAGTTTAATTACAATTCTTTTATGCAAAACCAGTATGAACTAGTTTATCCACATCACTCTTACAAAATATTTATCAAGGCGTATGTCATTACTGTACTTGATCAACACCTCGTTTGACGTCGTCCGACAGTTGATTACTGTGCGAAGAAGGTTGTCATGAGGGTGAGCCATGCCCGATTAGAGAATACCTCCTACAAGGCTACTACCCCACCTAAGTGCACATGCAATGTCCTGCCATTCACAATCACATTCCCGACAAGAACATGTCGATTCTGTACGGATCACCACATGTCATGCGACAGTGAGATCGATGTCATTGCCACTATAGCGGGTCCTCACTTGAGCTCCCTCACACAACGCCTAAGCCCATGTGTAAACAGTGTTCTGGATTAACAATCTATTGAGTCATTTCAAACAAATTTCATTTGTTTATAAATCAAAAAGTTTTTTTTTGGATGGTACATCTGATGATGTTTATATTCAAAAATCATGCGCCTTTTTGTGGGTAGCGGTTTTTTAATCACACCCATGACTCGCAAACTGGGCCCTTTTAAATGCGCCGCTGGGGACTATGTCGACCATAATTGATGGGACTCACACGAGGATCTATCGCGGTGATGCAGGCACATATTTTCTTTATCATTTCAATCAACGGTCTTTACTCGTGTGGCGGTTGTCCACAAGGTCTGAGCCCACCACTAATCCATCAAACATGGTGAATGATCGTAACCATGCACACACACCCAGCTCAATCGATGTCCCAGTGCTTATGCAATGAAAATACCTTGTATGAATGCTATATGGGAACTGATTTACATATATATTTTATGCCATTATCATGGATAATTATATCATATATATAATTTATCCATCATGTCAATATATCTAAACACGCATATATCAACATAAATCGACACCTGTCAACATAAAAATAGTCCATACAGGCCTAAATAGGCCACAACAGGGCCACAAACTCAGCCACAACTTGACCCGAGGAGCTACTGAAAGCGCCCCCGAACAAGCCACACACGGGGGCCGTGAGCGGAACAACAAAACGGTCGAAGCGGCAATATGTGAGCCTTAAATGAAATTCAATAGCATATGGTTATATTCTAGACTCAAATATCTTTCCATAGAGTCTAAGAACGCACGAATCGGAGTTTGAACGAGAAAGTTATGGTCGTCCCAAGTTGAAGCTGCCAATTTCGCATTGGTGTGTGAAATTTTCGAAACGGGGTCCTTAATATATCGAGTGAGTGCTACTGGAGCGACTTATAACATGATTCATGCCAAGTATCATAAATAATTATATCTACTGCATGTAATCCACCTCCACATCATACCAAATATATCTAACATGCACCATGGCAGTTTATAATATGCATAAATCATGTTCACACAACCAGTCTACTTGCATCATTTACACACAATAGACACCATCGAATACACCACCGATTTCGGTATGGCCATCACAGATTCTCAGCCGATTGTGCAGTGATGCTCACAAAAATAGCTCACCTGAGGCCTCGGCAGAGCCTTCACATGGTGCCCAGACCCCAGGTACCTTGACACACACACATAAAAAACAACACACAAATCCTGCCACCACGTAAGCGAAATCTTTAAATTCGAGCCGAAAACCAAGGCCTTTACTTCGGCCTCACCGTGAACCTATCTGGTTCGGTCCTTGTACCACTTCGGTTGTTATGTATGACTGATATTACGATACAAACCAGCTCCGAAATAGGAGTTTTGGAAACAAAATAGACCAAGAAAACCAATCTTAGGCGTCGACAATTAAGGCGTCTTTGGACCCGACCTGCTTGTTGGGGCTGAACGTGGCCATTGAATGGCCCTTAAGCAAGAATAACCAGAGGAGGAGAAAACACCTACATCTTGGAGTGTGAACAAAGCTTGCTCCTTGGTCCGCCGAACACCGGAAAAATGGAGGGAGCAACTAGTCCTCCTCCCTTCTTCTTCCCTTCTTCTCCTTTCTTTTCTTTTTTATTCTTTTCTCTCTATCTCTCTTTCCTTTCTTTTCTTTTCTGTTTTCCTCGAACTGTTCCAACAAGGGGACTCTTCTCTCCTTTCATTCTCCACTTTCTTTTAGCTAGACATATGGCAATTCATGCCACATGTTACTCACATGGCATGCATTCATGCCATGTGCTCCACATGTGTGCTTAAAGTCCACCTCCTCTTGCCATGTGTCATTGGTGACACATGCACCATGCCATGTGGCATCCACATGGCTCTCATATTCCATGTGGCATTGTGCCACTTGTCACCGACATCCGTTGCCTCAAAAAACACGAAATTCCAATTGTCTTGGAATTCAGTGAAGTCTAGTTGTCTAGGCAACTAGATTTCTCAAGACGAACTCAACAGTGTGATCCGTTTCGTCATCCGAGATCTAAAGAAATTTCAGGTTTTCAACCTATACTGTAGCGGTGATCCACTATTTCTATCTTTTATTTGAAAATTTTCAAATTTTCCTGGGTTTTCGCATTGATTCTACCACAATTTGTCCCTCTAAACTTGAACAAAACAATTCCCTCAATGAAATAAAGCATGAAAAACAAAGAAGGAAATAGAGGAATCTCTTGAAGTGATTGATCGGGATGAATCGTGCATGCATTTCAGTTGAATTCTCGATGTTCTTTATAGCTAAAATGCATGATTCACAGTCTTTTTCATTAATATCACGCTAATCCCTCATATTATATTGTTCTATAGAATATGGCGATGTTGGAATCAAAAGAGCTGACTAAAAGGCAGAAAAGCGAAGCGAGAAGCGAAATGACAAAAGGCGAACGGCGAGAACTGCGGTTCACCGCGGCCCGAAGAGACTCTTTGTCCGCAGCGAAGCTTGCCATGCGTGCGAACCCCCTTTAATAGCGAACTAGTAGATCAGAGTTTGAAGGGCCTCGGCTACGCAGCAGCGAAGCAACCTTCGCCGCTACGTAGCGAGGTCCCCTTTCCAAAACGGGAACTCACAGAACCCTAATTTTTCTAAGCCATTGATGGGCTCGCTTCTCGAGGTATAAAAGGGAAGATTTTTTGAAGCAAAGGGGTGATTGGATTGAGAAGAAGAAGAAGAGACAAGTAGAGAAAGATCAATATAGACGGATTCGGGAAAGATCGCGAAGACGGAGTTTTCTGTAGTTCTTCCTTCAACCTACTTTATGATTCGAATTCTTCAATCTGTAATGAATAATATGATGAACTAATTCTTTTCTCTAGGGTTTTGCCAACCCTAACCATAGTTTGATGGATTGATTTTCGGTTTAGCTTGTTTGAATATTAATATGAGTTTATACGTTTAGCTAATTACGAGTTTAATTACATGTTATTGTTTGTGGCTGAAGTGACATGCTAAGTGGGGTTGGTCGAGAGAAGATAACTTCTAGGGACATGGTTAAGCGACACTTGGGTAGTCGAGAAGAATAGAGATATTCGGGCGCAAGTGTGGCACTAGGGTTTGCATATTTAGGTGTTTTGGAGTCGAGGGTTGAGGCAAAGATGCAATACATCCCAGCGAGATGAACGATATATCTCGAAATATCTTGTAGGAAAGATCGACCTGACATAACTCATATGAATACTTGATAAGTCCTTAATTGAATTGACATCTATCAAGTGTGGTAGGAGACGGTAAAACCCTAGGTTTCTCATCATTGATATAATTCAATACACCAAATTTTAAGTTTTTGTTAATTCTAGTAATTTAGTTGTAATTCACTTTAGGATTAGATCCAAATATTGTTGAAGTCATTAAATCAGTAGTCAACACGCTTCTCTTCGAGGGAACGACACTTGACTAACCACTACACTACGTCAACTCGACGCATATACTTGCGCACATGGGTTTGCGTTTCCCACCTAATTTTGCGCACTCACTTTCGGCCCGTTAGTGATCATCTCATCTCTTGCCTTAGAACCAACTTTAGGACTTCCAAAAACCTGAAAAGAACAACTAAAAACAAAACAAAACAAGATCCAACAAGAAAACTTAACTAAAAAAAAACTAAAAAAGGGAAAAGAAAATATTACTAAGCTTGGGTTGCCTCCCAAGAAGCTACTCCGTTTTTCAAGTCCAGCTAGACTCTACCAACTATGGATAGGTTGGTGATTTCAACCTCCATCCTTCTCTAAGAGGCGATAGTTGTGCTCAATCATCAACTTGAGCACATAGTCTTTCACAGTCTTTTTTTTTTTCTATTTTTTTGATTATTTTGTTCACAATGGTGGCTTCTATTCCTTATTCAATTGAATAATGTACTCTTCCACCTTGAACATGGAGGTTACTTTCTCAATGTCAAAGTCCTCATACATCTCCCCCCATGGAGCCATCTCAAAAATGGTCTTTACAACTTCTTTTGTCGTGTCATGTGATTTTGAAGAAGTTGGCTCATCTTCCTTTGCAACTAAGGTTTTCCATTCTTGTGCATCATTCTCTAATGTACTCTTCCACCTTGGACATGGGGGTTACTTTCACAATGTCAAAGTCCTCATACATCTCACCCCATGTAGCCATCTCCGGAATGGTCTTTACAACTTTATCCAAATATGTGATTCGAAGAAGTCGCTCATCTTCCTTTCGCAACTAAGTTTCTTCCATCTCGTGCATCATCTCCACTCTTCAGTTTCAAGCTCCTCCATCATTGCTTGAGGTGATATTCTCATTGCAGCTCAAGTCTTTTTCTTCTCTAATCACCTCAAAAATTGATGGCAAGCTCTCGTGTTGTCTTTCACAGGACAATTTTTCCATTTTCTCTTCCTCATTAATGTAAGCCACTAGTTCCTCAGAAGATACTCATTCCCTTTTCTTATAGAGGTTGATGTATCTCAAATTTTGATTGAGTATAAAAAGTAGCCATTGGAGTCATTTCCTCATTTATGGATAAATCAACCCCACAATTAGCTAATTTAGTCATTGTGAAAGCCAATTCATCCACTCCATTGTTAACATTTAACTCCTCTTGTGGAGGTTTGTACACCTCCTCCATGAACTGAGCTTGAGATGTTGCCAAATCATCTCAACTCTCTACCAGCTATGCTTGTCTCTAGGCTAGACACTTCCCCTTGGGGAGATTGATTCATTTCATTTTGCACACATAACTTAGATAAACCAACTTGAGAGTAGTCCATATCAGCCATTAATCTTGAAAATTCAGCTTATGCCATCGTAGATTCAGCTTGAGTTCTTCTTAATTCATCCATAGCTCCTTCTAAGCTTGATCTTTGGTCTTGTGGAGATTGAAGATTGTTATGACTTGTGTCCCATGAGGTGTTTGAGTGACGGTCTCATCCAAAATTATGATTGTTCAAATTTGGGGTACCTCCGTATTGAAAATCATCCATCTACACATATGGTTGCCACACTTGACTCCTCACTTGATTTGTCACTCTTCGATGATGTTCATTGGTCATTTGCCTTAACCTTAGTTGTTGAGTAAGGAAGGTCGTTTTGGTTGATAGTTCCATGAAAGGATCCATTGTGTTAAATTCTATAAAACAAAAACGTAAACAAACCAAAGTAAAATATAAAAGGAAAATAAAACAAGACTAACTATATCCCATGTGAAACCCTAAATTTCGGGGGTCATTTTTTTTTCACCAGGGTTTAATGTACAACTCCTTTACATATCCAAAATATATCAAACTACATTGTTCCAATATATTTTACAAAAGTGTTTTCAAGGCCAATAAATTTCGTACTCCTTCATACTCACGGTCTCGAGGAGTGCCGTCTTCTTTGCGGTAACTAAGGGGGTCCCATCGACGCGAAAGAAGCCCAAGAGTAATAACCTTCTACAAGGGTTACTCCCCACCTAAGTGCACATGCAATGATTGTATAGGAAATACACATTCAAGTAAAATACCTACATGAATGTCAATGCATGAAATGTCCTCATGCCCTTATCCCGAGTCACTCACCGACTCCCTCAACCTACTCTTATGCCAAGGAATACTCAACTGCCATTTTATTCCACAACAGACCTTTTCCAAAACAAGAATTTTTGCTTTCTTTAAAAGCTCAGAACTCCATTGGAAAAGCCTCCAACGTCATCCATTTGATCAAATTGCGCAGGTTTATGTATTTGTGGGTCACTGATTTTTTTAGTGGTTTCCACTCAATGATTCACTGCTCCAAACATTTTCATCTTAACTTACATCGTCGAGATTCATGTCTAACCGTGAATAACATTTGCCTTTCACCCAGGGGGATCTACCCCATCTTGCTACGCCCAACACACTTATATTCATTTTCATTCCTTTTCAAAACCATGACCTATTTGGACTTTGTCCCATTACCCGAGTGTCCACCAATCAACACCATACACGCGGTCGAATTCACAACCATACCCATGACACCCCAATCGAACACCCAACCCGCGCCGATCCGACCATGCACTCACACCCATGTCATGCGATGTTTTCGTGCACGTGCAATGCTATTATGCCAATTGCATATATATAATCATCCATGCACACATACTCATGCATATTTATCCATGCTTCATATTTAAGCTCAAGCATACATGTTAAAATGTCATACAGCACACATCAACATGTTATATTCCACACTGCATGTTATCCATTCAAGCCATAACACACAACTCAACTGGTCAAGACTGACCGCCTGACACATCGTTTCTCCACTCCATGCCTTACCCTGACCTCCCGGTCACACTCGCCCGACGCCCATTTCCAGCTTCCACTCTACCGGCCTTGAACTAGCCGAACCGAGTGCCTTAAATTAGCCGACTAATCTACCTTAACCAAATTTCGGCGGTCTTTAGCCCAAATTAGCCCTCGGGCCTTCATCTACCGAACCATATTCTTTAACCCAAATTTCTAATCGATCTATTCTTGACCAGCCGGCCCGAGTGCCTTCAATCTAGCCGACCCGTGTGCCTTCACCTCACACATCCGGGGAACCCATCGGGGAACCCATCCGAGGAACTCATCCCGTCTGGCTAACCCAGCCGAGCAGTATGCCTTCACCTCACACATCCAAGAAACCCATCCGGGGAACTCATCCCTGGTCCGCCAACCCAAACGAGCAAAGATACCTTCACCTCACACACTGGGAACCCATCCGGAACTTCATCCCGGTCCGGCTAACCCAACACTGAAAGCAAGATGTGTCACGCCCGCTTTCCTGGGCCCCACCCGGACATGGATCCGAACCGGTTTCCGGGACGCGAGACTCAGGACTGGGACTCTTTACCTGATTTTTTTTTTTTTTAAAGGCCAACTGGCACCTGTGGGTATGGCCCACATCTTATAACAGAATCAAAATTATATACATATAACTGAGTCCCATTTACAAATACAAAACTGAACTTTTACATTACAAATCAGAGCATGGAACCTACATGTAGCGACCCCATGCTTGTGGTTTACCACCAGATGATAAGTCTTCGATGTCTTCTCGTACCTACACTGACGAACCCCGTGCTGCTTTACGCTTAGTGGGAAACATGTATCTTATGCATATACACATTTAATGCATAAAACAATAAATGTATAATATAAATTTTATGTATTTATATTATGAACTTATACTGCACTTATTCTTATGCGTAACTTATCCTTATAATGTTCTATGTGCATTCAGGACTCCCGTAGGAGTTACAGAACTTATGTTTATGCTACGGAGTTTAACTTATTCGGAGGTACCCGTAGGTACCACAGAGATTACGGAACGTATACTGGTATTTCGGAGCACATACTTGTCTTTACTAACTTATACCGGTCTACTGAGCTTATACCGGCTCCACGGAACTTATATATGCATTTCTGATAATGTATACCCGTAGGTACTACGTAACATTTTATCGTATAAAAGTACCAGGTACTACGTAATTGTATTCCTTATACGGGAGGTACTGCAGTGAAAATTAATCGACTTATACTTATCTTACTGATACGAGTACTCGTGAGGGGTACTAAGGCAGTAACTTGTACTTATTTACTGATACAAGAGTACCCGTAGGTACTACCGAACTTAATCAAAGACAGGACATATTCGGATACAGGGGTTAATCAGAAACGGAACTTATTCAGATACTGGAGTACCCGTAGGTACTACATAACTCTATACTGCAGACGTATTAATCGGGAGATAGAGTACCCATAGGTACTACAGAACTAAATCAGATACGTATACCCGTGAGTACCACGTAACATATACAGAAACAAGGACTTGTCGATACCGGAGTACCCAGAGGTACCGCGTAACGCATCGATACGCATGCAACTTATTCGCATACCTGAGCACCGTAAGCACTCGCGTAACGTATCGATACGTGATAGAAATTTAATCAAATGCGTGGAGTACCCGTAGGTACTACGTAAATGCATCGATACGTGACTTATCATATGCGTATACCCAGAGTACTATTAAATACAAGAGTACCCGTAGGTACTACTGAACTTATACTTAATCTACCGATACGGAGCACCCGAGGTACTATCGAGCTTACATGTGATACAAGAGAGTACCCGTAGGGTACTACAGAACTTCAAGAATACAGGAGTACCCCTAGTACTATAGAACTTATTAGATAGTATTTAACTTAATCACATACAGAGGTCTGTGAGGTACTACGTAACGATCGATACAGAACAACTTATTCAAATACTGAATCGGGTACTGGCGAACTTATTCACACAGGAGTTATCAACAACACGGAGTAAATTCGCAGTACTACGCAGAATCATCGATATTGGTGACTTATCTGACACAAAGGAGTACCCAGGGTACCGCAAAACCTCATTCAGACGCAGGAGTACCCGTAGTACTACAGTCTTATCTCAGAGACAAAGCCATCGTGATACGTGAGTACCCGTAGGGTACCACAGACTTATACGCAGACAGAACTTATCGATACTGTGAGCACCAGAGTACTACGTAACGTATAAGATTACGTAAATTGCAGCTTTATCAAATACGCGAAAGACCGTAGGTACCGCGTAACGCATCGATACGCAACGTAATCCTATCGCATACGTGAGCACTGTGAGGCACCGCGCAACGCATCATACGCACGTAACTTATCGTGATACGTGAGTACCCAGAGGTACTACGTAATCCTTAACAAACAAAGCAGACTTAGGTACCGACGTAACTTATTCGTATACAGGAGTACCCGTGAGGTACTACGTAACTTATTCGTAGATTTATCATATAACTGCTTGACTTTTGTGACCAAGAATACTAATGAGTAAGACACAAAGACAATAAGTACCCGAAGATACTATACAAGCACGGCACTGTGAGCATTAGTCAAGTCAGAGTGTCTTAGCACTTAACAAAGACGAGTGCCGTATGACTAATCGTGTAATGGGAGTGTCGTAGCACTAATCAGGACAGGAGTGCCGTAGCACTAATCAGAAGTACCGAAGTACTAATCAAGAGTGCCGGAGCACTAATCAGGAGTACCGGGCATTCAATCGGGAGTGCCGGAAAGACTAATCAGAGTGCCGAGCACTAATCAGAGTAATCATACTAATCAGAGGCCGAGCACTAATCAGAGCACCGGCATTCAATCAGAGTGCCGGAGCACCAATCAGAGTACCGGCAGCCTAATCTGGGAGTGCCGGCTATCAGGGACAGGAGGTTGTCATTTAATAACTGGTCTTAGGTAGTTTTACAACTATAAGGAGTTCAAGAACTTACTATCTTATAATAGGCCATTGTTAGCCACTTTGGCGCGCTCATGTCATATCGTATTCCATATGGGCCGGTAAGGTATGATGAGCATGTAATCATACCTTATTCGTATATTCTTATTCTTCATGAGTCTACTTACTCCAGGAATTGAGTCAATCCATTCTGATCGTCCAAATCCTCGCTATGGCATTTTCATGCCAACTAGTCGATTTACCGATTTTACCGAGGGACAGATTGAATTACTCATTTTTCCGAGGTCTTAACTTCATATTTTGACACTAGGTCCTTGTACTTATTTAAAGCTAAGATATTAAGGGTTCTATTCCAACTGGAATCACCCAATTCGGAGTACCGGAACTCAAGATACGTCCGAAACAACTCGTACTACGCTATGATCAACTGATGCAGGAAATGGGCTTGCACATAGCCTCACCTTTGAGTGGGTTTTCTGACCACTTAGAGTCAGAATTTGAGATACCTTCTTAAAGTTTGCCTCTGAAGTCTATTTTACGTGAGCCACTGAATCTACCAAATCGAAGAAACAGGAAGCAGGGCCAAAATACTGCACCGGGTCAAAACCGAAATTGTAACAGTCCTACCTAGACTTAACTTCTACCGTAGACTTGGCCAAAATCGACCAGAATCAAAGTTCTACCGGTAGAACTTAAGTCCCATTCAGGGTAAGACACCAATGCCCGTAATGGGTGTTTTTCTCCATTTTTCCATATGTTTGATCCCCCAATCACTTCTATACCTCATAATCACTTCAAGATCACTTCACCATCTTATAATCACTTTTCTACTCAAATCCTCCTTCAATACTTATATCTTAGTTCAAAGACTTATCATGAATTACTCTCAAACCCATTCCAATATGGGTTATAACTCATACACACAAATCAAACTTCAAGGATTTATTAGGATTTATTCTTAAACCCTAATTCAATTACTTTAATTAACCATGAATTCATCCTCAAAGAGAGGATTTCACAGCTTTCAGGCTATAATGCTGGTTTTACCCACCTTACTTCGCCATCATTTCGGGTTAAGATGAAACCCTAGCAAAACCCTATGTTCGGGGGACAAACTAATAACCAACCAAGCATGACAATTCATAGATAATCTCTTAGAACTATAGCCAAAGCTAGTTTCCATACCTTTTGAGCCAGCTTCTCTTCTTCCTTCTTCTTCCTTCCTCTCTCCCTTTTGCTCTTCCTCCCCCCTCTCTCTAATGCTTTTTCTCTCCCTCAATTTGAGAGACCAATTTTGGTCTTTAAATCCCATCTTTCTAAGGCCATGTTTGGCCATCAAAACCCATTTTTTGGTTAAGTTTGCTTTATTGCCTTTTTTGTCTCTCCAACTCTTTAATTACATTTTAACTCTTAATATTTATACTTCGCCTCTAATTATATTAACCATGCCTTGATGTCCTCATTGACAATTTACTGTTTTGCCCTTATAATTTGCACAACTTCCGAAGTTTCTATTTCTATATTTTCAGCTAATTTACGAAAATTTTTACACTTATTTACAATACCCTAACATGTCAAAACTACTAGTATATTTCGTGTTACAAGATGCTTTAACACTAAATTTCTACTCGGTGCCTTAACCCAAACAAGATCGCACCTCAACACTAGCTACCCGGTGCCTTAACCTAGCCGACAGTGTGCCTCAACACTAGCCTGCGTAGAGTAAACGAACCGTAACTTAGGCTACCAAGACCCGATTTGGGGATTTCAAAACCTAAGATCACATTTCCTGATGGCCACTATTTACCAGAAGGGCATACCGCCAGATCTCCTTTCCTTCCTACCCAAGACCCGGTTAAAGTGCACTACCCCTATAGGGCAACTTCTCTTGGTTCAAAACACAACCAAACATCCCCCGTAGGGCAATACAACCACCACACAACCCCTAGGGTAGAAAGTAACCAAAGTAGGAGAAAACCTACCTCCTGGAGTTTTTTTTTTTCGTCCAAACTCCCTAACTCAGCAAATTTCCTATGCGAAGCCCTTGCCGTGAGGGTGAACTCTTCCTCTGGTCTACCAACCGCCGGTCCGACTGCCGAAATTTAGAGAGAAGGTGGAGCCCTCTCTCTCTCTACTTTCTTTCAACTGCTTCTTTCCTTTTCTCCCCTCTCTCCCAGCAACCAATTCGTCAATGAGTCTGTGAGAACTTGTCCCCTCACTCTCCGCTACATGTCACATTCTAAGTGGCCACCTCGATTACACCTATTCCTTATCCATCTACCTCGATTTCCGTCCCACTAGAGCTACTGTTTGACTAGCCTCCACTAGACAAGGTCTCCTCTCGAGCCACTCCAATGTGTCATGTCCTTCACTACCCCTCTTGCTCCTCGAAAACGCGTGAAATTCCGACCGTCTCTAATTCGAACACTCTAAATTCGACGTAGTAGCTGGGACATGGCGATTCCAACGGCGGAAGTCCGGCTTCGCCGTCTCGCGAACCGACAAATTCTGGATTTGATCGAAATTACCATTTTATTCGTTATTCGAAAATTAGGATTTTCCGGGGTTTCACATTCTTCCCCCCTTAAAAGAATTTCGTCCCGAAATTCTGGACAATCATAATCACTCACATGCATATACAACGTGCACTCTACCATGCATGTAAACTAGTCATTTAAATATTAAACGACTAAACTACGTACTTTCATCCCTAAACAAGAAGGGATAGGTAGCCCGCATCGTGTCCTCGCGCTCCCATGTAGACTTCTCCATTCCCCCAACAGCTGCCATGAAGACTCGCATTTTGGCCTCACGGGTTCAAGGTCGCAAACCTGATCCCGACTATCTCACACGCACACACCGGTCCTCCTCGAAGGTCCCATCCAGATAACCCTCAATCTCTCCCCAATCCACTACATGAGCCGGATCCGGGAGGTACCTCCCGAGCATGGAGACGTGAAAACCCGTGACACTTGACATGTCGGGGCGCAAAGCCAACCCAGACGCTCATGCTGCCTACCCTCTCGAGCACCGGCGGTCCAATAAACCTTGGCGATAGCTTCCCACGCTTGCCGAACTTGACCACTCCTCTCTTAGGCATCACTTTCAAGAAGACGTGATCTCTAACCTCGAACTCTAAGGGTCGACATCGTACATCAGCATAACTCTTCTGCCAACTCTGAGCCGTGAGAAGACGTTGTCGTATCAAGCTCACCTTCTCGGAGGTGTCTCTAATCGATCAGACCGATGGAGCTCTTCCACCTTGGTCCAACATAATCTTGATCCGCATGGCCTCCCATACAGGCCTTATATGGTGCCATCCAGATACTACCGACAACCGTTGAGCAGCGAATTCCACTAAGAGCAAATGCTCCTCCCAAAGCCTACCTCAAATCTAGGACTCCATGCCCGCAAAGATGTCCTCTTAACACCGTATAGTCCTCTCTCGACCGACCATCCGTCTCGCGGGTGGAAAGTTGTACTCATGGTCAGCCCATAGCCTTTTGGAAACTCTTCCAAAAGTGCGTCATAAATCTCAGGTCTCTATCCGACACTATGGATACTAGTACTCCATGTAGCCGGACTATCTCTTGGTCATGCAACTGGCAGAATCTCTCCAATGTGAAGGTCATCCGCACGGCTAGAAAATGTGCTGACTTCGTGAGCCGGTCCACTATCACCCATACCGCGTCGTGCCTCTGCGGCGTCCGTGGCAAGTGGGTTACAAAATCCATCGTGACATGCTCCCACTTCCACTCAGCCACCTCCAATGGTCAGGAGTAGCCCCTCACGCTTCGTGCTCGCCTCTTAACCCGCCGACACACGAGACATCTTCTAACAAAGTCCCCTACGTGTCTCTTCATCCCGCTCCAGTAGTACTGGCGACGAAGATCCCGTACATCTTCGTGCCACCTGGATGCACAGCAAATCGAGAGCAGTGAAACTCCCTGAGAATCTCCTCTCTCAAATCGATCGAATGGGGAACCACTACCCGTCCTCTATACCGAAGACTACCATCCGAGTGGATGTACCCACTCGTCACCCGTGACTGACCGTATTCCATTCCTAATGGACACTATCTACGCTGGCCATGCCACCGGACTCAATCACTCGCTTCAACAAAGACTCCGCAGCCACTAAACTCCCTAAGGTACCCGAGTCCGCCACGCATCAGAAATTTCAACCGTCCTACGCCTCGAGCATCCGCCACTCCCGAGAAGCTATACTTCAGCCAACGCTCCTCGTGACTTCCGACAGTGCATCGGGGACACCACATTTGCCTTACCAGGATGGTAATGCAAAGTGAAGTCATAATCCTCTAGGAACTCCATCCACCTGCGTTGCCTCATGTTGAGGTCCCACTGCGTGATAATATACTTTAGACTTTTATGGTCTGAATACACCTCGAACTCCTCACCGTATAAGTAGTGGCGCCAAATCTTCAAGGCGAAGACCACGGTCGCCAACTCCATGTCGCGGTGTAGGCACTCGTCAGGATTCTTCAACCCGACGATAACCACATAAGCTACTACCGACCGCATCAAAACATCCCAATCCGGCCCTCGAGGCATCACAATACACCGTGAAACCCTGTCCCCTGTCCGGGACTATCAAGATAGGAGTCAAGCAGTCTCTTCTTCAACTCCCGGAATGCCTCCTCGCACTGGCCATCCCAATCAAACTCGACTTTACGGGTCAATCTCGCCATAAAAAGCCGCCAATCCGGAGAAATCCTCAATGAATTCCTATAATACCCAAACTAATCCCAAGAAACCACGATCTCAAGACCGACTTCGCCTCTCCCAACTCATTACGACCTCGACCTTCTCAGGGTCAACTAACACGCCTGATGATTCCCAAAAATCTTACCTCAGTAAGCCAAAACTCACACTTACTGAACTTAGCGTACAGCTGATGGTCTCTCAATAACTGTAAAACGATCCTTAAGTGATACTCATGCTCCCATTCTGACTGGGAGTAGATCAAAATGTCATCAACAAAGACCACGACAACCGATCTAGATAAATATCGAATACCCTACGCATGAGGTCCATGAACGCGATTCATTAATCCGAAGGGCATCACCGTGAACTCAAAGTGCCCGTAACGCGTCCTAAACGCTGTCTTAGGGATATTTGTCTCCCTAACCCTCACTGATGGTAACCAGTGGAGGTCATCTGAGTAGACTGCGCCTCCTCTCAACTCGATCAAACAAATCGTCAATCCTCAATAATGGATACTCGATTTCTTAATTAGAACCCTATTCAACCTGTCGGTACCACACGGCTGGTCTTGTCCTTCTTCTTGGTAAACAGACCTGAGCGCCCCATGGTGAAGTGCTCTCATTCGATGAACCCTCGCCCAAAGAACTCATGTAACTCTGGACTCGAGTTCCTCAAGAATGAACCGGCGCCATCCTACGTGGAGTCATAGAGATGGGCGATACCAGGTGTAACTCGATACCGGGGTCTACAACCCTCGTGGAGGTAGTCCGTAGCTCATCTAGGAAAAACATCCTCATACTCAAGAAACTACTGAGGTGTAGATCTAAGTCCTGCCTCACTCAATCTTCTGTAAGGCTTGCTGTACCTAACCCACCAACCGGCCCCCGATACCTGGACTCGTATAATCGCCCGGCAAAATATGATGCTTCATTCCCCCGAAATACTACACAAGAAGTCATTCCCGCTACAGAGGGCGGTAACCTCCCACGCTCACAATTGATGACGACCCTATAAATCGTCGCCAATCCATCCTGCTGATGACGTCGAACTCCGACATGTCCACGCACTCAGTCCACTACGAGTGTAACCCCGAGATCAACTCAAGCACTCCAAGATATCATCCCTATCTTCGCCCTAATCTCTAGGGGAGAACTCACATACAAAGCTGCCCTTCTAAGGCCCTTCAACCTCTAAACCCAACCTATCACAACCGATGTAGCAATGAAACGAGAATGCGAAGCACCGTAATCAACACTCTCGCCCATGTTTAGATAGCGTAAACATACCTTGTAAGGCCGATCGATCCGTCACTCACCCGGTGGTGCAATGGCGTAGACACGTCCCTATGCCCCTGATGTCCCGGCCTGTGGGCCCTGTCCTCGACCTCGACCCATGCCCCCGACCCCTCCGCCTATCTCAGGCAGAAGTGCTCGTACAACACCTCAGATCGACACTGCTCCTCTAACCCATACCTGGGGCGGAGGAACAAACTGTCCGTGCCTGTCCCACCGAAGGACCGACCGGCGCCGGCCCAAAACCCCGAGAGATCCATGCCTTCGCAGTAATCCTGCTTTCATATGCCCAGCCGATGGCAATAGAAACATGTCATCTAGCCCCGGGCCGGCCCTCCCGACCGGGAGCCATACCGTCCCGTCCCGATGGCCGCGGCTCTGAAACCCTCGTGAACTGGAAGCCTTCGACTTCTTTCTCGAACTAGAAGAAGACTGACTCTCCTTCCTCTTGCTGCTAGCACCCGCATCTCGGATGCTCCGTGCGTTCTCTATCTCTCGCTCAATAATCAAGGTTGTACTGATCATCGAGTCCATGTCTTGTAGGTTATGTCCTACAATCTTGTCCCGAATGGACAACTTCAGTCCATCCTCAAATCTCTTGACTTTGGGCAAATACGGGCCACATAATCATCCCCCGAACAAGCTAACTCCGTGAATTTGGCTACGCACTCGAGTACGCCATCGGCCCTCGTCTCACCAAGGAATTCCCTGCCTTTTGCATGTCTAGCTTTTAAGCCGAAAAATATTTCCCATAAACAAAGCCTACGAAAATCATCCCATGTCATAGTCTCCAAGTCCCCTGAAGTCCGGACCCACTCCCACCGTATCCGGGACTCACCCTCGTCGGAAATTGGGGCCACAGAACCCGAGTAGTATCAGAGGTGATTCCACGGCCCGAGAATCCTCTCAACTGACGCAACCAATGGCTCTGGGCTAACATCGGGTCCCCTCCCTCTCCCCGTGAACGTCGAGATGCCTCAACCCCTGAGAGTTACCGGCACCTCCGACTCCTAAACAGATCCGCCCGGGTAGCGGGCTATCGCAAAGACCCATGGCCGCTATGAAGGCCTCCTGATTAAAGAACCGCGAGTCTCGACCGCACCCAGGCGAATTCTACGCCCGCCCTCGAATTACCATCTACACATGTCAAAAGGCAAATGAGTTATTAAGTTTCCATGTTCATTCTGTTATCCGAACCCCTAGTATTCCTTGTTTTCCACATACATTTGTCATGTATATAGTTCACACAATAGGTAACACCCAATCATGCACATACAATCAAAGCATACACACAAAAACACACAATGCATGCTGTGATCTAATCCTGTCCCATGGACTCCTAGGTAACCTCCTACCTAGACCTTGAAACCCAACTATGATTTGGACATCAAATTTCCGAGCACTAGGTAATTCTACCCCAAGTCCCAACACCAAGCTATGGTGCTCTTATCTTACTGATCATGGCTTAACCCATGTCCCTCAAGCCCTAGGTATTCGTATACCTATACTCTGATACCAGCTGTGAAGCCCCAAATTTCAGGGGTCATTTTTTTTTTTTTCACCGTGGTTTAATGTGGCCAACTCCTTATCCAAAATATATCAAATTACATTGTTCCAATATATTTTACAAAAAGTGTTTTCACACATAAATTTCAAAATTCTCTTTCATACCACTACCGAGGGAGCGCCCGTCTTCTTGTGTACTGGTGTCCACCACGGGGCGAAAGCAGCTCCGCAGTAATAACCTCCTACAAGGGTTACTCCCCACCTAAGTGCACATGCAATGATTGAACAGGAAATACACATTCAAGTAAAATACCTACATGAATGTCAATGCATGAAATGGGATTTGGAATCCTTGGACTTCTCAAAGCTAGTTTCCACCAATCATATGCCTCACTCTGTAATAGTGAGACTGCACATGATACTCTCTGACGGAGGACATTCAACTCCTTCTATCACTCTTTCTAACTTTTCTAACCGAATTCTATTTTCGACTCTTCCATGCTCGACCCATGGGAATCTCTCCGTCCACAAGCCTCTTACTCGTGTCTATCGGAGCTTTAGGAGAGGTCAATCTATCCAAAACCCGAGCCATGTCTTACATATTCTCAAGAAGGCTTCGTGGGCCTATTAGGTACATTCGAAGGCTCGGTCGATAAACTTGTTCCTCGGGTTAACACTCGCCAGCCTTCTGACGATCCATCACAAACACAAGGACATCCACATCGTGCCAACACATTACTAAACACTGTGCTTTTCATCATATATACTAGTCCAAAGATCGTCTAAACCTAGGCTTTTCCAGTAAACGCCAAAACCTGCTCGATAAATTAATTAAACCGTGACGCCCCTAACTCAAGATGAGTGTCGGGCGAGGGATCATCATTTTTTTCCCACGCATAAACTTTAAGCCAGTTCATTCCATATAATGTTAAACATTTAACTTGTATTATATTATGTAGCAAATGATTACAAAATATATATACAAGCCCATATATGGAAATGTCTAACATTACAATATTTACATTGGTTTTACAAAATTTCATATACAAAATAAGACCTAAAGGCCTTCCAAAAGGCACCTATGATGCGTGGCCTTGGAATCGCTGGATTTGTGGATTGCCTGGCCCCTCCGTCCCTCTCTTCGTACCTACATGGATTGAACACTGCCATAAGCTTTTACGCTTTAGTGGGAATATGACCCTATTAAGGGTCACCACACTTCTATACAAAATGCATATAACATGATAACATTTACGTATTCTTATCATTTCATATATATATACTTTTCATAACAAGTTTACTTCTAATCATCTTCCATATACTTTTCATGTCATCTCAGACTTTAATTCTTGTTCTTGTATATGATAAAGACTATCATCGATAGCAGTGCTATGTTTCTCATATCATGTCATATATTCTCTACATTTCCTTTGCATATACCTGTCATTTTCTTTTATGTTTCATGTCTGCATAAACCTTAGAAGTGGATACAGGAAACTATAAGGGCCCGAAGGCGCTATACTCACTGTACGAAACAATGGTCCGTGAGGGCCCGATGGCGCTATACTCACTGTACGAAACAGTGGTCCATGAGGGCCCGAAGGCGTTGTATTCACTGTACGAAACAGTGGTCCATGAGGGCCCGAAGGCGCTGTGGTGACCCTTTCGGGGCCACCGTGATCCAAACGGGATCTATGTCATCGACCCAAACGGGGCCTCGAGCATTCTGTGATTTGTGGCGTCAGAGCAATCTATCTTCCCTATAGGCATGCCTATCTATCCCTCTACTAGGTTCTAAGCAAGCATAACTACGTGTAGTTTATGTTCGCGCATATATCTCTTATTCCCGAATCATTTTGTCATTCGGTAATCATATGTGAGATATATACAATCATTTATTCATATCTTTCATTTTTTTATATCACATTATATGCATAAATAACTATGCTTACCATGTATGCTTATGAGCTATTTATGAATTCATAATAGGCGTTCATAATAGGAATAACTATGGTTACCTATAGTGCCTACTGTTTTTTGTGTTTTTCGGAACTAATATGAGTTCCAATTTTATCAAGCTATCTATGGATGAATTCTTGACTCAATGGTCTTTCCATAGAGTCCAAGAATACTCGAATCGGAGTTCGGACGAAGGATTTATGACCTTCCGAAGTCGGGAGGTCATATCGTGAGTAAACCCGCACGAGCCGACCTCGAACCGATCGAGCTGACCCGACCTTCGGTAGTCCTGGTCTAAAAACCTCGGTCTGAAACCTTCTATCTTCCTCAGGCATATTAATGGATTCTTGACTCAATGGGCTTTCCATAGAGTCCAAGAACACTCGAATTAGAGTTCGGACGAAGGAGTTATGACCTTCTAAAGTTGGAGGTCATAATGAGAAACCCGCATCAGCTGACCTCGAATCGACCGAGCTGACCTGACCTCGGTAAACTTGGTCTAACACCTTGGTCTAACACCTTCTATCTTCCTCAGGCATATGAATGGATTCTTGACTCAATGGGCTTTCCATAGAGTCCAAGAACACCTGAATCGGAGTTCGGACGAAGGAGTTATGACCTTCCAAAGTTGGAGGTCATACGAGTCAACCTCGACGAGCCGACCCGAATCAGCCGAAATGAGCTCTTCGCGACAGGTCCCGCCTGACTCTACAAAGATAGAGGTCCGCCCACCTCCGCCGCATGGGGTCCCACTGACTCCCACTCCACCTCTGCTACTGTGTGTCCGTCGACCTCCGCTGACCTTCCTCTGCTGCATGAGGTCCGCCGACCTCGCACATGAAGGTCTCGTCGACCGCGGACGAATTCTTACGCCGACCTCTCGCCCATTAATTATCTCGTAGCAGAAAGACCATAACTTCGTCTACAGGGGTCCGAATTGAGAAATTCAAAAGCCTAACATCAATTTCATTGATGTGGCTACAATTTACCATAAGGGATTACTTCCAAATTCCCTTTATTTCTTACCCAAAAATCAACTCTAAGGTCCGGATAGTTGACCCGAACTGGCCGAACTGACCCGACCAGATCTAGCTGAGCTGACCTCGGTAAAAAGACCATAAATTGGTCTATAGAGGTCCAAATCGTGAAATTCAAAATCCTAACATCAAGTTCATTGATGTGGTTACAATTTACTAGAAGGACTCACTTCCAAATTCCCTTTAGTTCTCGAATCTAAACCCGTTTCTAAGGTCCAATGCACGTATATGATCAAAAAATAGGAATTTTCTTGGTTCAAATTGCAATTAATTTTCCAAAACACATATCTAGGAGCCTTAGAACTCTTTCTCAACTCAAACTCACACGAAATGAATTTAGGAGTTCCCAAATCTAAACCATACACAAGATAGAGGGTTCTAAACCATGTATCTAAACTTTCTAGACCAAAACTAGACTTCCATACTCCCATAGTTTCCATACAAAACTATACTCAAATACCATACCAATACTCATAATTCCATACAACCCAATACATGTATCCATACCTGTGATCTTCTTCTTCTTCTTCTTCTTCTTCCTTTCTTCTCTCTTCTTTCTTATCCGTATTTGCTCTCCCTTTCTCCAAGACCAAAATGAGATATTTCTTTTGGTCTTATCCTTATTTGATCTTATCCCGTTTTTATTTCCCTTTGGTCCTCCAACTCTTCTAATATTTACAATTCAATTTATTATTCTTACAATAGCCTCAAATATTCTTTATTATTTGTAATTTAACTTATACATATTTCTACTTTTGTTTTTATCTTTATTTTATTCCAGACAAATATACTTTTACTTTTATTATACCCTAAACATGTTATAAAACCGTTAGGTATAATTGGGGTGTTATGAACTCTCCCTTTAAAAAAAGAATTTCGTCCTCGAAATTCATACCTGATTCGAAGAGTTGCGGATACTGTGCTCTCATAGTTGCTTCTGGTTCCCAAGTAGCTTCTTCTCTACTATGGTGTTGCCAGAGCACTTTCACTAACTATACTTGTTTGTTCCAAGAACTGCTTCACCCTCGTTCGTGAATTACCTTCGCTCCTCATCATATGACAAATCCTCTGTACTTGTATCTCGCAGACTGGTACTATGTGCGATTCATCGAGCGTGTATCTCCTCGAAGCATCGATTACGAAACACATTGTGTAATTTTGGCCAACTCCAGAGGGAGTGCCAATCGATAAGCCACAGGCACACGCTCCAAAATCTCATACGGGCCTACGAACCTGACTCAACTTCATCTTCGACCAAACCTTAGAATTTTCCCCCTCCATGGTGATACCTTTAAAAGACCTTGTCTCCCACGTTATATCTAATATCTCTCCTCTTTAGGTTGGCATATGACTTTGTCGCATCACTAGCCGCCTTTAACCTCTCCCTAATAACTTGTATCAATTTTCTTCAGATCTTTTACTAAGTCCTGACCTATCGCTTATGCTCATTCAATTCCGGGCCTAACACACAGAGTTCTACATTTCCGACCATATAGCTTCATATGGTGCCATACTCAATGCTTGATTGAAAACTATTGTTATAGCAAATTCCATCAATGGAATATACCTATCCCAACTTCCCGAAATTCCATGACACAACCTCAAGCATAATCTTCTCGAGCACCCGAATCAATCTCTCTCGACTGGCCCATCCGTTCGCGGGATGGAATGCCGTACTAAAATCTCAGCCAAGGCTCCAAAGCCGATCAGAATTCTTCCAAAAGCTTCATGTAAATCGCGGATCTCTATCCCGACACAATAGACAATCGACACACCATGCAATCGCACAATCTCATCCATATAACTCAAATTAGTCGATCCATAGAATAGTCAATCTTGGATCGGTATAAAATAATGACTTTGTGAGCCTATCTACAATCACCCATACAGAAATATGTTTTTGTTGTGCGAGGGGAAAAACCCGACACAAATCCATGGAATGTTATCCCACTTCCATTGAGGAATTGGAAGGATTTAACAAACCCGTGGGCACTTATGTTCCGCTTTGACTTGCTTACACGTCAAACACTTGTGACACATACTCGGGCCATATCTTTTCATTCCTTTCCACCAATAAAACTGCTTCAAGTCCTCGTACATCTTTTCCCTCTCCAGATGCATGGTAAATACCGTGATATGAGCCTCAAATAGCAACTTTTCTTTAGCTCTTATCATCTAGCACACATAATCTATTCTCGAAATACAAACTTCCAAATTTTCTTTCTCTAAAAACTTAGTCTCTTCACTACCATCTCTAACCATCCGTAACTTTTTCTCGTAGCTCTTCATCATTTTTCTCAAGCGCATCTATAATCATTTGCTTTTAACACTGGTTATGCTCTAGTCAGCTAACATAGCTCCATCATCTCGCTAGTCTCCAATCACCGCATCAGAATGACATTGCTACCATCAGTTTTTCGACTTAAAGCATCTGGCCACTATATTAAATTCTTCCTGGGTGGTAGTCTATGATGCAACTATAATCCTTATCAACTCTAACCACCTCCGCTGTCCAAATTCTAACTCTTTCGTGTTAGCAAGTACTTAAGACTCTATGGCCTGGTGGTAAATTTACACTTTTCCCCGTATAAGTAAGGCCGCCATATTTTTAAAGCAAATACTACCGCACCCAACTCTAGGTCGCGATGGGATAATCTTTGTTCATGTGGGCTTCAACCGCCCGGACGATAAGCCACTACTTTCCCATCTTGCATTAACACGCATCCTAAACCAATGCCTGAAGCATCACTATACAAGGTATACTCTTCTCCCCAAGTAGGTCATGCCAATACCGGGTAAGCCAACCAGCATTTCTTTCAACCGGTCAAAACTATTATGACATTTGTCCTTGACCACTCAAACTTTATTCCTTTCCTGAGTAATTTGGTGAGTTTTATAGTTTATGACCGAAAAGCCTCTCACAAATCTTCTATAATAACCTCGCTGTGACCCAAGAAACTTCTCACCCTAAGCATTTTGGAGGATTCCAACTACAACTGCCTAATCTTAGCAGATCAACCCTTATACCCTCAAATAGACACAATATGGCCTAGAAATGAAACTTCCTTTAGCCAAAAATCACATTTGTCGAGTTTAGCATATAACTTCTTTCTTAACGCTTCCAAGACTATTCTCGTGTGTCAGTTTCATGTTCTCAGGCATCCTAGAATACACCAGATGTCATCAATAAAACCACAACAAATCGATCCACATAGGCCTAAACCCATTCATCAGTCCATGAATGTCACGGGCATTAGTCAACCCAAATGGCATGACCAAAAACTCATAATGGCCATATCGGGGTTCTAAATGCGCCTCAAAGACATCTACTTCCTTTTACCCTCAACTGAATACCCGAATACAAAAAGTCTATCTTCGAAAAGACACCCGCCCTTTAACCGAAAAGATCTTCTCGATTCTCAAGAATGGGTACTTGTTTTTCAACGCCACCTTATTGATCTCGATAATCGATGCACACATCCGTAGAGTGCCATCTTTCTTTTCATTAAATAAACAGTGCACCCCAAGGGGGACACTGGCCTGACATAAACTTTATCCAAAAGTTCTTGCAATTGACTCTTTAGGGAATACATCTGGAAATTCCCTTACTACCGGGATCTTTTCTACGTCAACTTTACCTCTCTTGGAGTCAAGTATCATAGCCAAGAATGTCTCACATCCTTTCCTCATAAATTTCCTAGCTTGCATAGTGGAGATCACATTGGACATTACACTTGATCCAATACTGTACTATTACCCTACCGTCAAAGCATCTCAACACTAATGCCTTTTTGTCCACAATCAACGATATAGCTCTGCTTGTGACAACCAATCCATGCCTAGAATCAAGTCAAATTCACGGAATGGTAAGGTTATCAAATCAGCAAGAAACTCTCTTTGCTTAAGCAACAACGGGCAATTTCTATATACGCTATTCACACAAAGCCAGGCCCCAATGGATTCAGTTACATTCATGTCATATGCTAATTTCTCTCCATCGCTGGTTCTTTGTCAAATACATGCTCCATGCACACATACGAATGAGTAGATCCAGGATCAATCAATGCATGCATCTCAATATCATATAAAGAAAATATACCAGCTATAACCTCAGGAGCATCCTAATCCTCACAAGCCTTCATAGCATATGCTCGTGTCGGTGTTGTAGGCATAGGATGATCCACTGTCTCTGAAACTGTGCCTCCTCATCCTCTATGCTGAGATGGGCCACTACGACCCCTACCTCTATCACGAGCCTAAAGCGGTGCCACGATCTCCTCCCCGCCACTTCCTCGTCAGTTTTTATTATCCCCTAACCCTGGGGGACACCGTGTGCTTCAAATGCCCAAGGCTTCCACACCTAAAACACCCTCCCGTCAATATCTCGCAAACTCCCAAATGCCTTTATGGCAATGAGGGTATTCTGGAATCTCCTCGTCCAACCAAAGCACTTCACCGTACCACGTAAGGCCACATCGGGACCTTCGCCTCTACCCCTCAGCGGAAACTATATTCGGATCGAGCCGGAGGTTCTAGCTCTTTTTCCCGAGGAAGACGAAGCTCCTCTAGAAAACTTTTCTTTTTGAAATCTTTCTTTGTCGCTTCGCTACTCTCTCTACTTTCACTGCAGCCTGACCAACCGATAAAATCCACCGTTGAGAGAAGTCATAGCTGGGGTCACCTCGATGGAATCATGTACCATCCTCAATTGTTTACACCGAAATGTTCTCTGAGGACCAATTCCGGCATATTTACTAAGATGGCTAAATCTCTTTTTCATATTCAAATTTCCACCGATAAGCCCTTTGCTTCAAATTCAGAACTGCTTTCCACTATGAATCCCTATACATGCGGTAACATACTTTGGTCTCCGAACTCTGGACAAAGAACTCCCAAGTCATGGATTGGAATCCTTGACTTCTCAAAGCTAGTTTCCACTAATCAAATGCCTCACTCGGGTAATGAGACTCCGCATGATACTCTTTCGATCAGAGGACATCTAACATCTTCTAATACTCTTTCTAACTTTTCTAACCAGACCGGGCTTTCCGACTCTTCCATGCTCGACCCATGGAATTCATCTCAAGCCCATGTCTTTACCGTGTCTACTGGAGCTTTAGGAGAGGTCAATCTATCCAAACCCGAAATGTCTTACGATACTCCTCGCAAAGGCTTCGTGGACTCACAGTACACATTTCCGAAGGCCTGTGGCCGATAACCCGTCTCTCGGGGGCTAACACTCTCAACAGCTTCTTCGACGATCCATCTATACAAAACACAAGGACATCCACATCAGGCCAACACATTACTAAACACAGTTTTTCTATCATATATACTCTATTCCAGAAGTCGTCTAAACCTAGGCTTCTTCTTAAACGCCTAAACCTAAGCTCCGATACTAATTAAATCGGTGACGCCCCCAACTCCTAAGATAAGAGTGCCGGGCGAGGATCATCATTTTTTTCCCACGATGTTCTTTAAGCTAGTTCATTCATATAATGTTAAACATTTAACTTGTATTATATTATGTAGCAGCGGATTACAAAATATATATACAAGCTCCATATATGGAAATGTCCAACATTTACAATATTTACATTGGTTTACAAAATTATTATACAAAAATAAAATTCCTGGGGAAGGTCTTCCAGCTGGGAACCTATGGATGCGTGGCCTTTGACCTACGATGGATTGCTCGTCCTCCGGTTTCCTCTTCGCACCTACAATTCCGATTGAACACCCGGTGCTAAGTTTTACGCTTAGTGGGAATATGGCCTCTATTAAGGGTCACCACACTTCTATACAAATGCATATAACTCGATAACATTTACGTATCTATCATTTCTCATATATATATACTTTCATAACAGTTTACTTCTAATCATCTTCCATATATTTTCATGTCATCTTCAGACTTTAATTCGTTTCAGATATGTATACTATCATCGCATAGCAAAGGCTATGCTTCTCATCATGTCATATATTCTCTACATTTTGCATATACTGCCATTTTCTTTATGTTTCATGTCTGCATAAACCTTAGAAGTGGATACAGGAAACTATAAGGGCCCGAAGGCGCTATACTCACTGTACGAAACAGTGGTCCATGAGGGCCCGATGGCGCTATACTCACTGTACAAAATAGTGGTCCATGAGGGCCCGAAGGTGCTGTATTCACTAAATGAAACAAAGGGTCCATGAGGGGTCCGCGCCTGTGAGACCTCAAATAACGTGATCCAAATGGGGGTCTATGTCATTGACCCAAACGGCCTCGATATCTCAGATTCCGTGCATGCTGCAAAGAATCGTATCTTCCCATAGCATGCCCCATTCATCCCCACTAGGTTCTGCGTACAATCCATGTGTAGTTTATGTTTAGTACATATCTCTTATTCCCGAATCATTTTGTCATTCGGTAATCATATGTGAGATATATACAATCATTTATTCATATCTTTGCATTTTTTTATATCACATTATATGCATAAATAACTATGCTTACCATGTATGCTTACGAGGCCATTTATGAATTCAATAGGCGTTCATAATAGGAATAACTATGGTTACCTCGTAGTGCCTACTGCTTTTGTGTTTTCTAACTAATATGAGTTCCAATTTTATCAAGCTATCTATGGATGAATTCGGACGAAGGAGTTATGACCTCCAAGTCGAGGTCATACGTAGTAAAACCCGCACGAGTCGACCGAATCGGGACCGAGCTAACTCTAACTCGTAAATCCCTGCCTTAACACCTCGGTCTGACACCTTCTATCTTCCTCAAACATATGAATGGATTCTTGACTCAATGGGCTTTCCATAGAGTCCAAGAACACTCGAATCGGAGTTCGAACGAAGGAGTTATGACCTTTTGAAGTTGGAGGTCATACGTAGTAAACCCAGACGAGATGACCTGAACTGACTGAGCTAACCTGACCTCGGTAAACTCGGTCTAACACCTCGGTCTGACACCTTCTATCTTCCTCAGGCATATGAATAGATTCTGACTCCAATGGGCTTCCATGTGAGTCCAAGAACACCAATCGAGTTCTGACGATGAGCTATGACCTTCCGGTTGAGGCTCATACGTAGTCAAACTCGACGAGCCGACCGAACTGGCCGAGCCGAGTTTCAGATGAGGTCCTACCGACCTCTACAAAGATAAGGTCCGTCGACCTCTGACCGCATGAGGTCCGTTGACCTCTCGGGCCGCATGAGGTCTACATCGACCTCTCGCATGAGGTCGCCGACCACGCATGAGGTCTACACGATCTCACTAACCTCTCAGATGAGGTCCACGAATTTCATCGCATGAGGTCCGTTGACCTCTCGCTGGGGACGACTTATGGGCTGACCCCCAGCCCATTAGGACTGCTCAGAGTAAAAAGACCATAACTCGTCTACAAATCGACTGAGAAATCAGTGCCTAACATCAATTTCATTGATGTGGCTACACTTAATGTATGGGATCACTTCCAAATTCCCTTTATTTCTACCCAAAATCAACTCTAAGGTCCCATTAGTTGACCCAACCGGCCGAACTTATCCACCAGACTCCAATTCTCAGTCGACTCGGTAAAAGACCATAAATTGGTCTACAGAGATCCAAATCGTGAAATTCAAAAGCCTAACATCAAGTTCATTGATGTGGCTACAATTTACTAGAAGGACTCACTTCCAAATTCCCTTTAGTTCTGACCCAAAAACCAGTTCTAAGGTCCTATTTACTCGCATACGATCGTACAGTAATTTTCTTGGCTCAACTTGCAACTGTAATCTTTCCAAAACACATATCTAGGAGCCTTAGAACTCTTCTCAACTCAACCCTACACGAAATGAATTTAGGAGTTCCCAAACCTAAACCATACACAAGATAGAGGGTTCTAAACCATGTATCTAAACTTTCTAGACCAAAACTAGACTTCCATACTTCCATAGTTTCCATACAAAACTATACTCAAATACCATACCAATACTCATAATTCCATACAACCCAAGACATGTATCCATACTTGATCTTCTTCTTCTTCTTCTTCTTCCTTTCTTCTCTTTCTCTTATCCGTATTTGCTCTCCTTCTCCAAGACCAAAATGAGATATTTCTTTTTTGCGGCCTATCCTTATTCGATCTTATCCCCTTTTTATTTCCCTTTGGTCCTTCAACTCTTCTAATATTTACAATTCAATTTATTATTCTTACAATAGCCTCAAATCTTCTTTATTATTTGTAATTTAACTTATACATATTTATACTTTTGTTTTTATCTTTATTTTATTCCGGACAAATATACTTTTATTATACCCTAAACATGTTATAAAACCGTTAGGGTATAATTTGGGGTGTTACACTCTCTCTCTACTTTCTTTTCAAATCTGGTTTTCCTTTCCTTTCTCCCCCTCTCTCCCAACCAATTTGGTCAAAATGAGTCCAGAGAACTTGTCCCCTCACTTGCCATATGTCACATTCTAAGTGGCCACCTTGGATTACACCTTATCCCTTATCCATCTACCTTAGATCTCCTTTTAGGTCCCACTTGAGCTATTTGTTTGACTAGCTCTCCACTAGACAAGTGTCTCCTCTTGAGCCACTCAAATGTGTCAAGTGTCCTACACTACCCTAAGTGGCCCTTTAAAATCGTGGAATTCGATCGCTCCCGTAATCACGAAATCTCGACGCAGAAGGATTGCACGCGATTCCAACCCATGTTCGTTTCATCCGATCAGACAAATTCCGCATTTTGACCGAAATTACCATTTTATTCGTTATTCGAAAATTAGGATTTTCCGGGGTTTCACATCCCAAGTAAAGAAGGACTACTTGGTATCAATATTAGTAAAAACACCAATCCCCAGCAACGGCATAAAAAACTTGATAACCGAAAATGTGTGCCTATATGTGCAATTGCATGCGTCGTATCAAGTAATATAGTGTGAAAAGTAAAATTATCGTTCCCACGGGGATTGGGTTACTAAGTACTGAAATTGGGTAATCCTAACCTTATTTGGATTAACACAAAGGGGAAGTTAAAATGAAAACAAACTAAACTAAATAAATCCTAAACTAAAATGTCTAATATACAAAGGGAAAAAGTAATTACAAGAAAGCCTAGGGTTTTGATTTCATCTAATAAATTCCTATGGTGAGATTAGAAATGGTCCCAATGATGCCTAAATTATATATTAATGACGGATTTCACCTAAGCACATGTTATTCTTTCTCAAACAATAACAATCTACCCTTGGAAAATGTTCTAATGTATCTCTACCTCAAACCACCATAACCAAGGAATGCATTAAGCATTAGAAACCCACAAAGCTACATGTAACCCACAAATATCTCTTTCTATGGAGAAACATGACATTCTATTCATGGTCTAACCTAATTATTGTTTCTCAACCTCAAATTAGGTCACAAATCATTTTAATGGTGATCAATCATCAACAAGCATAAGAAATTGAATATAATATTTAATATATATAAATCCAAACATCAAATATTACAAATCAAAGGTTAACATCATAGTTCATTGTTTTGACTACATTAAAACCCTAGAAAATGAGATTAGCTCATGGAGGGGGAAAATACAACCATAAAAAATGAGAAAAAACAAGAAAATAGGAGAAGAGAATAGATGAAACCCATTTCTCTGCTCAAAATCTCCTTCTTCTTCTTCAAGGCCAAGAATCAGTTTCCTCCAAGAGAGATTTGCCTTGGGTGTTTCCACCCAAAGGATCTTATCCTTTGCCCCCAAGAGCAGCTCGCGTCACACTCCCCTGTTGAACTCCCCCTCTCATGCCCTAATTTCCCTTTTTATTTCCAAAAGACTGAGAATAAAAGAGATGGACTTCAACCAAAAACATGGGCCTCGGCATCACGCTGTAGCGTGATGAATTTGGCACTACGGCGTGGCAAAAATGGGAAGACACGGGATGAGAAGATAGGCTTTCAAATCACCGGAGCGTGAGCAATCTTAAGCCATAGCGTGTTCTCGAAGGCCGTAGCAACCTCACCCTAGCCATGCGGAGTGCTCACATCAGAGCGTGAGTTTCACGCCTCGAAGATGAATTACCCACGCCTGCCTGTGTACCCCGACTTTGGCATCCTTTACTCCTTCCTTCATAACTTTTTCATTCGGACTCCAAATCACGTGATCTTGGTATCTACGGAAAGCCCTCGGAGTCTAGAATCTGCCCATGCCAATGAGGGAGCCATAGAAGGACATCATACAGGCTAAATGATCACATTATGACTTTGCCAATTTTTCTTTGATTTCGCTCGTTTCCTCTCAATAGTTGGCCTAATCAAACAATTGGGAAAATATAGCATTATGACACTTATTTATATCGTATAAATACCAAAACCTAAGCAATACATGGGGATAAAATGAGTATTTAAGATACTCATCACTTATGCTGGGAAAGTATATGAGAAAATCTCTTAAGAGTACTAGGTAGGCATGACCCAACCTAGATTCCCCAAGGCAAGTTCTTCAAGTCCATCAAATGGTACGGTTGAGGAGTCACCTTTGTGATGCTTCCGCTGGTAGACGAGGCGAAAAGATCGAGTAGAGGGAGAGAGACCGAGATCTGCATACAAAGGAGAAAAACTTCTGGAAGAACCAAGCTCTTTCTTGATTTTTTTTTTTTTAAGAATTTTCTTTTTCGGTAAAGAACGAAGGATTTGAAGTTCTAAAAACTGAAAAATGATTTTTTTTTCTTGATGATTATGGACTTTTTCGATGAAGAATAAAGGATTTGAAGTCCTAAAAACTATAAAAGAATTTTTTTTTTCTTGATGATTAAGGATTTTTTTTCAGTGAAGAACAAAGGATTTGAAGTTCTCAAAACCAAAAAATGATTTTTTTTCTTGATGTTTAAATATTTTTTTAGTGAAGAACGAAGGATTTGGAGGTTTGAAAACCAAAAAAGATTTTTTTTTTCTTAATGATTAAGGATTTTTTTTTGGGTTAAGAACGAAGGATTTGAAGTTTTAAAAACCGAAAAATGATTTTTTTTTTTTTTCTTGATGATTAAGGATTTTTTCAGTGAAAAACGAAGGATTTGAAGTTCTAAAAACTGAAAAGGGATTTTTTTTTTCTTAATGATTAAGGTTTTTTTTTTCAGTGAAGAATGAAGGATTTGAAGTTCTAAAACCAAAAAGGGATTTTTTCTTGATGTTCAAAGATTTTTTCGGTAAAGAACGAAGGATTTGAAGTTTTGAAAACTGAAAAAGGATTTGTGACGCCCCAAATCCTGGGGGTCCCATTGACAAACCATCAACCCGCAGAATACCTGTGGGTATTGCATCCCAATACCACACTATGTGTCTCATTGACCGAGACCTTTTTTTTTTTTTTGAGTAAAAGTGGCCTAACCAGGCCCATTTATCCATACTTAAGAATACACAAGGCTATATTACCATAATCCTTAAGAGTTTATTTACATTACTCTTATACAAAACTTATACCAAAAACTAGTTTGGTCTAATACATGTTTCACAAAATAAAATCAAAGCCACAACTGGCTTTCTTCACACATGCGGTCCCGGATGAGTGTTAGCCACTTACACATGACATGTACCTGAAAGGGGGTCCCACAACGGGGTGAGCAATGCCCAATAAAGATAACTCCTACAATAGCTACTTCCCACCTAACT
The DNA here is from genome assembly GCA_016808115.1 of Tetrastigma voinierianum. Taxonomy (NCBI): domain Eukaryota; kingdom Viridiplantae; phylum Streptophyta; class Magnoliopsida; order Vitales; family Vitaceae; genus Tetrastigma; species Tetrastigma voinierianum. Next base: position 686,265 of record JAEQBH010001221.1, read on the forward strand.
ACACTTGAAATGCCATGATCATACATTCAAGTAAAACATACACATTCCTACATGAATGTCTATATGCCATGAATGAGATGAGACTCATCATGCCCTATATCCCAAGTCCTGACCAAATCCCTCACACATGTTCATGCCAAGTGTGAAAAACTCGTCATTGGTGTTTCATCCAATGACCCTTTTTCCAAAACAAAATCTTTTTGTTTTTTTTTTAAACAAAACCCATTGGATATACCTCCAATGTCCATTTGATTTAATTAGATCCCATGTGTTTATGCATTTGTGGGCCACGGATTTCAGGGTTCTCATCACAGGATGTCGCACGCCTTTCTACATTTTTACGGGCTTTCACCAACAGGGATCATGTATAACTGCAACTACCAGGTCTTTCACCTGAGGGGGTATCTATCCCTACTTGTTGTGCCCAACACACTTATATTTTTCTTTTTTTTTTTCATGCCATGAAACCGTGAAACTCTATTGGACGTAGTCCGAGATACCAAGCTCACCACTCATTCACTAAGAATGATAAATGATTATAACCTTGCACACACACCCAACTCAATGTGATGCCCCCGTGCATATACAATGCAAAATGCCACTGCATGTTATCTCATGTTACATGTATAATACACTACATGGAACAATTTATAAACCGTACTTTATGTCAAGTACTATGGACAATTATATCGAAAGCATATAATTTACATTCATTAATGCTAATATATATAACACCCATATATCAACATATTTACAACTCATTCAGCATGTTCTTAAATTTCTAGTAATAACACACAAAAACAGTCCACACAAACTAGCCATTCCCGATCATACTCGGCCTTAGAAATAATTTGGACTCAGTCCAGAAATTTCAACTTTTGTTTTGTTTTTTTTTTTTTTTTTAACAACCTTCAAGACTGTCATTAAAGGCTATAACTTCAACCATGAAGCACCAAATCCGACCGAAACTCGGTCTCAAAACAAGCCACAACAAAATCTAGCAAACTGGCCCTGCAACCAAACCAACCTTGATACTGACCTTCAAAACCCAATCCTAGACTGTCCGAAAAATAATCCCAATGTCCGAAAACTTAATCCCATGGTTGAGGCTAAACCACATAGCCAATTATGACCCTTAGATTAAGAGGAACCAGTGTAGGAGAAAACCCTACCTCTTTTTGTTTTTGGCACCTACTCGTAGCTCTCGTCGAGTAAACCAACTTTAATTCTCAGCCTATCGACTTCCGACCGTCAAAACACCGAAAATCGGAGAGTGCACGGCCGACTCTCTCCTTTCTCTCCTCTCTTTTCCTTTCTTTCCCATGCACTGATTTTTTTTTGTTTTCCTCTCTTTTGTTTTATTCTCCTTTCTTTTCTTTCTTCATTTCTTTTCTTTTCTTTCATTTCTCTTTCTTTTCCTTTTCTTTCTTCCACCGAATTTATTTTCCCTTGATTTGATCCAAAAAAAGGAAACTTCCTCTCACTTTCCTATTCCTCTCTCATTTTGACTTCTTTCACCACATAACACATGCCCTAAGGTGAGCCATGTATTTTTTCCTTTTACTATTCATGTGTGCCATGTGTCACATGAACGCATGCACACATGTCTCTCATGTCATGTGCATTCCTCTAAGCTTTCCATGTGGCATCCACATGGTCATGCCATGTGGCACCATTCCATGTGTCATCCGATACCCGTGTCTCGAAATACATGAAATTCCGACTGTCTCAGAATTTAACGAAATTCTACTGGGTAGCTAGATTTCATGAAACGATTCCAACGGTGAAGTCCGTTTCGTCATCCAATATCTAGAAAATTTCAGGTTTTCAACCTATACTACAACAACAAATTACTGTTTTGCCTTTTTTCAGAAAAAATTGCATTTTTCATGGGTTTTACATGATTCTTTCTTGATGCTCAAAATTTTTTTTCAATGAAGAACAAAGAATTTGAAGGTATAAAAACCGAAAAAAAAAAGGGTAATTTCTTGATTTTAAGGACTTTTCCGTTGAAGAATGAGTGATTCAAAGTTCTAAAAACCGAAAAATATTTCCTAGTTCTTAGAGATCTTGGGAATACTCTCTTGGATTACGGGATTTCTTATTGATGATGAATCTTTCAATATCCCATTAGGAAGTCCCATGGAACATTCATTGCGAATAACTTAGTAAAAATGGACGGATCTACTCTTCTCGATGCAAGAGGCGCAGTCTTGTTTCGTGGAGGATGGCCGAAAAATCAAAGCTTCACATGGAAGAGGAGCGGCGATGAGCACAGGTGAAGACAGCTTTAGCAAAGCCGACTAGCCATGAATGGATTAATCGTCGACGCTTCTGGCCTCGACAACTTTGGCTCGATGGTGATAGCGACGTCAACAACTCGAAAGTGTGGATTTTCAGCCAAGAATAGGGTTAAGAGATGAGAGAAAGAGGAGAAATGACGGAGAAAAGAGGAGAATGTGGAAGGATTAGTCGGTAAATTAAAGGGATTTCTTTCTAGAGACCTTTTAAATCCGAAAGGAAAGTATTTTGATGCAGAACGAATCGATTGTAGAAGAGAAAGGAGATCAAAGCCCTGTGTTTGAAAGAAAAAATTTCAAGTGTGAGGCTTTTTCGAGGTATTACTCTGGGGGCTTTCAATTCGGCCCAATCGCCCTAAGTTTCGCTCATTTTTTTCCTTGGTAATCAACATCCAAGGGGGTAAGTTACACTTTGAACCTCATGGTAAAAATGAGGAGAGCAAGAGAAAGGAAGCTCTTTTTAACATATAAAAGGCTTTAATGCGTACAAACATGGCCCATGGGCCATATTGTATGCGGGGAGGTAATTGTTGATACTAAAAATAAATTTTTGGGTCCAAATGGTATTTAAATAATTTTTCGGCCCAAAGAGTAGTGGAATGAGTTGAATAGATATGTCAAGCCCAAACCGTACGAGTCCAACCTAATCCGAGAAAGTCCAAGCCTATGATAATCAGCCCATGAAAAGGTTCAGGGACATTTATGAAAATTTTAAAATTGTCGAAGCTGTTAGCAAAGAATATTGAGATTTTGTCTCAAAGGTGAAATATGGAGGAGATTTTTCTTCAAGTCAAAACATGACAAAGTACGTGGGCAATGGTGGAAAGTTATTCGGGGAACAAGAATTTAGTGAAGAAATGGATAGTTATTGAAGAAAATGGGTTAGGGTAGTTACTAAAAAATTCTTATAAAAAAAAAAAGGACGGATTTTCAAACACTCAAAACTAATGCAAGAGCATTTCAGCATTTATCTTATTCTCTACACCTAAGAATTTCCGCATTCCTACCTTAGTTTTATATGTTCTTTCCAAGTACTTTGTCACAAGTTTTTTCTTCAAAGATTTGATTTAGTCCACCCTACAATTTAAATACAGCTTATTTTTCAAGTTAGTTCGCTCACTTTTTCTCTGTACTTTTAATTCAAATGCATAGAATCTAATTTTCAAGGTATTTTCGATAAGATTCTAGGAACCGTCATTTAAAACTAGGGATCCATTTTTCGCTAAGTTAGAAGCTGGGGATTGTATACTTAATAAAATACTATAATTACGCACACCCGCCAAGATTTACCAATCTCGTGCTTTTGTGGATGTTATAGTGAATTTCATTACAAAATCCACTGAAACAGTTACATTTTTATATTAAAAATCGAATCAAATAAATCGTGCACACCCATACTGGTGACCCATTTTCTTCATATGTCTTGTCTTTTTTAAAGCCCCTATGTATTACTTTTTTGAACGCTCAATCATATGACCATTTTTTTAATACATATAATTTATTTGTTTTATGTAGTAGCAAGAAGTAAAATTGGGAGATATATTCTATAATAATTGGTCAACAGTATTAAAAAAAACATCATTAAAAGGAGCTAAAAATATGTGGCTAATGGTTAATTCAATGTCAATCATACTTTATATCCTTGAATATGTATCCATGAGAATTTGACATGACCGATTGAGTCACTTCATTGATGCCCAAAAGGAGGGACGCAGCTGGCAAGAAAGTGGGGCTTTTTAAAAAGTTACCATAATTATAAAAATATTTAAAAAAAAAAACAATTTTAAAAAACATATAATCAAAAATGATATTTCAAAATTTGACACTTAGTGATATTGTGTCTTCAAAAAAAAAAAACCTTCAGCGTGAAATAATGAAGTTGACTTTACTATGTATAAATAATGATTGACTTGCAAAGTATAAATAATGAACACGTGTGTTTAGGACACAATTTTAATGTTGATTAATAAATCAGTCAAGTATATATGTTTTAGGATATGGTTTAAAATATTTGAAATCGTATTTTTGAGATGAAATTCAAAAATAAAGTTGTTTATGTTTGACTCAAATAGTGCAGCGTTGAGCAGAGGCTATAGGAGATTTAGGATTATTTTGGGGAATGTGTAAAATCATCAAAGTTGCTAAATCATGTAATAGTGAAAATTATGGGAAACTAAGGGCTACTTTTAAAAGTCGTTCTAACTATTATTAGGGGTCTCCATGGACCATGAGATTGGGTTTGGCTTTGCATTTTATTGAATCCTTGTGGCCTAATCATGGGCCTTCTATGAGACGGGCCTATAAGCCTAAGATGGGTAGGCCTGGTGGGTTTGATAAGCCCAAGAATTAAAATCAATTTTTTTAATTTTAACCCCTCTCTAACTTAAAATTTAATATATCAACTAAGTTATACTTTTATTTCACTTATATAATAAAATTTTAATATAATATATATTATAAATAGAGTTATATTGTTACATTGTGTTTTTTTTTTTTTAAATTACATAGAAATTAGGGCTGGTCTAAGGGTTTATGGGCTGGGTCATATCTAAAATGAAAGCCACGGTTTCTACCTTTTAACAATGGGTTTGAGCCGGGCTTGACCCACTCAGGCTTGGACAGGACTTTAACTCATCAAATTAGGTCTCGAACATTTTGGACACCCCTAATTATACAAATCAAAGCATGATGGTGAAACTGTAATTTAATGATTTTTTCAACGTTACATATGAAGGTTTTCCCCTCAATCTTTTGTGAAATATGTGATGCCTCAAACCCAAAAATGAGATTATAATAAATAGTGTAGTTTGTCCATCATGTCTAGTTCATGTATTAGAGTGCTTAATATATATATAAAAAAAAAACAAGATATAAAAAGGGGGTTCCAGAGTTCGAGTCCCAGTACTCTGCATAAGATTAGTTTTTCAAAGGGGATTTTAGTATGTCCATGATACTTGGTTCAAATGGTAAAAGATGGGATGATGCATGGGAGATTTCTAGGTTCGAAACCTTATAAGAAAATAATATTATAATATACAAAAGTGAATGAATATCAAAAAATATAATTAGATTCTGGTCCTAAATTATTATTTATATAATTATATTCATTAATTTTTTTGAACACTTAAAATATTATTTAAAATATTTCCCATTGTACTAGGCTGGCTAATTAATTTTTAGGTTAAAGGATTGAAAATTTATAAATAGAGTTTAATTTATTGATGAAAATTACAAACCATATCTCGCCCATTTAGTTTTTATTTTTTATTTTTTTACTTCTTTTCACTTTACATATTAGGTTATAATACTTTATTCTTATAAGAATTCAACCAAAACATGATTATATTCAACATGACTGTAAAAATTATATCATATTGGGTTGTATTGATATATCGTATCAAATTTTGTTAATAGTAGGTGTTGAGAATTGGAAGAAAAAAAAGAAATAAAAAGACAAAAAAAAAACTAAATAATAATAAGTAAAAGACGGGTTGTCCATCACAGATAACTACGCGATAAAGATTCAACATTTCAAAACGGTACAAGATAAAGGAGGAAGAGATCTTCGCTCAAGCCTTAATGACAATTTCATCAGACAGAATTAAAATGCTGTTTAAATTTCCTAAAAAGAGTAAAAGATGAGTTTAGACATATGCACACTATCATAAATCTTACAATAACTTAAATAATAATTAATTTTATTAAAGCATTTAGAATTAAAATGTCACTATTTTCAAATTTTATAACAATAATTTAAATTTTAAATATTGAAAGGGTCATTAAGGCTTGTTGTCTTTTTTTTTTTTTTTTTTTTTGAAAGGGTTTGTTTATAGTTTTTGAAAAGTGTTATTTGTTCTCCAAAAAATAAAGAGAATAAGGAAATCACAAAGAATATATTTGGTTCCCATTTTTTCTAGAAAATACAAATAAAATAAAAAAAAATCTAAATTTAAAGAATAAGAACAATTTTCAAAAAATACCAAAAATTATGTTCTTTATATTTTCAAAAACCGTTCTCAAGAACAATTTTAAAAAACATGAACAAAACAAGCCCTAATATCTCATTATAGCTCCATTAGAAGCTAATGAATATTGTAAAATGAGAATTTTGAAATTAATTTTTCTGAAAATTAAGAAAGAAATAGAAAATTGTACTTTGTTTAAACTAATTTTTGTTTTCTTCTATTTTGTTATCCATGAAAATTTTGAAGGAAAAAAATAGGAATATATTTTATCGTTTTCTCTTTCTACAATTTTAAAATATTATTTTCTTATTTCCTTATTTATAAGGATATATAGATATATATATAAACATTATACTTAGTATACAGTACGTACGGAAAGTTGTCACATCATACAACATATGGAATACAGAATTATAAAGTATAAAATTTCTTCAAAATTTATTTTTTCTTTTATCTCTTATTTTCCTCACTAAATTTTTTTTACAAAAATAGTAGGAAAAATATTGTCCTTAATATTTTTATTACAAAGTATAATATTTTTCTTTAATATTTGTTTTCTTTTCTCTAATATTTTCTGGAACCAAACACGTTCTTAATAATTAAAGAAAGCATTCATTATTTTTTATTTTTCTTTTTAAATGCCATTTTCAAAAAATGAATAAAACAAAAACATATAGGATTTGTTTGATTACAGTTATGGAAACTGTTTTTTGTTTTGAAAAATAAAGAAAATGAGAAAAGCATGGATAACATGTTTGGCTTGTTTTTTTTTTTCTAAAAACGTAAAAAAATACTAAATTTAAAGAACAAGAATAATTTTCAAAAAATAAGAATAATTTTCAAAAAACACCAAAATATTGATCTATGTATTTTTAAAAATGGTTCTCAAAACAGTTTTGAAAATTAGATGCCAAACAAGCCCATAATAGAAGTGATTCCACACCAGACATGACAACCCTGGAGTTTTCATGCATTATTGGACCAAGTGGTTGTGCTAAAATAAAATCATAAGGAACTTAAGAACAAGAGACAAAATGGCAGTTGAGAGGCTCCTTTCAAAGAGAATTTAATCCAATCATCATCAACTACACGTGCCTCTGTGTTGTTTTCAACTGACTTATGCTACATCTTCAATTAAGAATCACCTCTGACTGCTCGTGCCCTTATACCCGATCCGACCCGACCCGGAGGCCGAATCGGATTTGGGATACGGTCATTTTTTCAAATCCAATTCATTTTTATTTTGTCAATAAAATATATTTCCAATGCTCATATTGTAAAAGATATTTATCTTTATGAAAATATATTTATATATACTAATTCAACTTAAAAGAACTATCATTTTTGATACACATTTTCATTAAATATGACATTACATTACCAATTTGGTCCCGTTTACGCTATCACATTCTGACATTGTAAGCCGTTTTTAATATCAAAATATTTACAATATGTAAAATATATTTCCATACTTTCAAAAAGATATAAAATAAAATATGATCTTCTTATGAAGACTTTTACATCTTTGAATTCAATGCAAAAATAATTACAAATATCATGAATGAAATGATATCGTGAGAGCCAGACATTTACTTATACTCGCTCACGTTTGTGGTGACTACTGTGGCCGGCGATATTCGATCGTGTCGACGCCTGCTACGTCATAACGCGATGATAAAAGCAATATTGGCGTTTTCATGTAGTGATTCTATTTAATACTACTGCTTCCATTTCGGTTTAAATCAAGTCATGCGTTTTTCTAAGACAATGCCCTTTTAACGTTTGAATGATCGAAGTACAATATAATATATATTTACTTCATATAATTCATTTAGAGTTTATTGATGCATTCACGATATCTTTCATATCTGATAAATCATTCAAACACAAATCATGCATTTCACAATTTTTTTTCATTTTGCCGCCAAGCAAATTTAACCTATACTTTCGGTCTTGCGAGATAGCGAATCAGGCACGGTCCCGGCGGGCTGCGGGCGGTATAAAAAAGGTTTTATAGCAGCGGTATGGTCATTGGCTATTTATTGGTTATTAAAAATCATTTCGTGAATACTACGGAATCACGACATCACACGAGCTACGGATCGAGATGTAGCGTCGATACGTTATTGTAATCTTTGCTCATTTAACCGCTGTGTAGTATCTACGTCTATCGCCTTTCGAATTTAACGGTTAACATTATTAAGGGCGCTCAAATTATTCATAGCAATTCTGATAGTGTATATACATTTTATATCCAAATACTTGATTTTCAATACTCATACAATTTTTCATGTAAGTTCATTTCATGTCCCGATTGTATCAAATCGATTTAAAGCAATCCAATATGCAATTTATCACAATTCATTTCAATATATCACTTATTTCATAATCTTTCAAACATTTTAGAAATAGAAGAGAGAAGTAGAGAACAAATCAGTGCGTTTATGGAGCGAGCGGATCCTGCATGCGTATTACATATAAAGCGCACCCAGTTTATTTGTGGCAAAAGCCTTAGCCAAAGCGGAAGAGTGTGAAACGAGCGAAGGTTTGCCGACTTTTCGATTATCCACCGGAATTACGTTCTTGGGTCGAAACTTTATAAATCACCAGCACTAATCAAATACACTTAAATATGTCATTATCAAAAGAAACAGCCGAAAAAAAAAATATGTTGTATTATAGGATTTTTAGTTAGGGTTGATGTCACGATCTGCGCTTCGGCGAAAATTTTACGGGGACACGTGAACCGTATTTTTGCTGCGTGCTTGCTCCAAGAAAATTATAACTCTATGAGTCCTATTTTTAGTAGGAATTGGAATCATCTCATTTGGATCGCTTTGAGCCTCAGTTACATTTTAATGCCAAGGCGGTGGTATCACGACTCACTCGATTTTCGCGTTATTCTCGATTTCAGGGATCTTAACACCATAAATTGGTGATAGTTCCTTCTACTCATTTGAAGCTATGGTTCTAAGGTTTCTTCTCCAATTGGAATCATCCAATTTGGATCATCAAAACTCAAGTTATTGCATTTTAAATCCAGACTACTCTAATTTGCAAGCGGAATCATGTGTTCTTGCATATAGCTCCACTTGTGATTTACAGGCACTTTGGGGTTACAAATTGCATACACTTCCTTCAAGTAAATTATTCCCCTAGAAGTCTAGTTTACCCATAATTTTGAATCAATCAATTTGGATGAGTGAAACTCAATTTACAGCCAAAACACCACAACCACACCCAAAACAGAGCATACCCATTAGCTACCCGAAACTTAAATTTAAGCCTATATTCGGGAGCCTTAGAGCTACAATTTGCTCCTAGTCCCTTCTATACATTTGTAGCTCTAGCTCTTATGGTTCTTTACCAATTAGAATCACTCAATTTGAATGATTATAACTTAACTTATAGCCAAAACAAAAACATGAGTTTTGAAAATTTTTGACAACAACTCTTTTGAAACTTCATCATTTCCTTTACACGAAAATTCCTCAAAACCAATCCAAAAAATGCAAAACAACCTCAAACTGAACTAAAATCATCCAATAACACTTTACACAAAGCTAGGGTTATTCTCCAAACCCAAACACAAGAAAAAATGGGGTTAAGGTTTGGTTTCTTACCTTTAAATTTCTTCCTTTCTCTTCTTTCTCCCTCCTTCTTCTTGATCACTTAAACTTTTAATCTCATGGAGCAAATCACCCACTCATCTCCCTTTTCTCTCAACCGGATTTGCTCTCAACCGGATTTGTCCAACAAAAATGCCTAAATGAGAGACTCTCTCTCTCATTCTAAAGGCCAATTTGATCTTAATACTCTAAACCTTCATAAGGCCATGTTTGGCTTACACATTAATTCCTCTTTTCTCATTTTTCTCATTTTAACTCTTCATTTCACTTCATTTCATTTCATTTTCATTTTAACATTTACACTCCTCATTTATAACTCTTAGGTCATCATTTGACATTTTTTACTAAATTTATTTGGCTCTTGTAAAATTTTCAGGTTTTTATCAATTTTTTTTTGTTTTTAGCCATTTAAACGCCGAAAAATATAATTTAATTTATTTTACACCCTGAACATATTATAAAACTATTAAGGTATTTTCATGGCGTTATACCTCTTGTAAAAATTTATTTCTTCCATTAATAAATCCTATTTGATCTTCTCCTCAATCAAATATTGGTTGAATGGAGAAATGTTCCACCATGCTTGGCTTGGTGAAATCTTATCCAAAGAGCCATTGCATCCATTTGATGGGTGCACTTTCTGGAGGCAAGGTTTTGTCCTGTTCCTAGATGACAAGTTTACCAGTATAAGCGTGGTCAATTCTTGTTTTTAAATTACAATTCTCCTAAAATCTTCGCAGGATTTGAGTTTAATATGTATCATACTTTACACACTCTCTCACATGTGGTTCCCATACCCATATATGGAGAGTCAAACAAACCGAATAGAATCTAATATGGACTTTCCAATACACAAATAAGGATCAAATATTCAAATTGCAGAGAGAGATTTCAAACCCATTACCTTTTGCCAGACAAAACCCTGATACCATATTAATCTACCAATTCTCCTAAAAGTTTAAGCTTGTAAATATCATATTGGCTCAGTGAATATATACCTTCAAGGTTTAATTTGTTGGCGACTAATTTGATCAATCATATGCATACACACTAAGACTGAATCTAGAGGGCAACATGTGAGATTTAAAAAAATTATGTAGCGAAATAAATGCAGCATGGCAGGAACATTCGTATTAATCATCGAATCAAATACGAGGATTTGCGAGCTACTGAATCCGTAACAAAACTTGTGAGATATTTGGATACGAGTTTGAAACTATGATCTTGAGAATACGGGTGTTGATGCGAGCTTTATGATCTTGCAGTCTAAATCCCCGAGATATGAGGTTTATGATGCTGGATCTACTTATTTAGTTTTTGTCTAATATTTATCTCGACAATGGGAGATCGGAAGAAGAAAACTTTGTGTGATGCAGACCATGACCACCTGTTATAACTTGGTGTGTACCGTATATAAACGGTCGCGATTGTTAAATAATTTTCTATTTTAACTTGATCGCCCAAAAATATAAGTGCACAGCTTGTCTCTACAGTGATGCCCACACTTTATAATATATTAATTAAGACCCCAAAACTTAAATTAATCACTTTAATTAGCCTAACTTTATTTGATAGCCTATAATTCACATTTATTTAATATATCAACCCATATATTCGATTTTACTCCAACACAACAACCTACCTTACAAAACATAGTAGCCAGCTGTTCTCTTATTTTGACTGATTGAGGTTATTATGTGAAGAAAATATATCTAAAAAAAACAATGGTTGAGTCAAATTTCACGAGGAAAGAAAGCATAATGAAGTGACTTTATCACCTGTTTGGCGAAAATACAATTGTGCATTATGTTCCAAGTGATTAATAACTGTCTAGCTAATAATCCACAAAGAGCTTAGCTAAAACCAAATTTCAAGAAATGTTGTCCAAGTTGAGTTCTATTAATATTTTCACACCAACTTGAAAGGTAGTATTAGTAGAGATGAGTTCCTCTTCTATTACAGCTTACTAACTTTCTCTTATTGCAGAAGCTGAGTAATTGATGCTTGTATTTCTTCTAGGGTTCGCCCCTTGGTCTCTGGTACCAGCTTTGTAATGAATACGAGGCCTAAAACCCAAATGCTTGCATACATGAAGAATATACCTGAAATAGTTTATCATAAATAGTCACTGATTACCTGTAGTATATCAGATATGGATTGTGTACGTACATGTGAAGATATGATCAATGTTTTAAAAACCAGTGGGGCAGTTCCAGTCTAGTTTCGATCATGTTTGATCGTGGTTCAATCCTTGAACCATGAACCAGTAACTTCTTCGGTTCAATGATGAGTATGGTTTTTAAAACATTAGATATGATAAGAGGTATCTCACCTGCTGAGCTCCATTCAAATAAAAGGTTGAAAGTGTAAGCAACCACCCAAGAACTAAACCAGTCAAGAGAAGATACCAGGCTTCCAGCAGGGCCCTTTATGTTTATGGGAAATATCAGAAACAAAAGAGGACCCATCATTCATTCTGCACTATATATGAAAACCTTCTTTTACTGTTGAAAGAAGTTGAAATGATCAACAAGACCCAAAAAGGTGAACTAACCTCTGACACAATAATCCATGGAACTCCTGCCATGCCAAATGTCAGGAATGAAATAAACACCTGATTGAAGAATCAAACAGTTGATTTGGGTGGAAAAGCAGAACCAGAGCTGTTCAGAATCGTTGCAAAGGGGACTGAAGAGCTCGCAGTCTAGGATTCTTACTCACTTTTCTGCCCCCATGTTTTGATTGATAACAAAACTATAAGGCTCTGTTTGGAATCCGAAAAGTATTAAGAAAAAAAAAATTCTAAGAAAAATGATTTTTCTCATGTTTGGTTTCTTCATGGAAAATATATTAAAATATATATATATAATCAAAATTCCTCAAAATTTTACATATTTTTTAATTTCTTAGTCCTTAAATAATAAAGATAAACAAATAAAATGAGTTTGAATTAACAAATAGAATTAATTTATTAAGTTTAATCCTATTTTTTATTTTTCGCCAAATTTTCTTTCCTTCCACTTTTCCTATCTAATTTCTTTCCTTAGTACTTTCCGAGTTCTAAATGGAAAACAAAATTTGATATTTACCATTAAGCCAGTAAGAGCCAAAATAGGAGTGGCCTCCTCCCACCAGTGAAGGTCCTGCTTGTGGCAAACAAAATTTCTTCAGAAAGTGATAATATACAAAAGTATATAGTTTAAGAAGCTAAAACCTTCAAGAAGAATGACAATCCTGTAAGAAAGCATCCAAAGCAAGATCCAGCAGTAGAAACCTAGAAAAAATGGTGTATTGGGTTGGGTTTTCATTTATTGAAATAAAAATTAACTTAAAAGACTGTTTGCTTTCTGTTCTTAACCATTAGAACTAGTCGCCGTCCACACTTATCCAATAAAAGCACACACACAGCACAGCCTGGAATCTGTACAACATGATCAACCATGTATAAGAGAAATGCATGAAGCAGAAACATTCGTAATCCATTCAAATCATGCTCAAAAGATTTAAGTTGAAAACCTGGACAAGACCATATGCAACACTTCCAATCTTACTTGAAAAACCTGTCTCAACCGACACATTTGTATCTGAAAATTCAATGTCTTATTTTTTTCCCCAATGAAAGAAGCATTACAAAGGACCATGGCTTACCAGCCGAATCAAGAATGAAACTTGTATAAAATGTAAATGCTTTTAACCCACCAAACTCTCGCAGTAGCATTAAGCCAACGCCAACCTAAGCCAGTTCAGAACATCTATTAATCAAATAAGTTGATAAAAGGAACCATGTAGCGCCCATGTCATGGTTGAGGCAAAAATATGAGACTCACAAGGAGACAATGAGCATATTTCAGCTGGAAAATATCTAGAAATCCTGCTTTTGAAAGCTGTTCAACTGATTTTATATAATCCTGAAAATTCCAACACATAATGGATTTAAAACCAAGAAAATATTCCCTTGAAATTGAGAAGTGGTCAATATTTTATCAATGTACTGTGAAGTCAAAATGCTACTTTGATGTTGGCAGCTTCATGAGAAATATCTGCATTCTCCCCTCTGAGGAATTGCAGAGATGCTTCAAACTCTATTTCTAGACCAACCTTGCCTGCAGAAAATTCAAGTATTTTAAAACTTGCTCTCTTATGTTTGGTTTTAACATCTCAGGAGCAAGCTGGAAAAGACAAAAGAAAATTCATTTATTTTCTGCAATATCTGAAAACCAGACCCACCAGCCATCTAGGAGACTCAGGAACAAAGAACAGACCTATCAGGTGAACTAAACATGGAATAGCTCCTGCAAATGAAACAAGGTTAAAGCTACGTTTGTGGAAATGCATTAAAGTGTATGGAAATTTGTTTGGGAAAGAAGCACTTACCAACTAGAGCCAAAATGCGCCAACTGACAATAGAACCGATGAAATACGTAAGCATAACCCCACAACTTACAAAAAACTGTCAAGTGACAATAGATAAGCACATAAACAATATCATGATGTCTCAATAAAGTTTATTTGGTAAATGATAACATCTACCTCCACAAGTCCTGTAAATTGTCCCCTCAGATTCTTCGGTGTTATTTCAGCAATATAAACAGGTACCTGTTCAGCAAGGAAATGTAGAGGCTAATAGCATTAGCAATCACATGCCTATGTTTATAGCATATGAAATATAAGCCTCATTGAAATTACCACATAACAAAGAACCCCAACTCCAAATCCAATCAACAATCTTCCAATGTCAAGCTGCAAGCACGCTCAACAGACATTGAACCCAATCCATTAGAAAATGATCCACCAGCCAAACATATAAGTAAAATACACTCCTTTCTAGTGAGTTGGAAGAGACTTCAAAGAGTAATTGAACTGAAAAGAAAAGGCTAAGGGGAAATAGAAGACAGGAGGAGCTATGAAACCTTTGAGAATGCTATTGTGAGCCAACCAATAGTGCAGAATGTTTCCGATACCCACATTGCCTGGTTAAGAATATTAACCAAATTTTAGATGAGATTTGGAAAAGTATATTGCATTATTGAAATTTTACCACCACACCTAGAGTCCTTTGGAGGCAAACAGAAGGACTTACAGCTCTACGACCCATGCTGTCTGCTATCATCCCACTTGCTATTGCACCCACCACTCCTCCAATCGTTAATGTTGAACCAAAAAAAGTAAACTGCCAAGGTAAAGTATAACAAGGAAAAACAAATAAGTGGAGAAAGTGCATGAGAATTATCAATCCATTATAGTAAATCAGTTTGATATATACACCATTTGCCTCCATTCTGATATTTCAATGAGTGATTTTTAAGAATTAAGACTTGCCCTCATTGAAATAATTTCAACTCATGTGACTGTGGTCACTAAGGGTTTGCACTATTGACTGAAAATTCAATTTCTTGCAACCTCAAGTCAAGTAAAGACCTGTTTTGTTTATCTTTGCATAACTTTTAAACTTGCTCAAATTTAAATGGGGTCATATTTGCATAACTTAATGATAAATGCAATAAACCTAAACCAATATAGTTTTTGTAGAGAACATAGTTGTTTGTTCATTTATGGAAATGTGCATCTGGAGTTGGAGTTTAGGTTGTAGTTGTATAGCAAACAACAATATCAGCACAGCTCAATCGAACTAGCGCTGATGTTTTCTTGCTTAGGCCGTCCACTTAATCATAGAAGGGGGCAGTTCATTGGTTAAATAATTAAAGCTTCCTGGCCCAACAGAGGAATGAACATCAGAGATTAGAGTCTAATATCTTTACATAATATTCAAGTAGAATTTTGGTATGCAATATTGGTTTCCAGCAGAAGAGAGTACTAGAACACTGACCTCTGCCATAGAAAGGCCTAGATCGTTCATGATTCCAGACTCGGCAGGTGATGAATATCCTAGCTGCAAAGCAATCATAAAGCAGTCACTACTTCAATCAAAGCAAAGGCCAGATCAATTAGATTGTTCGACATGAGTTTAATTTTCATGGGCAAATTAACCCTGCTTTTAAGAAATCTCCACCATTGAGGGCTATGGACTTCATGATAACATGATTATAAAATGAAACATATCAAATTTCAGAGGGTCTCACTCATTTTTCAACGAATTGCATCCCAAGAAGAATTTTAAATACCAACTAGCATGTTGCTAAATGTTCTTCATCAGATTGTACATCTTAACTGAATTGACAAGACTCCCATCAGTATGAATATAACAACTGAAGATGGTGACAACCATTTTATGAAAAACAAATGAAAATGTAAAAATAAAAAAAGCTGAAAACTGAAAAACTGAACCAACACACACCATCAGGTTGTGATGATAAATGGCTCTCATTCAATTTGACAATTGTAAAAATTTACAAGCGGATGAAGAAGAATTGAGAACAGGAGCATTTCACCCAGGATTGCTGGGATTCCAATACATTGCAAGCAAAGCATCCAGATACTTACTGCAACTCCATAAGCAAAGGAGCTAGAGAGTGCCACCAAGGTGCTGAAAACTGTAACAGCTGTGGCAGAGGAGGAGGAGTAGCTAGAGGCTGGTGGTGGACCACAGCCACCACCTTCAAAATCTCTGCTGCTATTGTCTTTAATTTCTGTCTCTGTAAGAAGGAGTGAGCTTGCGGCCAGTCCTTCATTCATGCTTCTGATGTTCTTAGTTCTGAGAGAGTGGGGTGGGGAAGAAGGTGGGGTGGGAATCATAAAATGATAGAATCTTAAATATAATTTTCTTTGATATTTTTTCGTTATATAATTAGATTTGATAGAATCTTAACATTTTTTTTCTTTTCTCTGTACTTTTTGAGAACCATATGAGAATCGATGTGAATTATTTATTTTTAAATTCATACTGAACTCATATTATATTAGAAACCTATTAATTAATTTACAAATTAAGAATCTAGAAGTAGCTAACCTTATCTTGGGGTTCACATGTTCCCAGCCTCCTCATTGAATGAAACTGAAACCTATGGTGTACAGTCCTTTTCTTAATTTTCTTTATCTTTTATTTATTTATTTTTATATTGAAAGAAAAAATATAATAATAAATTTTAAATAAAAAAATAACTATAAAAACTATTTGATTTTTTTCTTATAAATAGATTTTAAAAACAAAAAATCATCAGTATTAGCAACTTTTAGCCTTTTATGGGTATGACCTTTTTCTGTGGTAAAATGACTTCCAAACGATGCTTTTCTTTAATCGGGGCCAGAGATGAGACAGTTCAATATCACAATAAATGTCTTAGGACCATTTATTATTAGGACCAGGTATTAGGATATTCATTCTTTTAATCAAATGACCATGAAGAAAAATAGAAAGTGGTGTAAGCTGGCAAACCAATAAAAAGTTTAAAAGATCAAGGAATAATAAGCCAAAGCAACAAACAAAAGTCACTAGGCTTTCAGTTAGGCTGGGCCCATTATGTTTATTGGAGATATCTGAAAGTCAAACCAATCAACCTTATTGTGCATGTTAATCTCCCAAGAAACATAACTACTATATTTGTGTTAAATTTCTTTACCAATACAACAATAAGTGCCAAAATGGCCCTCCTTACAATAGCGAAGGCCATGTTTATGTCAATATTGAGGTCACTTTTGTTTTTTTACTTAATATTAAACAATTTTTTTTTTAGTTTAATATTAAATAATATTTAATAATATTAAGTTATTTATTTTTTAACATTGGGTAATATGAGTCTGTTAGGCTCTCTTTTCTTATTGAGCAAGATGGTATTTCTATTTTGAATGAAAAAGTCGAAAAGTAATAGGCTTATCTGAAAGGCTGTTGAAACTACCTGTGACACTAAATTTTTCACAAAATGACGATGTAGACTAAGAAAAAAGAGTTTTGGATTAAAAATACTATTTTTTTCTTTAAAAAAACTAAAATAGTTTGTATTTGAAACCATTGTCCAATTTAGTGTGTTTGGGCCATGTAAGCAATGACTGGGATGATGCTGCTATCCTGAACAGCGGCATTATCATGTATTTTAAATTTTCTTCCTATATGAAATTATAAATATTTATTTTAAAGATTATGTTTGATATCTAAAATATTTAAAATAAAATTTATTTAAAAATTATTATTATAATTATCAACTTAAAATTTTTTTTTAAATTTTCTTCCTCTTGCGTATTTTAAATTTAAAATATTCATTGCAAGTTGAATTCCTGAATAAACATATATAAATATTTATATTTATAAAAAACTAAAATTTATTTTAATATTGAAATATTAAATACGAAGTGTTTTGGATTTTCTAGGATTTAAACTTTTACAATCTTGGATAAATATAAAATAATTATCAACTTAAAAAATAATATAAATTTTAAATAAGTTGATGTAAAAAATAATAATAATAATTTTTAAATAAATTTATATTTTAAATATTTTAGATATCAAACATACTTAAAAATAATATAAATTTTATAAATTTTAAATAAGTTGATTTAAAAAATAATAATAATAATTTTTAAATAAATTTATATTTTAAATATTTTAGATATCAAACATAATCTTTAAAATAAATATTTATAATTTCATATAGGAAGCAAATTTAAAATACGCGATAATGCCCTAATTTTTTAAGTTGATAATTATTTTATAATTATCTAAAATCGTAAAAGGTTAAATCCTAGAAAATTCAAAACACTTCAGATTTAATATTTTTATAATCGTAAAAATAATTATTTTAGATTTTTATAAATATAAATATTTATACATGTTTATTCATGCATTCAAATTGCAATAAACATTTTTCATTTTTGCATATCAAAATACTCTATTTTTAGGTTTTACCAATATAAATTTTAAATAAGTTGATGTAAAAATAATAATAATAATATTTAAATAAATTTTTATTTTAAGTATTTTGATATCAACATAATCTTTAAAATAAATATTTATAATTTCATATATAGAACCAACAGAATACATGATAATGTCACAAGAGTTCAGACTGCAATTGAAATTTAAAAGCTTGTCAAACCATTGCTCAAGACAATGACACCGACTTTATAAAAATTGATGAAACCGTTGTTAAGGACAATAACATCATCCCAATTATTGCCTAACAGCCAAACATCATAATGTAATAGTTTTAAATACAACATTTTAGTATTTTAAAAAAAAAAATAGTTTTTTAATCCAAAACTCGAAAAAAAGGTGGCAACATAGTACAAAGTTGGTCTCACAAAAACCAGAAAAAAAAAAAACCTGCAAAAGGAATGCCAATCCTGTAAGGAAGCAGCCTGGGCATGTCTAACAACAGCAGAAACCTGGGTAAATAATGGTATTCATGTGGCCACAATCAACCACATTATAGACCTTATTTTTCTATAGGTCACCAGCAGAAATGAGGTCTTCATGCTTTTATCTATTTAATAAAACATACCTAAAATGGTCACTGGAATCTGGTAATGAATAGCTAACTTGTATAAGGAAATGCATGAAGCAGAATTTCACATTCAAATTACAGTTATAAGAGTTAAGAACCTGCACAAGACCATGTTATATCCATGCATGTAACAGCTTAAGGTACATAACATGTTTAGAGGTCGATTTTATGTCTGTAAGCACCCAATCGCTGATCAAGTGTTCTTCTGACTGGTTAACTGCATTATGATCCCCAAGCTAGCTCATTAGGATGACGTGAGCCCATTTAACTCCGACATTAGACACAAAGCAGCCACCTACGACGCCATACACAGAGGAACCCAAGAGAAGAGTATAATAGCCTATAAATACACCGCTTACTGGGCCTGCAGTTGCAGTTTTACTAGCCTCCGTGTCTATAAAAACACTTTTGAGAGAAACAACCGAAAGGCTTTTGTAGCTGCTTTTTCGGGACGGCCATGGGACGTGCGCCTACACGCGCATCTCACGCATACTAAGGTCCCGTGATTCTAGGGAGAGATTTTCGCACTACTACAAAGCTAGTAATGGGTGATGAAAATATATCTATCATAATATCAGATGAATCGCTGCGATTCCCTGCTCACGATGATTCCTTCAATTGGTATCAGAGCACCTACAATTCCAGGTGACAGATTGAATCCATAATTTTATTTCTCATGTATATAAGGATGTATATTAGATATATGGCACCTAGGATTCTATTATTTATGTTATTTATACTTTTGCCATATGAACGAACGATTTGGTTTTTACTTTAACTACTTGGTAGATTTTGTCTCAGATATTTTTAGATGTAACAAGGAGGCTAATCATAAGATTAGGTTTCCTCCTTGATTTATTTATTTATTTATTTTTCCTGCAATTTTTTTTATATGTAAATTCGGATTTATTATAAAAAAAAATGTAAAAGGGGCGCTACGTTGTCAGAATGGGCTGATTTTTGGTAAGTTGGTTCCTCAAACAGTGCTCTACCTCCCTGTAAAATTTCGTAGCAATTCGAGTTTTGTGTGGTGGTCGGCGGTCAGTTGGTGCTTCTATCTAATAGACATGCCAGGTTATGTGCTAAAACCCTAAAAGCCCTAACCCTACCACACCCCATGGACTTGACAAGACCTGAAGAAAAAAGAAGAAGTACGGGCTGGGAGCATCAAGTTTGGGCTTGGCCCTATTGGGGCTTTGTACTCTTTCTTCTAGTGAAACCATGGATAGTGGCCTATTAATTATTCTATATTTATAATCGTTTAAATTATATGGATATAACATGTGATATGTGCTTAACATGCCATTTAATAGGCTACGCCATATAATCGCATCATTTGATACATACATGTGCATAATAATATTTGTTTTATCTAGATAATATTATTATAGAAAACCCTAATTAATTAATAATAAAATATTGAATGGGTGAAGGTTAAAAAATTAATTTAATTAATTCGAAACTTGTGGGTTCCATTATGTCCATAATAAAATGGTTATGTGATACCCCAACGGATAAGCATGGCCGGATTTTATTGGATTGGATCTAAAATACTTCAAAATTTTAATAAGATTGTACGCCCAACGCCGATAATGCTTAGATATTAGCATATTTTGAAATTAAAATTAATGGGTTAGTTACATTCAATTTTAATAATATTAATAACCCTCCTAATCCAGGTTTTGTCAATGTTATTAAAGGCCCAAAAGAATATTGAAACAATGGTTGTTTTTTTTTTAAAATCAATTTTGAATGGTGCGTGTTAATAAGTATCTGCGGCGCCTCGTCTTAAGCGAGATAGGTTTTTAAGGAAGTCCGAGACCCAATCTCACATTGGGAGCTAACTTAGTAGGACACTAGACATACCATGTTCAAAGTTTAGTTTATTACAAATGTCTTGCCTAACGTAAGTATTTGTAATGGAAACTAAATTATTGTTGCGATAAACATTAATAATAAGTAGTTTAAGGGATCTACATATTTGTATGTTTGTTGTGTGGATTACGTGTTAATATATGTGCTTTTTAAATTTTTAAAATGACATCTTAATCCTCTAGGCTACAATTTTGAGTCAAAAGTCATTACGAAATAACTACGACCATATGGAAAACCAATCTTTTCATTGTCCTTTGATTTTGAGAGAATAAAATTCATTACAACAACTCCGAAACCCCGTAAGCCCACCCGGCTAATGCTTCAGAGAGGAAACTAAGAAGCACTTGTAAATCGCAATCTGCAAATACGACAAATAGCCAAGTTATATTCTGCTGGGCCAAGGTGTAACATCCATAGCAAATTAATGATCCGAGAATGTATTAGAAATAATTCGTGACCTAGATGCGATGTTCGCTTAAAAGTACTAGCATCGCTAGACAAGCACCTATAGGGGCACTAATGAACACTCAGATGACTGGAGGAAATGTGGGCCGACCATTGTCTAAAATGATGGGGCACATCATCATCAAGTGAGGCGATGGGGGCTGCTCAAGACTGGTGAGACGGCGATCGACCGATCCTTAATCTCTACCCAATAGCTTTGGTCAGTTCAAATTGAATTATAATATGAACAAACTGAAGCTTACTCTTATTGAACTTATGCACGAGCTTAAGAGTGTTGAAAGGTCTCTCGTGAAGCAGGGAAGTGCTTATCATGCTGAAAGTTCTTCAAAACCTAAAGGGAAACCTAAGGGTGGAAAGAAGAACAAAAAGCGTATGAAACAGTCCAGCCTTCAAAATTAATCGCAATGAAGAAGCTAAAAGGCAAGTGCTTCGCGCGATGTAAAAGGTCACTGAAGAAGGATTGCCCAAAACTAGGTATGGGTAGTATAAATGTTGTTGAGGCTCGTTTAGTGGAGAATTACAATGATAAATGGATGATCATTGATTCAGAGCCACTAACCATGCTTGTTACTCTTGCGTTGGTTCAAACAAAAACCCACTCGCAAAGGACAAAGAAGCTCTCGTTGGGAAACAGGGAATGCGTCTCCGTAATGGCAGTAGGACTAGTGGAGTTATGTTTTAATAATAAGACTTTATGTTTATCAGACTGTTTATTTGTTCCGGATTTTAAGAGGAATTTGGTTTCTATTAGTTGTTTAGTTGAACATGGTTTAACAGTGCAATTTAATTCCTCAGTTTCAATAAAGAGTAATAACGCTTTTATTTGTTCCGGATTATTGATAAATGGTTTATATTTTTTAACTCCTATGTCCTATAAGACATTCTATTGAAAATACGATGATGAGCAATTTCCTTTATCTAAGAAAAGCGAAGGTTTTTAAATGAAACCTATATGTGGCATTTACTTATTTGGTCATATTAATTTAGTAGAATTCATGGTTTGTTAAAAGTGGAATTTAAATTCCTTGATCTTGAACCTATACCGCATGTGAATCATGTTTAGAAGGTAAATGACAAAGAGGTCTCCTTCTAAGGCCAAAGGGAAATCGTGCCACTATACAGTTGGAATTGGTACACACTGATGTATGTGGACCAATGAGAGTTCAAGCCTGAGGCGGGTATGAGTATTTCATCACATTTACTAATGACTACTCAAGATATGGTTATGTTTACCTAATGCACCATAAGTCTGAAGCTTTTGATAAATTTCGAGAGTATAAGGCCGGTGCGTAAAAGCAATCAGTGTCCATATCAAGCAGCTTCGGTCTGACCGAGGCGGTGAATACTTGTCTGGAGAGTTCAAGTCTTACTTGGCTCAAGAGGGGATAATATCTCAATTATCATCTCCTGGAACGCCTCAGCAAAATGGAGTCTCTGAAAGGAGAAATAAAACCCTTTTAGATATGGTGAGGTCGATGCTCAGTTATTCATCATTACCTGAATCGTCAGATATACCTGTAAACAGCCGCAGGCCATACTAAATTCTAGTTCCATCTAAACTGCTTCAAAGACACCACGTAATTATGTAAAGGGCGAAGCCCGCCTCAACCATATTAGGATTGGGTGCCCAAACACACGCCTTGGTACGTAAAACAACAAAAGTTGGAATCTCGAACATAAATGTGTATGTTTATCGCTACCCTAAGGGAACGTAGAGGTGGAATATTCTATAATCCAGCAAAAGAAGGTGATAGTGAGTACTCATGCCAATTTTCTTTAGAAGAGGATTATATGAACAATTTTAAACCTAAGAGTAAAGTGGTTCTTGAAGAGCTTGACTCAGTTCGAGATCCACCACAAACTCCTATTTTTCCACCCCTGTTTCCTGTTGATGTTCAAAGAGGGGAAAATGTACAAATAAAATCTCAAGGTGAACAAACACAGAAACAATTTAAGACCAAATTCAAGAAACTCAAGAACAAGAACATAATGAAGAGATTGGTAATCCACCTGAACCGCAAAACTTGGATCCTTCTGTACATGTACAACAACCAATGCAGCAAACTCGTAGTGGGAGACTGATACGTAAACCTGCAAGGTATGCCTTTGTTAGGAGAGACTTATCAAGTCGTTTTGGATAATCCCGATGGACGACCCTACCACACGAAGAGTATCAGAGGATGTCAGATGTGCAAGAGTGAAAAAGGTAATGGACCGTGAGATGGAATCTATGGATTCTAATCCCCGCTTGGTCTCTCAGAAGCACCTGTGGGTAAAACCACTGGTGTGCGGATCTACAAGAGAAAGAGAAGTTCGATGGGAAGGTTGAAACCTTCAAAGCTAGATCGGGTGGCAAAAGGTTGCTGCACCCCAAAAGAGGGTATAGATTATGATGAAACTTTTCACAAGAGCCATGCTTAAATCGTCCTGATTTCTCTTAGTCAGAAGTGCTACAGCCTCTCGACACGAAGAGATTTGGCAAATGGATGTCAAAATAGCTTTTCTAAATGGGAGAGCTGAAGAGATATCTATATGCAAAGAACCTAAAGGGTTCATAGCCTTAGGTCAAGTTCACATGGGTTTGCAAGTCGCATAGGTCTATTCATTGTTTATAAGATCCGTGTCATGGAACATCAGGTTTGATCAAGTTATCAAATTATATGGATTTGAGAAAAGTCCTGATGAACCAAGTTATCAAGGAATAGTGGTAGTCTTTTTGGTACTTTAAGTAGATGATATTCTGTTAATTGGAACAGCAGGAAAGTGTTGTCGATCAGAAGGGTTATCCCTAAAAGCAAGGATACAGAAGGGGACTCGGGTGAAGCTAACCATATTCTAGGAATCAAACTTCTATGAGACCGCAAGAATAAGGTGTTAGCTTTATCCCAAGCCTCCACATTGATAAAATAGTAACTGTGTTTGGCATGGAAAATCTAAAAGGGACTTCTACCCTTCGTACATGGAATTCATCTTTCTAAGGAGCAATCACCAAAAACTCCCGAAGAAAGAACTCATGAGAGTAAAAACCTTATGGTTCTACTGCTGGTGTCTCATGTATGTTATGCTATGTACCAGCCGTATATCCAAGTATGCAAGCAGAGTAGTAAGCCACCAATCAGATCCCTGAGTAGAACACCGACGTAGCCAGTTGAAACATATACTCAAGTATTTAAAGAGAATGAGGGATTATATGTCAGTGTATTCCTGGGAGTCTTAAAACACTTGGTTATACCTGACCGATTGGGCAAGGATATTGACTCAAGTAAATCAACATCGTGATATGTGTTTACCCTGTTCAGGAGCCATTTGTTGGAGGAGTGTTAAACAGACTTGCGGTTGTCGACTCCACGATCGGTCGACATATAGTTGCGATCCGAAGTCGCAGAAGAAGTCAGATGGGCTTAAGAAATTCTTTGGATCTTCATGTGATACCAAGCGCAAATCGCCCATTACCCTTTTACCGTGATAACAAGTAGTCGTAGGCACATCCAAAGAACCAAGGTCTCACGTAAAGCAAAACACATATTAAGAAAGTACCACTCTGATCCGTGATTTCCATCGATGTATGAGATACAAGCACATTAAAATAAAGATTCGAGGGAGAACCTAACAACTTTTTACTAAGTCTCTTCCTGAACGTGTGTTTGAGAAACATGTAAATTGTATGGGTCTTAAGAGGGTCCCATGCTTACTTTTTAGAGTGAGTGGGAGTTGGTTACATTTGTGCTCTAGAGCAAGACAAGTTTGTACTCATTTTCTCGATATAATAATACGAAGTTTTTGCACATTATATTTACGCAAAGGTCCAGACACTATGGTATATGATCATATGGATACGTCCATTGAAGACATGATCATAGGTTCTCATAATTAATGAATTGTCTCACGCTATTAAATAAAGTCAGCACTTTATTTAGACCTAATATTTTATTAAATGACCAGCCTTGGTTATTATAAAATATTGGAATGAATTATGGTCATTCTCGAGAGGATCGAAGAGATTTAATCACATACCAAGAAATGAATTAAATTCAGCGATATTAGATATGTGTTATTTTTCTTAATCCCGAGTATATTATAAATAGATAATTAAGTTACTATGGTTCTTTGAGTTATCAATAAGTGAAGCCTATTTTAACGACCAATATCTGATAATTGGGATTATGGTATTTGATTATCATATTTAAGTGAAATATACAAACGGACTTATGTGAAATATCCTCTGACATGTTTCTAGCATTCTGATATTGAAAGTCACCGGCCGTTGCATGGGATCCGTTAGAGAACCGATAAGTCAAGAGAATAAATAATTAGTTGATTTTACGTAAGAAAAATTACCAATTAATTATTGATATTTGCCAAAGAGGAAAATACATTTGATATAAAACATTATTAATTTTGGAATTCACATCTGGGTTTTTAGTGGAGTAGCCCCGGATAAGATTACGGTCCCATACTTGCTTCTAAGCAAGTGAGAGATTGTTGGATTTATGCTCCAGAAGCAATTTAGACCGTTGATCAAGAGTCTTAATTAATAATGGGCCATAGGATCCCCAAGCTAGCTCATTACGACGTGAGCCCATTTAATCGATTATTAAGATAGCCAGCAGGAGCTCATTTATCGCCCAAGGTGTTATAAAGCCCAAGGTGTTATAAAACTCTAGGGGGGTTAGGGTTAGCAGTCTATAAATACACTGCTTACTAGCCTCCAATGTTTAGAAGTTTTACTAGCCTCCAGGTCTATAAAAACACCTTGAGAGAGAAACAGAAACCGAAAGGTTTCAGAGTGTTTTTTAGATCTAGTTTCTTTTGTGATCAGGTGCGCCCACACGCAGATCTGTCACATAGAGAATAGCTTGGAAGGTCCTGTGGATTCTAGAAGAGATTTTCTCGGTGACTAATACGTGTTAGTAATCGGTGATGAAAATATATCTATCATTCATCAGATGAATCGATTCCCTGGCTCACAAGATGATTCCTCTTCAGTGAGGAACATATATATGATTCTCACAGTGAGGTGAGACACTAAGCATATTTCCACTGTGAGCATGGAATAATTAAAGCCAAATTGCAATCCCGATAACATGGAATAATTCCCGATTAAATAAGACATAATAGAAGCCGCTTCCTGCATTATATATAAATTGCACTGAGACATAGTAAGAACAAGATAAACTCCACCACTCAAAGCCAAGATGCGCAAAAATAATAGAACCGTAGAAAATACATTAATGGGTTTACCACACACTTGGTTAACAACTATAAAATGTTAATGCATAACCATATAAAATCCCTTAGAAAACATCTATTGAGGGCTTAAGGGCAAAACTTATCTCGATCACCGTACCATTTGCATTCCTCGTCCTTTAGAGATAATAAATTCTTAGATCCCATTTGGCTAACATGTTTTCTTATAACTTTTCCAAGCTTTCTCTTAACTTGTTGCTAGCACCATACTCATACTCATATCTATCTTAGTGTTCTGTTTTGAATCAATCTCTTGCTTGGGGATAAACAAGAATTTAAGTTTAGAGGTATGATGAGTATCTTAAATACTCATTTTATCCCTATGTTTTACTTAGTTTTTTAGTTTTTTTTTTTTTTATGTTAAATAAATGCCCTAATGTTCTAAATGTTCATCTTTATGATCAGGTCAACCACTTAGTGGAATTGTACAAAAACGAGCAAAAAATGAAGAAAAATCAGCAAATTCCCCATACATGAAGCAGCACCACTAGTTCGTCGCGACAGCAGTTCGATGCGACGAAGCAAATCAATGAGACGGCGCCACGGACGGGCGTAGAAGAACTTTACTGAAGATGCTACATGTTCATCGAGACGAAGGACCCTTCGCCACGACAAAGGTTAAACGGCCCAGCAATATGTACAGCCCTGTTCAGCCATTTTTAAAGACCTATATAAGAGGGGACACGTTCTAGGGTGTTTGGGGGATGGATGGGAGACGACCAAATCTTCCCTTTCGGTTGTAGACAAATTCCTCAGTGGCACACCTCCCAGGTTTCTCCTTTTATTCTTGAACCAGTAATACTTTGGGATCAGAGAGGAGGCTTGGTAGCAACCCTCAAGTCGGGAGAACAATTCAAAGATTTCTCGAGAAGAAGATCAAGACTCACCATGGTCATTGTAGTTTCTTCTTTCTCTTTTCGTGTTTTATCTTAGATTTAGATGTACCAAACCTTTACTATGTTTAAATTTCTTAATCTAGGGTTTTGGTTGTATATTGGACATGAATCTTATATTTAAATGTTAATTTTCTGTTTTCTATTATTTCCATATGATTGCATATCTATTCATTCATGCTTAGGCGTTATCTGCATATTGATTTCTAGCGAATCTCAACATGATGAGTGGTTTCTTGCGAGATTTGAGAAAAGAGTGAGAAATTTGATATAGATGAATTAACCTAATTAGCCTAATAGTATAGAAATTATTGATAATTAGGAGGCGTGTGAGACTCTTGGGTCTTAAAGCATCTCTAATGATTGAGGTTAAGTTGAGAAGCGATAAACATAGTGTTAGTTGGAATGTGATTTGTCCTCAAGAGACGCTTTAGACAAGAGTTGCCTTGGAGAGCTTTTTCAAGGGACAATAAGATGTAATTTTGGCTTAGATATAATAGGATTGTCTAGTTGTACCAAATACCCTAGGATTTTATTATCTCTTGATATTCCTTAGTTGCGCATCTCATTAGTTAGATAGAATTTTCAATAGGTTAGTTTAAATTCTCACAATTGATCATTTGATATTGTGGTATATTCTAATTTTTTGGTACTTAGCATCCCCAATTTCCCTATGGATCAATCTCTATACGTTTCATACACTATATTATTTGACACACGGGTTCTCATTACATATTTTACTACATATTTTATACACAAATCATGAATAAGCCTATCAACCCCTAATTAGCTCTTGTAGGCTGCTTGGTAAAGACACTTAAGCAGCTCCTGATAGTTGATTAGGGCTAATAAGAAGCTGATGAGAAAAAGCTATAAATCGTAGTTTTTTCTGAAATGCTCTTATAAAAATATTCAACTTCCCTTTTTATTCTTATCTCCTTATTTATATGGGAAGGTACAATGATTTCACTTGATTTTATTTTTATTTTTAAATCTTATTATATAATATGTAAATTATCTTTTTATAATTATATATAATTTTTATAAAACTTAATTTTATTAAATGATAGATAAATCAGATTATAAAATATATTAAAAAATCCTTTATCTTCTAATTTTTATTTAAAATTTGAATTTAATGAATATTAAAGGTTATAAAATATTTTAGGTTTTATTTTGGTAATTAAAACTTTTAATTTTATTATTAATTAAAATCCTAATTCAAATTTTTTTATTTTATTTTATCATAAACAGATTTTTTTACTATTTGGGTAGTGATGGATAAAATAAAACGTATATTATTTTAATTAAATAAGATATTCATGTAACATCATGTTAAATATATTTATTCATGTGATAAACTTTTTTACATCTATAATAATAGCCTTAATAAACGTTCGACGTAAAACATCGGTAACAAAAAAAAAAACACTAAACGAAGATAATGTAAGAATAATTCTGGGAAAACACCAAAACGATATTCTCTACGTTTTCAAAACTTATTCTAGCATTAAAAACAAGAACCAAACACTTACCCAAGATACCGCTCGCTTTTTTTGTCTCTATATATATTATATTTATATATCTCTCAATCATGTCTATATAGGTAATTAATTTTCAATCAACTATTTTATAAAGCAATAATTTATAATCAGCTATCAACTATCCACACCAACTATCAGTTATCAGCATTAGCTACCAGTTATCTGCCGAACCAAACTGACCCTAAATCAAAAGGCCCCAATGACACACCTTAAACGAAGATATTAAGTCTATTTTGATGAAAAAGAACTTTTTTGTAGGATTCATTCAGTCATTAGAAAAAGATAAAGGTGAAAATCGAGGGGCAAGATTTTGATTCCATGATTGCGACCTCACTTAAATCAGCTTTGAGGACTGGGGGGACCGGCTCAACTGGAGGCACCACGTTGCTTGGTGCTGGTCACATGGGAGATCATAAGCGGGTCATTTATACACAGCCTGGAAAAGACACTGCAGATGCCATTTCACCGGCGAGCAGAGGTTAAGAAATTCTTGGTGGTCACGAAATCCTCAAACTGAGCTAGTCAATGAGCAAACTAGTTATCGGATGGGCGAGCACAAAGGTTACAAAAGAGACTCAAACAACATGCCTCTAGACTGATGGGGATGCATAATTCCAGAAACTTGGCATGTTGTTTGAGTCTCTTTTTTATTCTTCCTTTCTATCTTATTTTCATTATCCATTAAGCTAGTTTGCTGAAGCTAGCCACTTACTAGCTTCGGTTGATAACTCAGTTTGAGTTTTTCATTGAATACCAAAAATTTCTGCAAATCTGGCTTGATTTCGTCCGGTGAAATGGTATCTGCAGTGTCACACCAGGCTGGACGTGTAATGGCCCGCTATGATCTCCATGTGATTGTTGCATTTTTTTTTTCTAAATAATGTGGTGCCCTCAATTGAATTATGTTGGTCCCCAATCATCCCTCTCAAAAGCCTGATTCAAGAGTGGGTCCTTGTAATCATGAATCAAAAATCTTGGTCCCCCTTTTATCGATTTTGGTGATTTATAGAGATTTTACTTTTTTCGCCAATATTTGAATGAATCCATACAAAATAGAGTTCCTTTTTATCGTTTGAATGACTTCCAAACGATGCTTTTCTTTAATTGGGGCCAGAGATGGGACAGTTCAATATCACAATCAATGTCTTAGTCTTTTTATCATGTTGCTCGGAAAAAAAAACAGAGTAGAGACCAGTTGCATAGGGACCATTCATTCTTTTTAATCAAATGACCATGAAGAAAAATAGAAAGTGGTGCGCAAACCAATAAAAAGTTTAAAAGTTTAAAAGATCAAGGAATAACAAGCCAAAGCAGCAAACAAAAGTCACTAGGCTTTCAGTTAGGCTGGGCCCATTATGTTTATTGGAGATATCTGAAATAAACCAATCACCTTATTGTGCATGTTAATCTCAAGAAACATAACTACTATATTTTGTGTTAAATTTCTTTACCAATACAACAATATGCCAAATGGCCCTCCTTACAATAGCGAAGGCCATGTTTATGTCAATATTGAGGTCATTGTTTGTTTTACTTAATATTAAACAATTTTTTTAATATCATTAAATAATATTTAATATTAAGCTTATTTATTTTAACATTGGGTAATGAAGCACTACTTCGTTTCTCTTCTTATCAACAGCATTTATTTCCTATTTTGAATAGAAAAAGTCAAAAAGCATTAGACTTAATACCTAGTTCATTTAGTTTTCCACAAAAAGTCGACACCTAAATTTTTCAATAAAATGATCTATGCAGACTAAGAAAAGAGTTTCGGATTAAAAATTACCATTTATCATTTTCTCGTTTCCTCTTTGGTGAAAACGACTTTTTCTAAATGTAAGCCTAATTTATTTCACCCCATCTATTCGTAACTCTTTAAAAAAAAAAATCAAGAATAATAAATTGGTCAAAAGGGGTTCGTGAAAGCCTAGAAAATTCTCTGGGATCTGACGACAAAACTGACCACGCCGCAACTGTCTCGAAATCCTACGACCCAAAAGTTTCACACTTCAGACAAGCCATAAATTTTAAACTCGATTTTCAGCGATGTTGTCAATGATCATGACGAGAGCCTTACTAAAAATCTCAAGTCAAGAATCTGGTTTCGTGGCTTAAGTTCATTTAAAATAAAATGAACTTAAAAGAATAAATTGTTTCAAGTAAACGAACCAACGAAGTTAATACTTAGCTACGCTGTTCATGCTTCTACCCAAAGGATCTTCTCCCTTACCCCCAAGAGCAGCTCTCGTCGCACTCCCCTACTGAACTCCCCCTGTCATGCCCTAATTTCCATTTTTGTCGCCAAAAGACCGATGACATAAGAGATGGGTTTGGCTTAAAACACGCCTCGGCATCCGTCGGTAATAGCGATGAATTGAGTTACTTCTGCATTTAAATGGGCCACTCAGAGGAGAAAAGGCCAAATCACGCTGAAACGTGAGCACCTCACGCTGAAACGTGAGCACCTCACGCTGAAACGTGAGCACCTCACGCTACAACATGTTCTCACGCTATAGTGTGAGTGGACTCGCGCTAAAGCGTGAGAGCACTCACGCTGTGGTGTGAGTCTCTCACGTTGTAGCGTGAGTCTCTCACACTATAGCGTGAATCTCTCACACCTCAACCATAAATTCCTAACTTTGGCATCCTTCACTCTTCCTTCCATAACTTTCCATCCTGACCAATCATGCAATCTTAGTATCTATGGAAAGCCTTCAGAGTCTAGAATCTGCCCATGCTAATGAGGGAGCTATAGAAGGACATTACACAGGCTAAATGATCAAATGTTTTTCGCGACTACATGATGGCTTTGCCGATTTTTCTTCAATTTCACTATTTTCCGCTCAATAGTCGGCCTAATCAAAAAATTAGGAAAATATAGCATTAGGACACTTATTTATTTCATAGAATTACCAAAACCTAAGAAAAACGTGGGGATAAAATGAGTATTTAAGATACTTATCACACCCCCAAACGTAAATCTTTGCTTGTCCTCAAGAAAATGAAAAACACACATATATACAACACACTAAAACATATATGAGTAGAGAATGGTACTAGCAACAAGTTAAGAGAATACCATGACAAAGTTCTATGGAAACAATCTAGCCTACATGGGATCCCAACACATTTAAAATCTTTAAAGACAAGATATCTATGAGCATGGTGATCAAGGCAAGCTTTGCCTCCAATTTCTTAATGGCTCCTTCCAAAAGGAAATCCGTGAAAATGGTATGTTAGATCTCATATGTAGACCGAGGTTCCAAGACACTTTTAAACCAAACTCAACTCACTCATTTGAAAGACACAAAAAAATAAAGAACACGCCTTTTATTAAGTACTATAGCTAGAAAGTAGGATGCAATGCTAAGATCCTCTAGAAAAGTGTCCATGTAGAGGGGATTGGTGACTCTCCACCAGTTGGTTAAGGGTACCGGGCATTAAGTTCCCTTCAAACTTCACCCCGAACACTTAACTAGAAAACCAAAGCACCTACTCAGAGATTTGAATCCATCCTCTCGTCCCATTTAACTAAAGGAAGTCAACGACCTAAGCTACTGCCAGTATTAGTTGAAGGCCTCTGACTATGTCCTGGGATTCCAACTGAATGAAATTTAATCTATTTATCTCTTTTTCTTCTTTTTCCTTTTTTTTTTTTTTTTTGCTTTTCTTTTTTTTTATTTTTTTTTCCTTTTCTTTTTTTGCTTTTGCTAATGTGGAGCTCATTAGCCCTCTCTTTATTGAGGTAATCCCAAACACTATGGAAGTTAAGGTCTCTCAAGGTGTTTAGTTTGGAGAAGAAGGAGGCCGAAACCTCAAAGGTACAAAATGAGATCTAGTGTGTGTTTGTGTGCACGAAGTTCCATTAAGAAGTGGTTTCTTGAAAAACACAAAGGCTCTGCAACCAAGCCTCCCACAACCACTAGATACACTCAATCTTAAATCACATAAATGTGATGGTATCCTAAGTTTTGGCCAAATAAACAAACTTTTGAAGCACAATGTCAAAGCATTCTCCAAGCAGTTGTTAAGCAAAGAAATCAACTCATATGAGACAAAAACATAAACACAAACACGAATACGGTAACAATAATATACCAAAAGAAACTAAAATTGATTGTGACGCCCACTTCTGGTCCCGCTGACTAGCCATCAACCCTGCTGAATTTCGCCTTAGTCATTACGCACCTAAGTCTCACACTGTGCCTGGCATTTCCACTACTCGTGGACACCAAGTTACTCGGCACCACCTCGATACGTCCCTTCACTTGGACCCATTCATTTATATTTAAATTAAAAGTATGAGAATAAGACACTTAAACACAGTCTGCAAGAGTCCGATCACGGCCCTATTACCATTATTACATACCCGACTATATTGACGATAATCCAAAAGAATTTAATTACAATTCTTTTATACAAAAACACATGCTATAACTAGCTCTGTCTCCAAGACTTTACAAAAAGATTTATCAGGGGGCCACATGTTCCGCTCTCTTCGCAATCACCTACTGTCTGAGCGCCCGTCCGACCCAGATCACCCTGTACCTAAAAGGGTTGTCCCATGAAGGGTGAGCCACGCCCAATAGAGAATACCTCCTACAAGGGCTACTCCCCACCTAAGTGCACATGCAATGTCCACTCGCCATTCACAATCACATTCCAACAAGAACATGTCAATTCTATATGGAATCCTACATGTCATGCCATGAAATGAGATGCGCCTCATCTCGTATCATGCGCCCGAGTCCTCATCGACTCTCTCACACAACGCCTAAGCCCATGTGTGAAAAAATGTCATTTTGGATGACATCAAATGATAATTTTCAAAACAAATTTCATTTGTTTATAAACCAAAAGCTTTTTGGATGATACATCACAATAATCATTTTATATTCAAAATCCATGCCGCCAGGTAGCGGATTTTTTGGTGTCACACCGCAAGCTCCGCAAACCTAGACACTTTACGCCTTTCACCCCCTGGTACTACGCTCTTTCCAACCATAGATCATGCAGGCTTTCACCCGAAGGGGGATCTATCCCTCTCGCCGATACCCGCACATATTTTCTTTATCATTCTCAATCAACCGTGTGACTCATTGAACGCCGGGGTCTGCTGTACCGAGCCCACCACTAATCCACCAAACATGGTGAATGATCGCAACCATGCACACACACCCAACTCAATACGATGTCCCCATGCATATGCAATGCAAAAATGCCACTGTATGAATGCTATACGAGACATTTACATACCATATTTTATACTCAGTATCATGGATAATTATATCAACCGCATATAATTTACATCCATCCATGTCAATATATCTACACATGCGTATATTAATATAAATCAACACACAGCCCAAAGATGTCACGTAACAAATACCCGCATACTGTGTTGTAAAATAGGCTACAACATGGCCACAACTAAACCCTAATCTGCCTTAGAAACGTCTCCCAAACAAGCCATACACACAGACCATGAACCGGCCACAAAACAGTCAGAAACTATCCAATATGTGAGCATTAAATTGTCATTCTCGTAGTGGATATGGTTAGATTCTAGATTCAAATATCTTTCCATAGAGTCCAAGAACGTGTGAATCAAAGTTCAGACGAGAAAGTTATGGTCGTCCTAAGTTGACGCTGCCGATTTCACATTGGTGTGCAAAATTTTCCAAAATAGTCCTTGTATAATTGAGTGCTACTTGGAACAACTTATAACATACTTCATGCCAAGTCTCAACAATAATTATATCTACTGCATGTAATCCACCTCCACATCATGCCAAATATATCTAACATGCACCATGGTGGTTTATAATATGCATAGATTATGTTCACGTAACCAGTCCACTTGCTTCATTTACACACATAGACACCATCAAATACACCACTTGATTTCATGCTATGGCCATCCTAGATTCTCAGACGAGGTTGTGGCATAATTGATGCTCACAAAACGAAACTCACACAAGGCCCTCAACTCGGCCTTCACTTGAGTACTTGAGCTAGGCCACGCAAACACACACACACAAAAGCGGCACACAAATCACCTTTACCCATCAAACCAAAATCTTTAAATTCAGAACCCCCAAAAAACCAAGGCGCTCTTTCGGCCTGATGCACCATGAACCTATCACAGTTGGAGTCCTTATGCCACTTCCTATTGAGTATCAGCAACCCCGATATTACATTAAACCAGCTCTAAAATAGGAGTTAGAAACAAAACGGACAGCGATCTTAGATTATCGACAGATTGATTGGGAAATGCATCTTTGGACCAGCCATTGTTAGGGCTGAACCTATCAGCCATTGAATGGCCTAGCGAAATAACGAGGAGGAGGAGAGAAAACACATACATCTTAGATGTGAACAAAGCACTCCTTGAGTCGGTGGCCTTGAGAGAAAAATGGAGGGAGCAGCCAGTCCTCCTCCCTTCTTCTTCCCTTCTTCTCCTTTCTTTTACTTTTCTTTCTTTTCTCTTTATCTCTCCTTCCTTTCTTTTCTTTTCCATTTTCCTCGAACTGTTCCAGCAAGGGGACTCTTCTCTCCCTTCATTCTCCACTTTCTTTTAGCTAGACATATGGCAATTCATGCCACATGTTACTCATAACTGCTTTCATGCCATGTGTTCCCCATGTGTGCTTAAAGTCCACCTCCTCTTGCCATGTGTCATTGGTGACACATGCACCATTCCATGTGGCATCCACATGGCTCTCATATTCCATGTGGCATCGTGCCACTTGTCACCGTCGTCCGTTGCCTCAAAAAACATGAAATTCCAATTGTCTCAGTAAGCGAAATCTGAACATGCAGGCGACTAGATTTCGCAAAACGAACTGATGGTGTGATTCATTTTCGTCATCAAGATCTAGAAATTTCAGGTTTCAGCTTTGTGATGTATCGGTGATCCACTATTTCTATCTTTTATTTGAAAAAGTTCAAAATTTCTTGGGTTTTCACACTAATTCTACCACAATTTCCTCCCCCCCCCAAACTTGAACAAAACAATTCCCTCAATGAAATAAAGCATGAAAAACAAAGAAGGAAAGAGAGGACTCCCCTGAAGTGAGCATCTCGTCTCTTGCCTTAGAACCAACTTTAGGACTTCCAAAAACCTGAAAAGAAAAACTAAAACAAAAAAAAACAATATCCAACAAGAAAAATTAACTAAAAAAAACTAGAAAAGGGAAAAGAAACATTACTAAGCTTGGGTTGCCTCCCAATAAGCTACTCTGTTTTTTGAGTCCAGCTAAACTCTACCAACTACGGATAGGTTGGTGATTTCGGCCTCCATCCTTCTCTAAGAGGCGATAGTTGTGCTCAATCATCAACTTGAGCACATATTCTTTCACGGTCTTATTATTTTTTTGATTTTCTATTTTTTTTATTATTTTGTTCACAATGGTGGCTTCTATTTCCTTATTCAACTTAATAATGTATTCTTCCACCTTGGACATGGGGGTTACTTTCTCAATGTCAAAGTCCTCATACATCTCACCCCATGGAGCCATCTCCGAAATGGTCTTTACAACTTCTTTTGTCGTGTCATGTGATTCCGAAGAAGTTGGCTCATCTTCCTTTGCAACTAAGGCTTTCTATTCTTGTGCATCATTCTCTAATGTACTCTTCCACCTTGGACATGGGGGTTACTTTCGCAATGTCAAAGTTCTCATACATCTCACCCAATGTAGCCATCTTTGGAATGGTTTTACAACTTCTTTTGTCCAGTCATGTGATTCTGGAGAAGTTGTCTCATCTTCCTTTGCAACTAAGGTTTTCCATTCTTGTGCATCATTCTCCACTCTTTGAAGCTTCTTAAGTTCTCCATCATTGCTTGAGGTGATATTCTCATTGTAGCTCAAGTCTTCTTCTTCTCTAATCCACCTCAAGAATTGATGTAGCTCTCGTGTTATATTAAAGGACAATTTTGCCATTTTCTCTTCCTCATTAGTAATGGCAGCCCTTCAGTTCTTGGCATAATCATTCTTCTCTTATAGAGGTTGATGTCTCTCAAATTTTGATTGAGTAGAAAAAGTAGCCATTTGAGTCATTTCCTTATTTATGGATAAATCAACCCCACAATTAGCTAATTTAGTCATTGTGAAGGCCAATTCATCCACTCCATTGTTAACATTTAGCTCCTCTTGTGGAGGTGTGTACACCTCCTCCATGAACTGAGCTTGAGATGTTGCCAAATCAGCTTGAACATGTAGTTGACTATATTAGTCTCTAGGCTAGACACTTCCTCTTGGGAGATTGATTCATTTCATTTTGCACACATAACCTAGATAAACCAACTTGAGAATAGTCCATATCAGCCATTAATCTTGAAAATTCAGCTTGTGCCATGGTAGATTTAGCTTGAGTTCTTCTTAATTCATCATAGGTTCTTCTAAGCTTGGTCTTTGGACTTGTGGAGATTGAAGATTGTTATGACTTGTGTCCCATGAGGTGTTTGAGTGATGGTCCCATCCAAAATTATGATTGTTCAAATTTAAGGTACCTCCATATTGAAAATCATTCATCGACGCATATGGTTGCCACACTTGACTCCTCACTTGATTTTTCACTCTTCGATGAAGTTCATTGTATTTGCCTAACCTTAGTTGTTAGTGAGAAAGCCTTTTCAGTTTGTCGTTCCATGAAAGGATCCATTGTGTTAAATTCTATAAATGGCGAAAACAAACCCAGTAAAATATAAAAGGAAAATAAAACAAGACTAACTATATCAATGAGAGACTACTTGATATCAATAATCAAGTAAAAACACCAATCCAGCAATGGCATAAAAACTGATAAGCGAAAATGTGTGCTATAAAATATGTGTGCCTATATGTGCAAGTGCACGTGTCGTATCAAGTAACATAATGTGAAAAGTAAAATTATCGTTCCCACGGGGATTGGATTACTAAGTACTGAAATTAGGTAATCCTAACTTTATTTGGATTAACACAATGGGGAAGTTAAAATGAAAACAAACTAAACTAAATAAATCCTAAACTAAAATGTCTAACATACAAAGGGAAAAAGTAATTACAAGAAATCACAAGGTTTGATTTTATCTAACAAATTCCTATGGTGAGATTAGAAATGTAACCCAGTGTCACCTAAATTATATATTAATGTGATTTCACTAAGCATGCGTTATTCTTTCTCCAAACAATAACAATCCTACCCTTGAAAAAAGGTTATAATGTATCTCTACCTCAAACCACCATAACGAGGAATGCATTAAGCATTAGAAACCCTTCGAAGCCACATAGTAACCTACGAATATCTCTATTCTTTGGAGAAACGTGATGATACATTCATGAGTACAACCTAATTATTGTTTAAGCAGAGTCCACGCCGCCGTGACCACGGGGTGCCCTTGGTGGCCTTGCAGGGTCCACCGCCATGTCGCTGGGTGCCCTTGGTGGGTCCTTTCGGCGGGGAATATCGTGCCCTCCTAGGCATTTTCTTTCGCCTCATTAGAGACTCGAACCCGGGACCGGGGCTTGAGGTCCGATGGGGGCATCTCTGCACCAGTGAGCTAGTAGCTCCGGTTGGTGATGAAGATGCTCCCCGGTGGACTGTAAACCTGTCTGGAGACCAGTGACCGAAAAAAATTCTGGGAGGCATGTTATTCTGTGAGTGGACCATGCGAGACTTTTCCCATGATCACGAGAAGAATTAATGGACCACAATAAAAGGAGCCTTTTATTGTGGGGTCCACACCCTTCATGACCCCTCAGGGTACCCTTCAAGTGGGTCCCACTCATAGGATATCCTCATTCCCAGGTTCCCTTTCGCTCCCGGTCGAACCCGGGACTGGTCTTTAGTCGATGGGAAGCATCTACGGTACCAGTGAACTACGATACCCACGTTGAAGGATCCGGGCCGGATTAACCTCGTGAACCCGAGGGGACCTCGGCACTCAATGGATATAAAACTTTTCTTAAAACCATCAAATAAAATCCATGGAAGCGAACCAGTTTACAATCAATAACATATCTTTAGAAAATAATGCAGACGAAGTGGTAAATTTTTTTCTTTTTTTTTCAAACACTTAAATTTTGAGAGAAAAAATCGGCGGAAGTTTCCTCATTTTGGACTTTCCCAAATTTACAAATACCTGCATAAGCATTTAAAAACACTTCTAATCTTCCAATTTTCAACTTCCGTTTTAGGACTCCTCATCCACAACTCAATCAACACAATATATATACCATATACATTTATTCATTTCAATCATCAAAACATTCAAAACTTCTTCAATTCCATGCACAATTTTATAAGGTGGGCTGGCTAGGACTTAAGCCGACCGCCTAGAAGTAGTTTCCTTTTCAAAATTTATCCATATATGCATATATACATGACAAATTGGCTGACATATAAAATATGCAAACTATTTATAATCACGGTTCACATGCGTCGTCTCTCGATGGCTCGACTCCTTTGCGAGGAGGGTACTCTACCGGCGCATACTGTCTCGAATCTGAAAATGTTTTTGGGAAACATATGAAAGAATGAGCTAAAGGCCCAGTGAATTATGCGATTTTTCGATTTAAGATCTAATTTTGATATATCTAAAGTAATACATACTTATACAATTAAAAATCCGCTATGCCTTAAACTTTCTTTTCAAAGTAATACATACTTATACAATTAAAATCCATTTATGCCTTAAACTTTCTTTTATGCAATTAAAATCCATTTATGCCTTAAACTTTCTTTCTTTCTTCTTTCTTTTTCTTTCTTTCTTTTTCTTTACGATGGAACGGAAATAAACACACCGACGATTTTAGTGCGACGGTGAGGACGGTCACATTCCGGTCTGCCACTACGGCGCAGACTCACGCTTTGCATAGGGTTCAGTCATAGCACCTTATCACGTGTAGAGATATTACTCTAGACACTGGTGCCTCCTGGGTTAGTAACTATCTTTCACATAATCGCTTCTGCGACTCAAAGATACCTTATACGGCGATACTCAGTCATAACAATCATATTAGGTTAGGGTAACCATCATTAAAACCTTTCTTCAAATACATTTATAATCCATTTAAAACCTTTACTTTATCATTAAAACCCATATATATATATAAATATACATATCGTGCTTTCTGGCGTTTTTAAGCGTCAGCAATGCCTTAACACATGCATACATATAATTTAACATAATCATATATATTGATGAAAGATAAAACATTTTCATGCATTAAAAATAACCTTCCACATTTCTTCACCTTTGAAATCATTGCCTTAAACTTTTTAACGGTATTAAAACCATGCACTTTTAAAACTCAATTGGTAAAATATCATTTCATTTTTTTTTTACACTCCGTTCTTAGCTCAATCCGCTTGCTTCAGTCGAATTCAGATTTCCGTCAAATAGTCCTTTTCACATTTTCAAGAGAAACCACAACTATACAATCATAACTTCCATTTAATCCACCATACACATTCATTTAAAGCCAAATGAATAAATTACTATCAAAAGCACTAAAAACCAGCTCATTTTGGCCAAACCTTTTCCAACAATACTCTATAGACTTTATGACTCAAAAAATTATTCAAGCGGTCTTACCAAAATTTATAAACTCCAGATCAGTCCTTTATATATCCAATGACATCTCTTTAAATTTTCAATTTAAAATTCCTTCTCTAAAGCCCTCCACATAACACAAGTTATTGTATTTACATCTAGATGACTCAATTTGGAAGAACGAGAATCGCACATAGCTCCACTTTGAAAAATTTACGGACAACTTTGGGATTACAATTTCTTGAAGCATCGAGATAAATTTTCCCTTAGGAAAATCTATTTTAACCAACCCAACTTGAATCTACTCAAGTCGGATCAGAAATAAGCAAGTTATGGTCAAAATGCGAAAAATGGTCGAAACAGGAAAGCGAGCATTTCTGTCTGCAGAATTAGCTGCTGGAGAAAATGGCCAGAATATGTTTCTCTTCCACTTTTTTTCACTGTAACCCGTCTAATGCCTTATGCCCATTTCAACATATCACACAAAATTCACTATCAATTCCTAACAATTCCTCACTTTCTTTTTCATTTAACTGTCAGATTCGTACCGATTGATATCAAAATCGGCATCATTGACCTTAAATACCACCAATTTAACATCCATACCGGAAAAGTCAAGACATTAGATATGAAAAACATCAAGCCCTAACAATTCCTTGCTTTATTTTTTTCAAAGCTTCAACCTAATCCATTTCTTTCTCATTTGATATCAAAATCATATCATTCAACCTTAAATACCACCAATTTAACATCCATACCAGAAGAGCTCAGTAGCTCAGTTGGTAGTAGAGATGCTCCCCATTGGACCTTAAGCCCACGGTCACAGGTTCGGAGTCTCACGGAGCGAAAGAAAATGCTGAGGGGAGGGCATGATATTCTGTGAATTAGGACCACTGAGGGCACCCAGGTGGTTCTGAAGGTGGACCCACAGTGGAGCCACGAGAAAGGAGCACCAGAGTGAAGTCACGAAGGGTGTGGACCCACAGTTTCTCAACCTCAGAATTAGGTCATAGATGTGTGTGGTGATCAATCGTCAAATGGCGTAAGAGAGTGAATAGAATATTTGTATATATAAATCGAACATCAAAGATTACAAATCAAAGTTTAACACAATATTTCATTGTTTGGACTTCATCAAAGCCCTAGAAATGAGATTAGCTCATTGGGGGGGGGAATACAACCATAAAAAATGAGAAAAAGCAAGAAAATAGGAGAAGAGAATAGATGAAACCCATTTCTCTTCTCAAAATCTCCTTCTTCTTCTTCAAGGCCAAGAATCGGTTTCCTCCAAGATAGATTTTCCTTTGGGTGTTTCCACCTAAAGGATCTTCTCCCTTGCCCCCAAGAGCAGCTCGCATCGCACTCCCCTGCTGAAATCCCCCTCT
The DNA here is from genome assembly GCA_016808115.1 of Tetrastigma voinierianum. Lineage (NCBI taxonomy): Eukaryota > Viridiplantae > Streptophyta > Magnoliopsida > Vitales > Vitaceae > Tetrastigma > Tetrastigma voinierianum. Next base: position 728,502 of record JAEQBH010001221.1, read on the forward strand.
CATGCCCTAATTTCCATTTTTATCACCAAAAGACTAAGAACAAAAGAGATGGGCTTCAGCCAAAAACATGGAACTCGGCATCACGTTGTAGCGTGATGAATTTGGCGCTACGACGTGGAAGAAATGGGAAGCCATTAGATGAGAAGAGGCCAAATCACGTTGAAGCGTGAGCACCTCACGCTATAGCGTCTTCTCACGCCTTGAGGCGAGGTGGACTCCGCTAAGCGGCGTGAGTGCTCTCACATTGTAGCGTGAGTTTCTCACGCCTCAGCATGAATTACTCCTCTTAAAACCAAAATTCTTGACTTTGGCATCACTTAGCTCCTTCACTTCATAACTTCTTCATCCGGACTTCGAATCACGTGATCTTGGTATCTACGGAAAGCCCTCGGAGTCTAGAATCTGCCCATGCTAATGAGGGAGCCATAGAAGGACATCACACAGGCTAAATGATCACATGTTTGCCGCGACTGCATGATGATTTTACCGATTTTTCTTCGATTTCGCTCGTTTCCGCTCAATAGTTGGCCTAATAAAACAATTGGGAAAATATGGCATTAGGACACTTATTTATATCATAGAACTACCAAAACCTAAGCAAAACATGGGGATACAATGAGTATTTAAGATATTCATCACTTATGCTGGGAAAGTATATGAGAAAATCTCTTAAGAGTACTAGGTAGGCATGACCCAACCTAGATTCCCCAAGGCAAGTTCTTAAGGTCCATCAAATGGTAAGGTTGAGGAGTCACCTTTGCGATGCTTCTGCTAGGAGACGAGGCGAAAAGATCAAGTAGAGGGAGAGAGACTGAGATCTACATACAAAGGAGAAAAACTTCTGGAAGAACCAGGCTCTTTCTTGATTTTTTTTTTTAAAGATTTTTCTTTTTCAGTGAAGAACGAAGGATTTGAAGTTCTAAAAACCGAAAAAGGATTTTTTTTTTCTTGATGATTAAGGACTTTTTCGATGAAGAACAAAAGATTTGAAGTCCTAAAAACCGAAAATTAATTTTTTTTCCTTGATGATTAAGGATTTTTTCAATGAAGAATAAAGGATTTGAAGTTCTAAAAACCAAAAATGATTTTTTTTTCTTGATGTTTAAATATTTTTTCGGTGAAGAACGAAGGATTTGGAGGTTTGAAAACCAAAAAGGATTTTTTTCTTGATGATTAAAGAATTTTTTTTTCTGGTGAAGAACGAAGAATTTGAAGTTTTAAAAACCGAAAATTGATTTTTTTTTCTTGATGATTAAGGATTTTTAGGTAAACAAAGTTTGAAGTTCCCAGAAATCCAAAGGGATTTTTCTTGATGAAATTAAGGTTTTTTTCAGTGAAGAATGAAGTATTTGAAGTTCTAAAACCGAAAAATGATTTTTTTTTCTTGATGTTTAAAGACTTTTCGATGAAGGGTGTGAAGGATTTGAAGTTGAGCGAAAAGTTTGTGACGCCCCGAATCCCGGGGGTCTCGTTAATGACTCGTCAGCCAGCGGAATACACAGCCAATTATTGCATCGTCACCACACTATTGTGTCTCATTGACGAGACCTCTTTTTTTTTTTTTTTGAGTAAAGTGGCCAATAAGACCAAATTATCCATACTCAAGAATACACAATGTTATATTACCATAATCCTTAAGAGTTTATTTACATTACTCTTATAAAAAACTTATACCAAAAACTAGTTTGGTCTAATACATGTTTTACAAAATAAAATCAAAGCCACAACCGGTTTTCTTCACACATGCGGTCCTGGATGAGTGTCAGCCGCCTACACATGAATTGTACCTGAAAGGGGGTCCCACAACTCGGTGAGCAATGCCCAATAAAGATAACCCCTACAAGGGCTACTCCCCACCTAAATGCACTTGAAATGCCATGATCACACATTCATACACAAATTCAAGTAAAACATACACATTCCTACATGAATGTCTATATGCCACGAATGAGATGAGACTCATCATGCAAGTATCCCGAGTCTCGCGACTCTACCTCATACGTCACGCATGCAAGTGTGAAAAACTTGTCATTGGTGTTTCATCCAATGACCCTTTTTCCAAAACAAAATCTTTTTGTTTTTTTTTTTTTAACAAAACCCATTGGATATACCTTCAATGTCTATTTGATTTATTCAGATCCCATGTGTTTATGCATTTGTGGGCCACGAATTTCCGGGTTCTCACTGTAGGACACCGCACGCCTTTCTATATTTTTACGGGCTTTCACCGACGGGGATCATGTAAAACCGTAACTACCAGGTCTTTCACCTAAGAGGTATCTATCCCTACTTGTTGTGCCCAACACACGTATATTTTTCTTTTTTTTCATGCCGTGAAAGCGAAGTGAAACTGCATTGGATGTAGTCAGAATGCAGGCTCACCACCTATTCACCAAGAATGATGAATGATTATAACCTTGCACACACACTCAACTCAATGCATGCCCCCTTGCATATACAATGCAAAATGCCACTACATGTTATCTCATGTTACATGTATAATACACTACATGGAACAATTTATAAACCGTACTTTATGCCAAGTACCATGGATAATTATATTGAAAGCATATAATTTACATTCATTTATACTAATATGTATATCACCCATATATCAACATATTTACAACTCATTCAACATGTTATTAAATTTCCAGCAATAACACACAAAAACAGTCCACATAAACTAGCCATCCCCGGCCATAAATTCGGCCATGCTCGATCTTGGAAATAATTTGAACTCAGTCCAGAAATTTCAGCTTTTTTTTTAGCAGCCTTCAAAGTACATCATTAACAACTTCTAACTTCAGCCACGAAGCTGTCCTCAACTTCGACCCGAAAAACTATCAGCAGTTCACAACAAAATCGGCATGCATTTTCCAGTCCGGATCCAAAAAATCGGCCGGATACCGACTTTCAAAACCCTAATCTGGATTGTCCGAGAAAAACAAATCCAGTATCCGAAAACTCAATCTCATGGTTATGGTTGAACCACATGGCCATTTACGGCCCTTAGATTAAGAGGAACCAATGTAGAAGAAAACCCCACCTCTTTTTATTTTTGGCACTTACTCGTAGCTCTCATCGAGTAGACCAACTTTAATTCTCGGCCTATCAACTTCTGACAAGCGGAACACCGGAAATCGGAGAGTGCACGGTCGGCTCTCTTCTTTCTCTCTTCTCTCTTTTCCTTTCTTTCCCACGCATTGATTTTTTTTGTTTTCCTCTCCTTTCTTTTCTTTCTTCATTTCTTTTATTTTCTTTCATTTCACTTTCTTTTCCTTTTCTTTCTTCCACCGAATTTATTTTCCCTTGGTTTGATCCAAAAAGAGGAAACTTCTTCTCACTTTCCTATTCCTCTCTCATTTTGACTTCTCTCACCACATAACACATGCCCTAAGGTGTGCCATGTATCTTTTCATTTTACTATTCATATGCCATGTGTCACATGGACACATGCATTAAGTGGAAATTGTCACACCACATGTCTCTCATGCCATGTGCACTCCTCTAAGCTTGCCATGTGGCATCCACATGGTCATGCCATGTGGCACCATTCCATGTGTCATCCGATACCTGTGCCTGAAATACGTGAAATTCCGACTGTCTCGAAATCTAACGAAATTCAACTTGGTAGAGAGATTTCGTGAAACGATTCCAACGGTGAAGTCCGTTTCATCATCCAAGATCTAGAAAATTTCAAGTTATTTACTGTACTATAGCAGCAAATTACTGTTTTGCCCTTTTTAAGAAAAATTGCATTTTTCCCGAATTTTACAGGATTCTTTCTGGATGTTCAAAGATTTTTTTTAGTGAAGAACAAAGAATTTGAAGGTATAAAAACCGGAAAAAAAAGGTAATTTCTTGATTTTAAGGACTTTTTCGTTGAAGAATGAGTAATTCAAAGTTCTAAAAACCGAAAAATATTTCCTAATTCTTAGAGATCCTAGGAATACTTTCTTGGATTATGGGATTTCTCTTTATTGATGATGAATCTTTCAATATCCCATTAGAAGTCCTATGGAACATTCACTGTGAATAACTTAGTAAAAAATGGACGGATCTACTCTTTGATGCAAGAGGAGTTCAGGCCGTGGAGGATGGCCGAAAAAATCAAAGCTTGTGGTGGAAGAGGGAGCAAGATGATATAGAAGACACTTAGCAAAGCCGACGGCACCAGAAGTGATTAATCAAGCCGACGTCAAATTCTAATTAATTTTGGGTTCGATGGTTATGGCGACGAAGAACATAACCTGTAGCAAGGATTTTTGGGCAAGAATAGGGTTAAGAGATGAGAGAAAAAGGAGAACTGAGGGAGAAATGAGGAGAATGTGGAAGGATTAGTCGGTAAATTAAAGGGATTTCTTCCTAGAGACCTGATTAGTGCCCAAATAGTGCTGTTTTGAGCCCTATTCATTGCAGGTTTTGAGCACTTTTTGTGTACTAATCAACTTAAATAACCCAATTGATACACTAAGGTCCCAGCTATACTACTAATCATATTTTTGTAGTTTTGCAAGCCAATTACACCATTATCTTCGAGTCAATTCAAATACGAAGAACCCAAGCCGAACTCGAAGCTGCACGTACAAATCAAAAGGCAATTGGAGCTAAATACAAAAGGAGAGTGAGCATTGCAAAGATTTTGCAAGGTTATGACTTTCGCGACCTACACTTCAAGTAGTTGCGAATTTTCGCAGCCGCCTGCTTCATGGCCGACCACTTTGCGGTTTTGTACCAAAATCGTCTCAATGTAATTTTTTGTCAAGCTTTGCTACTTTTTTGTAATTTCTCGACTCAGTCGTATATAAGCCCCAATCAAGCTCAAAATCAATCAATCCATCAATCAATAAAATTGGCTCTAAAGCTTTCGCCTTCCCGCGGTGATTTTCATTTTTCTCCCTTTCTTCGTATTTTCACTGCTAAACACCCTCGAGGATGACAACTCAAGGGATGCTTGACTAAACCTCCCTCATCTTTGAAGATGAGGGCCATGGGTTAAAGTTTTGAGGTAAAACATTGTCCTCCCCGTTATTACGTGCATTTATTATCATTTATGCTTCGCATCTCAATGCTAGGCTCAACTCGCGACAGACTCGGCGGCCGCAGATTCATAAGCTTTTCAAGGCTCAATGGATACTTATTGCTAGATCCATTGATGCTCACTTAGTTACCATTTATTTGCTCCTACAAGTTATATCCAAGGGCCAGCTTTAACTGCTTCGAAACATTAATGGTTAATAAATGTTGTATACTAGAGAAAACTATTGTGGTTCGCCTTATGGCTAAACATAGATCCGCTCGGAAATGACTATAGGCCATCCTCCCCAACGCGAGGAAAAGGCCCGAGAGGACATTATAGTTGCCTTAACCCTAAGCCCAAAGGGTCCAAACTTCAAGGATTTCTTTACACTCTATTTCTACACCATTACGCTTTTCAAGCCATCAACCTCACTGTTTTTACAAAAACCTCAAATCCAAAGTGGAAACACCATTTTCAGTCAACTGTGACTCACTTCGCATGAAGAAAACTCATCCCTGAGTTTGACCCTATATCACTATACTGCAGTAGCTTTGCTACGGTAGTAGGAGGAATTTAGGTATATAAATTTTTTTGATTCTCGTACACCTACTGTGGCATTTAATCAATGGCGCCGTTGTCGGCGAGAGCTGAATGGGCCAAGTTGATTTTTATACTTTCATATCATTTTTTTACACTTTTTGAGTCTAGTGCATGTTTAAGCAAAGCCCATTTTGTATGTTTAGTGGTTTGCTTTTTGCTCCTTTTTGAGAAAGATGTTATTGAAAAAGCTGAAAATTTAGTGACACACACTGTTATATATTTCAGACAGCTCAGTTTCTTAACTCAGTTGCAACAATTTTTGCCCCCATTTTTATGTGGTTTTGCCTAACCTATAAGTTGAAAATTTGAAACACTGTCCAATGTCATTGATGCTAGATTAGTTCCATGCATGATTAAGTGGATGGTTAGTTGAAGTCTCCTGGTATTCAATCTTTTTCTTCCACCTTTAGCTAGCCACACACTGCGCAACCGCTTTCTGTAATACTGATAAACCGCATAACACCCATACCGGTGACCCATTTTGTCTATATGCCTTGTCTTTTCAGTCCCTATATATTACCTTTTGAACGCTTCAACCACATGACCATTTTTTTAATACATATAATTTATTTGTTTTATGTATAATGTTAATAAATTGAGAGATACATTCTGTAATAATTGGTCACCAAGAATAAAAACATCATCAAAAGGAGCTAAAAATATGTGGTTAATGGTTAATTCACTGTCAATCATACTTTATATCCTTGAATATGTATCTAAGAATTTGATGACCGATTGAGTCACTTCATTGATGCCCAAAAGGAGGGATGCAGCTAGCACGAAAGTGGGGGGTTTTAAAAAGTTACCATAATTGTAAAAAAAAAAAAAATTTAAATACAATTTTTTAAAAATATATAATCAAAAATGATATTTCAAAATTTGACACTTAGTGATATTGTGCCTTCAAAAAAAAAAAACCTTCAGCGTGAAACAATGAAGTTGACTTACTATGTATAAATAATGATTGACTTACAATGTATAAATAATGAACACGTGTGTTTGGACACAATTTTAATGTTGATTAATAACTGTCATATGTTTTAAATATGATTTTAATTTAAAATATCGAAATCGTATTTTTGAGATGAAATTCAAAAATAAAAGTTCTCTATGTTTGACTCAAATAGTAAAGGTTGAGCGGAGGCTAAAGGAGATTTAGGATTATTTTGGGGAATGTGTAAAATCATCAAAGTTGTTAAATCATGTGATAGTGAAAATTATGGGAAATTAAGGGCTACTTTTAAAAGTAGTTCTAACCAGGGAACAGAACGCCTGGAAATTTCTAATAAATATCGATTTAAATTCTTGGTTTTCAGAGAGATCGAGCAAACATTCCAATCAAATTCGCTCCGATTTTTTCCCCGTTTTCCTTTGGTTCGATCCAAAATCTCAAAAGACTTCAAGGCTTCTCGAACCCACCCAAAATGCCTAAAAGAAGACCTCCACCACCAAGTCATTCATCAGACTTATTATATAAGTGTAAACTTTTTTATATTCGCTTATTATTTATTTGTTCATAATCTCTTACCACCATCCGATTATAATATTTATTTTATTTTTATTTTATATTATAACTTATAATATTTTTAAATCAAATATTAATTTGAAAAGGAAAAGAAGCAAAATAATATCATTTAAAATTTAAAATTATAATATATAATATTTGAATCTCCTCTAATATCTACATAATATTTATAATAATAACAAAACAAATAAATAATATCTCTTTAACATAATAATATTTGAATAATATATTAAATATAACATATTTAATTTAATAATTACTAATCCAATTAATTTTAATCTATCTTAATTAAGATATGAATCATTTTCTTATCATTTATATAATTAAAATATGAAAATTTAATCAAACCGATATTTTAAAATATTCACCGATATTTTGGCCAATATTTCGATATTTCCGTAAAATCCAATTACCGATATATCTGTATTTACCGATATTTCGATCCTCGATTCTAACGTGACAGTAGCCTCCGACATATCGCATGGCTTTATTTTGCTGAATCCGTGGCCTAATCATGGGTCTTGTATGAGACGGGCCTACAAGCTTAGGACGGGTAGGCTTGGTGGGCTTAATAAGCCCAAGAATTAAACCCATTTTTTTTAATTTTAAACCCTCTAACTTAAAATTTAATGCATTAACTAAGTTATATTTTTATTTTACTTATATAATGAACTTTTAACAAAATATATATTATAAATAGAATTTAATTATTACATTGTATATATATATATATATATATTTTTTTTTTAAATTACATAGAAATTAAGGTTGGTCTAAGGATTCATGGGCTGAGCCATATCAAAATGAAGCCCATGTTTCAACCCTTTTAAAAATGGGTTCGAGTCGGGATTAACTAAGTTATACTTTTATTTCACTTATATAATGAATTTTTAACAAAATATATATTATAAATAGAATTACATTGTTACATTGTATTTTTTTTTTAAATTACATATAAATTAGGGCTGGTATAAGGATCTAAGGATTCATGGGCTGGGCCATATCTAAAATAAAGCCCGATCCTTTTAAAATGGTTCGAGCCGCTCGACTCCACCTGCATTTCGAATCGAACTTTAACTCATCAAATTAGGTCTTCAAACATTTTGGAGACCCTTAATTGTACAAATCAAAGCATGATGGTGAAACTGTAATTTAATGATTTTTTCAACGTTACATATGGAGGTTTTCCCCTCAATCTTTTGTGAAATATGTGATGCCTCAAACCCAAAAATGAGGTTATAATAAATAGTGTAATTTGTCCATCATGTCTAGTTCATATATTAGAGTGTTTAATATATTAAAAAACAAGGTATAGAAAGGTTCCCTTGTGCTCAAGTCCTAGTATGAAACAATTTACTACAGCATTATAATTAAAGTGTTTAACAATTAAAATAAAATTAAATAGTGTAATTTAAGAAGGATACGGTATTTAAATATCTTAATTCTATGTGTAAGATTAGTTTTTCTCAATGGGATTCTAGTATGTCCATAATACTTGTCTAAGTGGTAAAGATGGGATGATGCACGGAGATTTTGGGCCGAACTTTATGCTAGTGCTAATACTATAATATACAAAGCTGACAAATATAAAAATGTAACAATTTAGGATTCTGGTCCTTAAATTAGTATTTATATAATTATATTCATTAATTTGTTTTGAACACTTAAAATATTATTTAAAAGATCTCATTGTAAATTAGGGCTGGCTAAATTAATTTTTGGGTCAAAAGGATTGAAAATTTATAAATAGAGTTTAATTTATTGATCAAAATTACAAACCATATCTCGCCCATTTAGTTTTTTTTTTTTTATTAAATTTACTTGTTTTCACTTTACATATTAGATTATAGTTCTTTATTCTTATAAGAATTCAACCAAAACACGATTATATTCAATACAACTGCAAAAATTATATCATATTTGAGTTGTATGGACGAATCATGTCAAATTTTGTTAAAGTAGGTGTTGGGAATTGGAAGAGAAAAAAGAAATAAAAAGACAAAAAAAAAAAAATTAATAGTAATAAGTAAAAGACGGGTTGTCCATCATGTCTATCTCAAACGATAAATGTCTAACGCTTCAAATGGCATGACATAGGAGGGAGTAGATCTCTGCGCCTCGAATCCCAATCTGAGATAATTCCCATCAGACAGAACTTTCAAAATGTTTAAATTTCAAAAAAAGAGTAAAAGACGAGTTTAGACATATGCACTGAGACACCCCAAATCCCGGGGGTCCTATTGACCACCGTCAACCTGCAAAAACCTGTGTGTCTCATATCATGAGACCCATACATGAATAAAAATGGCCACGTTGAGCCCATACATCAATACTCACCAAAAATTTAACCAACTATATTACAATAGTTCAAAAGTTAATTACACTCTTAATACAAAACATATATTAAACTAGTCAGTTCTAATATATACACAAAACATGAATCAAGACCACAATTCCTGCTCACTCATAACCCTACTTTTTGGCCAGCGCCATCCTGTCAATACCCGAAAGGGGGATCCCACACAGCGAAGAATGCCCACACATCTCTTCCTACGGCGCTACTTCCCACCTAAATGCACACACGCAATGACACATCACAACATCCACATTCCATACAATTCACAATGCATACATGGAATGACTTATATCTTGCATGAAAATGTTTTCCATGCCCATACCCCGAGTCACCCACCGACTCCCTCACACATGCCTACGTCAAGTATAAAAATCGTCACTGGTAATGCCAATGACACTCAACTACCGAGCCTTTGCCGGCTCACCAACACCCAAGGCAATTTGCCAATGGGTAACCATCCCGAGTCAATCCCGACTCCTATCACTAAACCTAGGTCTAAGTAACGTAACACGACCGCGTGTTTTCTCTAGGCAAATAACTTTCTGGACATAATCAAGCGGTCTCTAACACTCATACAGAACTTTTCGAATAGTATGTCTCTCACACCCGTGCAAAACCTTTTCGAATAATACTACGGCCCTCACACCCGCAAGTGTGACCTTCGGATAATACCACCTGGTCTCCTACACTGAAGTTCTGGGCGACGCCCAACACACATTAATTATTTCTCATTTTATAATTAACTAAGGAAATTTCATCGACGTAAATTTAAAGACAAATCCTGAACTCCACATCTCTACCAAGAAATGCGCGAATAACCATACCGTGCACCCACACTCGACTTGACGCGATGTCACCGTGCACATGGAATGCAATGATGCCAATTCATATATCCAATTCCAATGGGCTCATACACAATTATATCTCATATATTAAAACAATCATGTTAACACACATCAATTAGCATGCATTAACATCTCATTTTCCATACACATTTCAGCTCATTCAATCTGCGAATATTTAGCTTTTACCTTCTACACCTCATTCATGCTCTTCATGTCAAACAACAACATACAAGAATTTCCCCACATTGGACCATTTTTGTCCATCCATAATCCGATCGTTTAATAAATTCCAAACCGAGCAAAGGCTGTCCGTAAGAAATTCACTGAAGATCGATTCCACTGCGAATCGGGTAATCCAGCCGCCATTTCCTACTCACACACACCCAAAACCATTATCATGCCTTTTAAACAATAATATCAAAGTAGATAGCAAGACTTTACTCCTGAGTTTGTCAAACTCCTCAAAACCCAGACCTGCGCTGCAGTCCTCGCAGTCGCAGAGCACCTTTTGCTCTCGTCGGCCTGAACCGACAAATTGATCATCAAAATTCCAGGCAGCCTCTCTCTAAAATTCCTTCCTTTCTATCTTTCCTTTCTCTCTAATTTCCCTCCCACCTGTGGGTAAGAGAGTGAGCCAAGACGTGGGCCCTCCTCACTGCCACATGTCAACCTTTCCATCGGGTTGGATACGATTACACCTTATCCTATTTATCCACCTACTTTGGATTTCCATCCAATTATGAGATGCCATATGTCCATGTGGGCCCCACTTAGCTCTCTTTGTTTGACTAATTCTACACCTGACACATGATACCTCTCGAAATTTACTCAAATGCCACAAGTTATCTCGTGACTACCCCGTTGTCTCAAAAAACGCTGGGGAATCTCGACTATCCAGACCGACGCACCACCCAGAATCCGCATCATGGCATTAATTCTAATCTGAAACTGCTTCATCATCCGAGATCTAAAAAAATTCCAGATTTTGACTGAAATTACCATTTTACCATTTTTTAGAAAATTAGGATTTTCTCGGGATTTCACATGCATACTATCATAAATCTTATCATAACTTAAATAATAATTAATTTTATTAAAGCATTTAGAAATAAAATGTCACTATTTTCAAAATTTATAATAATAATTTAAATTTTTAAATATTGAAAGGGTCATTAAGGCTTGTTTGTTTATAGTTTTTTTTTTTTTGAAAGGGTTTGTTTATAGTTTTTGAAAATTGTTATTTGTTATGAAAAAAGTAAGAAGAACAAGGAAATCACAAATAATATATTTGGTTCCCATTTTTTCTAGCAAACACAAAGAACATAAAAAATTCTAAATTCAAAGAATATGAATAATTTTCAAAGAACACCAAAATTATGTTCTTTATGTTTTTAAAAACCGTTCTCAAGAACAATTTTAAAAAACAGGAACACAACGAGCTCTAAATTTCTCATTATAGCTCAATTAGAAGCTAATGAATATTGTAAAATGAGAATTTTGAAAATTAATTTTTCTAAAAATTAAGAAAGAAATAGAATATTGTTATTGTACTTTCTTTAAACTAATTTTGTTTTCTTCTATTTTGTTATCACAGAAAATTTGAAGGAAAAAAAATAAGGCATATATTTATAGTTTTTCTTTCTACAATTTTAAAATTATTTTCTTATTTCCTTATTTATAAGTATATATATATAGTATATAGTACGTACGAAAAGCTGTCACATCATACAACATATGGAATACAGGATTATAAAGTATAAAATTTCTTCAAAATTTCTTTTTTCTTTATCTCTTATTTTCCTCACTAATTTTTTTTTTTACAAAAATAGAAGGGAAAATATTATCCTTAATATTTTTCTTACAAAGTATAATATTTTTCTTTAATATTTGTTTCTTTTCTCTAATATTTTCTGGAACCAAACATTCTTAATAATTAAAGAAAACATTCATTATTTTAATTTTTTTTTAAATGCCATTTTCAGAACTGAATGAAACAAACATATAGGACTCGTTTGATTGCCGTGTGAAAACTATTTTTGATACGAAAAATAAAGAAAATGAGAAAAACACGGATAACATGTTCGGTTTTTTTTCTAAAAATACAGAAAATACTAAATTTAAATAACATGAACAATTTTTCGTATAACACTAAAATATTATTCTATATATTTTCAAAATTACTTAAGCGATTTGAAAAATTGGGAACAAGCCCATAATATCTCAAAGTGATTCCCCAGCAGACACCCAAACAACCTGGGAGTTTCATGCATTTTTGGACATAAAAGTGGGTGTAACTAAAATAAAATCATAAGAACTTAAGAACAAGAGACAAAATGGCAGTTGAGAGGCTTCTTTCAAAGAGACAATTTAATCCAATCATCATCAACTACATGTGCCTCTGTGTTGTCTTATAGATGAATTCGGCTCTTTAATTCTTGATGGGCTGCATCTTCAATTAAGAATCACCTCTAGTAAAAGTTTATTTCCTCCATCAATAAATTCTATTTTATCTTCTCCTCAATCAAATATTGGTTGAATTGAGAAATCTTCCACCATGCTTGGCAAGTGAAATCTTATCAAGAAACCATGCATCAGTTAGTGGGAACACCAAGGAGAGTAAAGTTTGTCCTGTTCCTAGTATAAACATGGTCAATTAACATTTTCCAATTCTGATTCTCTGCAAAATACCGTAGGATTTGGGTTTAATAATATTATCTTGTGCATTTCTCACATATGGTTAAATGCATTTATGGAAGTGACAGCCAGAATAGAGTCGATGAACTTAAATGAATAAAGGTCGATGTTGGTGCGGAGAGGCGAGTTCAGGCCTTATTCTGGCCACTCTTGACAAGCGCGATCTGTATTAATCAGTGGATTCTGCAAGGTTGGAGCATAAATATCATATTGACTCCGGTGAGATATATACTTTGAAGGTTTAATTTGTTGGCATTAATTTGATCAATCGTATGCATGCGCACTGGGACTGAATCTGAGAGAAATGACAAAACCTACCTTACAAATCATAGTAGCCAGCTGTTCTCTTATTTTGACTGATTGAGGTTATTATGTGAAGAAAATATATCTAAAAAGAACAATGGTTGAGTCAAATTTCACGAGGAAAGAAAGCATAATGAAGTGACTTTATCACCTGTTTGGCAATACAATTACATTATGTTCAAGTGATTAATAACTGCCTGGCCCAACCAATTCTGCAGGCTTAGCTAAGACCAAATTCAAATGTGTCAAGTTGAGTTCTATTAATATTTTCCGCAACTTGAAAGGTAGTATTAGTAGAGATGAGTTCCTCTTCTACTATTGAAGTTCACCTCTGTATTTTTCATTCACAGAGAGAGAGAGAGAGAGAGATAATTAGTACTGACTTTCTCTTATTGCAGAAGCTGAGTAATTGATGCTTGTATTTCTTCTAGGGTTCGCCCCTTGGTCTCTGGTACCAGCTTTGTAATGAATACGAGGCCTAAAACCCAAATGCTTGCATACATGAAGAATATACCTGAAATAGTTTATCATAAATAGTCACTGATTACCTGTAGAATATCAGATATGGATTGTGTACGTACATGTGAAGATATGATCAATGTTTTAAAAACCAGTGGGGCAGTTCGGTCCAGGTTTCGATCGTGTTTGATGCGTGGTTCCGATCGCGGAATATGAGCAGGTAACTTTGGTTCAATGTGAGTAGTTTTTAAAACATTAGATATAAATAAGAGGTATCTCACCTGGGCTCATTCAAATAAAAAAGGTTGAAAGTGTAAGCAACCACCAAGAACTAAACCAGTCAGAAGATACAGGCTTCCAGCAGGAGCATGTTTGTAGGAAATATCTGAAACAAAGAGGACCCATCATTCATTCTGCACTATATGTAGAAAACCTTCTTTACTGTTGAAAAGTTGAAATGATCAACAAGACCCAAAGGTAGACAACCTCTGACACAATAATCCATGGAACTCCTGCCATGCCAAATATGGGAATGAATAAACACCTGATTGAAGAATCAAGCAGTTGATTTAGAGTACAGAAAAGCAGAACCAGAGCTGTTCAGAATCATTTGCAAAGGGGACTGAAGAGCTCGCAGTCCCTAGGATCTTACTCACTTTCTGCCCCATGTTTTGATCTTTCCTTATAAGTCTTGTTGAATCGAAAATGAAAAAATTCTAAGAAAAATGAATTTTCGTATTTGGTTACTAACCATGGAAAAATATTAAAATATATATATATAATCGAAATTCACTTGAAATTTTCACGTATTTTTTTAATTTAAGTCGGCAAATAATAAAGATAAACAAATAAAATGAGTTTGAATTAACAAATAGAATTAATTTATTAAGTTTAATCCTATTTTTTTATTTTTATTAAATTTTCTTTCGGCCAGCTTTTACATGAAATTTAACTCTTGTCTTTCCAGGGTTAAATGGAAAACAAAATTTGATATTTACCGATAAGCGTAGAGCCAAAATGAATTGGCTCTCCCACAGTGAAAGGTCCTGCTTGTGGCAAACAAAATTTCTTCAGAAAGTGATAATATAAAAGTATATAGTTCAAGCTAAAACCTTCAAGAAGAATGACAATCCTGTAAGAAAGCATCCAAAGCAAGATCCAGCAGTAGAAACCTAGAAAAAATGGTGTATTGGGTTGAGTTTTTCATTTATTGAAATAAAAATTAACTTAAAAGACTGTTTGCTTTCTGTTCTTAACCATTAGAACTAGTCATAAATCACACTTATCAATAAAAGCACACACACAGCACAGCCTGGAATCTGTACAACATGATCAACCATGTATAAGAGAAATGCATGAAGCGAAACATTTAGCAATCCATTCAAATCATGCTCAAAAGATTTAGGGTTGAAAACCTGGACAAGACCATATACCTTACTTCCAATCTTACTTGAAAAACCTGTCTCAACCGACACATTTGTATCTGAAAAATTCAATGTCTTATTTTTCCCCAATGAAAACGTACAAGGACCATGGCTTGCAATAGTCAAGAATGAAACTTGTATAAAATGTAAATGCTTTTAACCCACCAAACTCTCGCAGTAGCATTAAGCCAACGCCAACCTAAGCCAGTTCAGAACATCTATTAATCAAATAAGTTGATAAAAGGAACCATGTAGCGCCCATGTCATGGTTGAGGCAAAAATATGAGACTCACAAGGAGACAATGAGCATATTTCAGCTGGAAAATATATAGAAATCCTGCTTTTGAAACCTGTTCAACTGATTTTATATAATCCTGAAAATTCCAACACATAATGGATTTAAAACCAAGAAAATATTCTCTTGAAATTGAGAAGTGAATATTTTATCAATGCTTGCTGTGAAGTCAAAAATGCTTTGATGTTGGCAGCTTCATGAAATATCACCATTCTCCTCTGAGGTGCGAGATGCTTCCAAACTCTATTTCTAGACAACCTTGTGCCTGCAGAAAATTCAAGTATTTTAAAACTTGCTCTTTTATGTTTGGTTTTAACATCTCAGGAGCAAGCTGGAAAAGACAAAAGAAAATTCATTTATTTTCTGCAATATCTGAAAACCAGACCCACCAGCCATCTAGGAGACTCAGGAACAAAGAACAGACCTATCAGGTGAACTAAACATGGAATAGCTCATACCAAATGAAACAAGGTTAAGCTACGTTTGTGAAATGCATTAAAGTGTGTAAATTTGTTTGGGAAAAGAACACTTACCAACTAGACGAAATGCGCTTGACTGACAATAGAACCGATGAAATACGTAAGCATAACCCCACAACTTACAAAAACTGTCAAGTGACAATAGATAAGCACATAAACAATATCATGATGTCTCAATAAAGTTTATTTGGTAAATGATAACATCTACCTCCACAAGTCCTGTAAATTGTCCCCTCAGATTCTTGGGTGTTATTTCAGCGATATAAACAGGTACCTGTTCAGCAAGGAAATGTAGAGGCTAATAGCATTAGCAATCACATGCCTATGTTTATAGCATATGAAATATAAGCCTCATTAGAAAATACATAACAAAGAACACCAACTCCAAATCAATCCAACAATCTTTGTGTCAGCTGCCAAGCACCCTTTCAACAGACATTGACGAATCCATTAAGAAAATGATCCACCAGCAAACATATAAGTAAAATACACTCCTTTCTAGTGAGTTGGAAGAGACTTCAAGTAATTGAACTGAAAAGAAAAGGCTGAAATAGAAGACAGGAGGAGCTATAGAGCCTTTGAGAATGCTATTGTAGGCAACCAATAGTGCAGAATGTTCAAATACCCACATTGCCTGGTTAAGAATATTAACCAAATTTTAGATGAGATTTGGAAAAGTATATTTGCATTATTGAAATTTTACCCACCACCTAGAGTCCCTTTGGAGGCAAACAGAGGACTTACAGCTCTACGACCCATGCTGTCTGCTATCATCCCACTTGCTCTTGCACCTACTCCTCAATCGTTAATGTTGAACCAAAAAAAAAGTAAACTGCCAAAGGTAAAGTATAACAAGAAAAACAAATAAGTGGAGAAAGTGCATGAATTATCAATCCATTATAGTAAATCAGTTTGATATATACCACCATTTGCCTCATTCTGATATTTCAATGAGTGATTTTTTAAGAGTGGGCTTGCCCTCATTGAAATAATTTCAACTCATGTGACTGTAGTCACTAAGAGGTTTTGCACTATTGACTGAAAATTCAATTTCTTGCAACCTCAAGTCAAATATAAAGACCTGTTTTGTTTATCTTTTGCATGGCACCCAAGCTTGTCAAATTTAAATGGGGTCATATTTGCATAACTTAATGACAAATGCAATAAACCTAAACCAATATAGTTTTTTGTAGAGAACATAGTTGTTTGTTCATTTATGGAAATGTGCATCTGGAGTTGGGTTTAGGTTGTGGTTATTATAACCAAACAACAATATCAGCACAGCTCAATCGAACTAGCGCTGATGTTTTCTTGCTTAGGCCGTCCACTTAATCATAGAAGGGGGCAGTTCATTGGTTAAATAATTAAAGCTTCCTGGCCCAACAGAGGAATGAACATCAGAGATTAGAGTCTAATATCTTTACATAATATTCAAGTAGAATTTTGGTATGCAATATTGGTTTCCAGCAGAAGAGAGTACTAGAACACTGACCTCTGCCATAGAAGGCCTAGATCGTTCATGATTCCAGACTCGGCAGGTGATGAATATCTAGCTACTGCAAAGCAATCATAAAGCAGTCACTACTTGAAAATCAAAGCAAAGCCAGATCAATTAGATTGTTCGACCTGAGTTTAATTTTCATGGGCAAATTAACCCTAGCACGAAATCTCTCCACCATTGAGGGCTATGGACTTCATGATAACATGATTATAAAATGAAACATATCAAATTTCAGAGGGTCTCACTCATTTTTCAACGAATTGCATCCCAAGAAGAATTTTAAATACCAACTAGCATGTTACTAAATGTTCTTCATCAAGATTGTACATCTTAACTGAATTGACGGAACTCCATCAGTATGAATATAACAACTGAAGATGGTGACAACCATTTTATGAAAAACAAATGAAAATGTAAAAATAAAAAAATAAATAAAAAAAGCTGAAAACTGAAAAACTGAACCAACACACACCATCAGGTTGTGATGATAATATCTCATTCAATTTGACAATTGTAAAAATTTGACGGATGAAGAAGAATTGAGAACAGGAGCATTCACCCAGGATTGCTTTGGGATTCCAATACATTGCAAGCAAAGCACTTGATACTTACTGCAGCTCCATGGCAAAGGAGCTGGAAGGGTGCCACCAAGGTGCTGAAAACTGTAACAGCTGTGGCAGAGGAGGAGGAGTAGCTAGAGGCTGGTGGTGGACCACAGCCACCACCTTCAAAATCTGCTGCTATTGTGCACAATTTCTGTCTGTAAGAAGGAGTAAGACTTGCGTGATCCTTCATTCATGCTCTGATGTTCTTAGTTCTGAGAGAGTGGGGTGGGGAATCATAAAATGATAGAATCTTAAATATAATAATTTTCTTTGATATTTTTCGTTATATAATTAGATTTGATAGAATCTTTACACTTTTTCTTTTCTCTGTACTTTTTGAGAACCATATAGAATCGATGTGAATTGACTATTTTTTAAATTCATACTGAACTCATATTATATTAGAAACCTATTAATTAATTTACAAATTAAGAATCTAGAAGTAGCTAACCTTATCTTGGGGTTATGTTTACCCTCCTCATTGAATGAAACTGAAACCTATGGTGTACAGTCCTTTTCTTAATTTTATTTATCTTTTATTTATTTATTTTTTTATATTGAAAGAAAAAATATAATAATAAATTTTAAATAAAAAAATAACTATAAAACTTCTTTGATTTTTTCTTATAAATAGATTTTAAAACAAAAAATCACATCAGTATTAGCAACTTTTAGTAGCACATAGGTATGACCTTTTTCTGTGGTAAAATGACTTCCAAACGATGCTTTTCTTTAATTGGGGCCAGAGATGGGACAGTTCAATATCACAATAAATGTCTTAGGACCATTTATTATTAGGACCAAGGTATTAGGACCATTCATTCTTTCTTATCAAATGACCATAAAGAAAAATAGAAAGTGGTGTAAGCTGGCAAACCAATAAAAAGTTTAAAAGATCAAGGAATAATAAGCCAAAGCAGCAAACAAAAGTCACTAAGCTTTCAGTTAAGTGACCATTATTAACATTAGAGATATCTAGAAATTAAACTAATAACTACTATATTTGTATTAAATTTCTTTCCAATACAACAATAAGTACCAAATGGCCCTCCTTATTAGCAAAGGCCGTGTTTATGTCAATATTGAATCGCGTTTGTTTTTTTACTTAATATTAAACAATTTTTTTTTTTAGTTTAATGTTAAATAATATTTAATAATATTAAGTTATTTATTTTTTAATATTTGGTAATGAATCTTCTTAGCTCTCTTTTCTTATTAGAAACAATATAGTGTTTAACATTTTAGTTAAAATTGAAAAGTAATAAACTTAATAAGAAATTTATTTATCTTTACAAAAAAGTGACTTACCTAAATTTTCATAAAGCCAACTTGATGTAGACTAAGAAAAAAGTTTTGGATTAAAATACTATTTTTCAAAAAAAAAGCTATTAAACTTAATTTGCTCCAAATTTAGTGGTTTTGGTATTATAAGCAATGTGAGATAATCTTAATATTATATGATGGCATTCCTCATTGTATTTAAATTTTTCTTGATATATAAATTATAAATATTTATTTTAAAGATTATGTTTGATATCTAAAATATTTAAATAAATTTATTTAAAGTGTTATATTATCAACTTAAATTTTTTAAAATTTTCTTCCCTATTACGTATTTTAAATTTAAAATATTTGTGCAATTTAAATTCATCGAATAAGCATATATAAATATTTATATTTATAAAAAACTAAAAATTATTTTAATATTATAAAATATTAAATCTAAGGTATTTTTAGATTTTCTAGGATTTAACCTTTACGATCTTGGATAATTATAAAATAGTATCAACTTAAAAAATAATACATAATTTTAAATAAGTTGATTACAAAAATAATAATAATAATTTTAAATAAATTTATATTTTAAATATTTTAGATATCAAACATGTAAAAAAATAATATAAATTTTAAATAAGTTAGATGTAAAATAATAATAATAATAATTTTAAATAAATTTATTTAAATATTTTAGATATCAAACATAATCTTTCTAAAATAAATATTTATAATTTCATATAGGAAACAAAATTTAAAATCTTAGCGATAATGCTTACTTAATTTTTAGAAGTTGATAATTATTTATAATTATCTAAAGTAAATAAAGGTTAAATCTAGAAGAGTAAACACTTCGGATTTAATATTTTTATAATCGTAAAAGTAATTTATTTTTAGATTTTTTATAAATATAAATATTTATATATGTTTATTCATGCATTCAAATTGCAATAAACATTTTTCATTTTACATTATCATAAAAATACTTATTTAGGTTTTACTAATATAAATTTTAAATAAGTTGATGTAAAAAATAATAATAATAATATTTAAATAAATTTTTATTTCAAATATTTTAGATATCAAACATAATCTTTAAAATAAATATTTATAATTTCATATAGGAACCAAATTTAAAATACATAATAATGCTCCATTTGTTGGGGTGACAATTGAAATTTAAAAGTTATTTGGAAACCCATTTGTGAGGGCAATGACAAAATTGAAACAAAAAATTGGTAAACCGTTGATACTTGATAACAACATCATCCCAATCATTGTTTCGTGGAAACTAAGCGTACTTTGGGTGTGTAATAGTTTTAAATACAAAATTATTTAGTATTTTTTAAAAAATAGTATTTTAATCAGGCTTCGAGAAAAAAGGTGGCAACATAGTACAAAGTTGGTCTCACAAAAACCAGAAAAAAAAAAAAAAAAAAACCTGCAAAAGGAATGCCAATCCTGTAAGGAAGCAGCCCAAGCATGTTCAACAACAGCAGAAACCTGCAAATAATGGTGTATTCATGTGTAGACTTGTCAATCAACCACATTATAGACCATTATTTTCTATAGACCATTATGGGCGGTAATGCATAACCATATCAAATCCCATAGAAAGCATCTATTGAGGGCTTAAAGAAGATAAAACTTATCTAGATCACCATACCATTTGCATTCCTCATCCTTTAGAGATAATAAATTCTTTAGGATCCCATTTTGTCATGTTTCTTATAACTTTCCTAGCTTTCTCTTGCTTATTTATACTTTGCCATCATCTCATCTATCTTAGTGTTTATGTTTTGAATCAATTTCTTTGAGATAAACAAGAATTTAAGGTTGAAGTATGATGAGTATCTTAAATACTCATTTATCCTATGTTTTACTTAGTTTTTAGTTTTTTTATGTTAAATAAATGCCTAATGTTCTAAATATTCATCTTTGTAGTCGAGGTCAACCACTTGAGTGGAGATTGTGCGAAATGAGCAAAAAATGAAGAAAAATCAGCAAATTCCCCATACATGAAGCAGCACCACTAGTTCGTCGCGACAAAGCAGTTGTGACGAAGCAAATCGATGAGACGAAGCAGTTTGTCATGACGAAGTAGAAGAACTTTATTGAAGATGCTACATGTTCATCGAGACGAAGGACCCTTCGCCACGACAAATGTCGAACGGCCCAGCAATATGTACAACCCTGTTCAGCCATTTTTAAATAACTATATAAGAGGGACACGTTCTAGGGTGTTTGGGGGACGGATGGGAGACGAGCAAATCTTCCCTTTGGGGTTAGAGATCAAACCTTTTGAGGGTGAATACCCTCCTTAGGGTTTCTCCCCTCTTATTCTTGAACCAGTAATACTTTGGGATCAAGAGGAAACGTGCAACCCTCATTTAGGAGAACAACTAAAGATTTCGAGAAGAAGATTGAAGACTCACCATGGTCATTAGAGTTTCTTCTTTCTCTTTTCTCGTGTTTTATCTTAGATTTGTGATGTACCAAACCTTTACTATGTTTAAATTTCTTAATCTAGGGTTTTGGTTGTATATTGGATATGAATCTTATATTTAAATGTTAATTTTCCGTTTTCTATTATTTCCATATGATTGCATATCTATTAATTCATGCTTAGTGTTATCGCATGTAGGCTAATCTCAGCATGATGGTGGTTTCTTGAGATTTGAGAAAGGTGAAATTTGATATAGTGAATTAACCTAGTGCTTTGATAGTGTAGAAATTATTGGTAATTAGGAGGCGTGTGAGACTCTTGGGTCTTAAAGCATCTCTAATGATTGAGGTTGAATTGAGAAGCAATAAACATAGTGTTAGTTGGTAGGTTATTCGTCCTCAAGAGACGCTTATTATTAACTTAGACAAGAGTCGCCTTTGAGAGCTTTTTCAAGGGACAATATGATGGAATTTTGGCTTAGATTTAACAGGATTATCCAGTTGTACCAAATATCCTAGAATTTTATTATCTCTTGATATCCCTTAGTTGCGCATCTCATTAGTTAGATAGAATTTTCAATAGGTTAGTTTAAATTCTCACAATTGATCATTTGGATATTAGAGAAGTATTCTAATTTTGGTACTTAGCATCCCCAATTTTCCTATGGATCAATCTCTATCGTTCATACTAGATTACCATAAACACCATTATACCTTGAATAGGTTCTCATTACATATTTTATTGCATATTTTATACACAAATCATGAATACGCCTATCAACCCCTAATTAGCTCTTGTAGGCTGCTTGGTAAATACACTTAATCAGCTCCTGATAGTTAATTAGGGCTAATCAGGAGCTGATGAGAAAAAGCTACAAATCGTAGTTTTTTCTGAAATGCTCCTAAACCAATATTCAACTTCCCTTTTTATTCTTATCTCCTTATTTATATGGGAAGGTACAATGATTTCACTTGATTTTATTTTTATTTTTAAATCTTATTATATAATATATAAGATAAATTTTTATAATTATATATAATTTTTATAAAACTTAATTTTATTAAATGATAGATAAATCATATTATAAAATATATTAAAAAAATCCTTTATCTTCATAATTTTTATTTAAAATTTGAATTTAATGAATATTAAAGGTTATAAAATATTTTAGGTTTTATTTTGGTAATTAAAACTTTAATTTGTATTAATTAAGATCTAATTCAAATTTTTTATTTTATTTTATCATAAATAGTTTTTTTTTTTTTACTGTTTTATAGTGATGGATAGATATTATTTTAATTAAATAAGATATTCATATAAATATCATATTGAAAATATTTATTCATGTAATAAATTTTTTTTAGATCTATAATAAATAGTCTTTTAATAAATACGATAGAAAAACATTGAGAGCACTTAAAAAACCTTAAATGTAGATAACAAAACGATTAACTAGAAGAACACAAAATGGTATTCTCTATGCTTTCAAAACTTTTATTCTTGGAAACAGGTTTTCAAAAACAAGAACCAAACATGGCTTAAGATACCGTTCGTTTTTTGTCTCTTTTTCTATATATATTATATTTATATATCTCTCAATCATGTCTATATAGGTAATTAATCTTCAATCAACTATTTTACAAAGCAATGATTTATAATCAGCTATCAACTACCCACAACTACTCCGATTATAAACGTAAGGCTACCGGCTATCTGCCGAACCAAGCGACCCTAAATCAAAAGGCCCCGATGACCACACCTTAAGCGAAAGATATTAAGTCAAAATCGATAGAAGACAAAAGCGCGGCACCCCAAACCCGAAATTAAGATTGACAATCCGTCGACCAGTGGAATACATGTAGTAATTAGTGTCTTTCGATACCACCAGCTTGAGTGTCTTTCTACGAAAGGACTCAAACATAAGTAAAAATGGCCGCGTCGGGCCTATACATCCATACTCACCAAAATATAATCAACTATATTACAATAGTTTCAAGAGTTAATTACACTCTTATACAAACATATATCGATCATATATAATGTTTCATACATATTTCACGAGGAATATATAATCAAAGCCATTGTGATCTCACGAGATTTTGTAAAGTGACGGATCGTCGTGGCGTTGGCGGTTGGCAATGATTAAACGACGGCACGAAGAAGCAAACGCGAAGAGGCGGCCAGGTGATCCGTCGCCTCCAGTGGCAAAGTTAGCCCCTTTCTCTGGAAGATCTTGAGTTAGGAAGCGGCGCTCTTGATTCGAGAATCGCGTACCTTTTTGGTAAGTCGTTTCCTTTTATGGAGAGGAGATAGGAGATCAACTTTCTCGGAGGTGGGCGATTTCTTCCCCTAAAGTAGGAGAGATTTGGCTCTTGTGCGGAAGAGGATTTATTTCCCGCCTTATATGTCGCCCCACTTTCCCGGATATGGATGCCATTTGAGTACCTCCCTATTTGTCGGAGAAGCGTGAAGTCAATTCATGAATGAGTTTTAAACATAAGATAATCCGTGGGCGAAGCAACTTGGAGAATTTCATTTCGGGAAAGTAAGCGTCAAGCGGTCGAGGCCATGAAGTTCTCGGTACAGTGGCAGATCAGTCGGGCACCCACGAGCCGGCTAATGTATGGGCTTAATCCCCTTGAAATAACCGGACGGAGGGTTGGTCGTGTTAGTAGGCCATTCGGCCAGGCCTTTTCCTTAAGATCTTTGGACGAGTTTGGCCTCTTATGAGGTTGGGCCTGGGCCCCGAGAGTACCTGATGCCCCCTTTTCCCTCTCACCGGGAATGGCCGAATCCCGGATGGGAGAAAAAGTGAGATTGGCCAGTCGTATCGTAGGGGAATGAATTACATTATTAATGTAATTTAATTCATGGTGTGAATTTTATAACTTTTATGCAATTGCATTAGATGTTATTGGACCACCTGGATTGCTCCTGAGATATAGGAATGGTTATAAAATGAGAGAGTGACGAAGTTTGTTATCTCACTGGTTATCCAAGTTTTTCTAGTAGAGAAAGGCATCAGATCGATGATGAAGACTCTGTGGCGAAGGGACTAGAGGATGTGGGATAGCTATCAATTGGTTGGCCATGCTGTTCGGGCATGGGTTTGTCAGGACTATATGGTTTGAGTGGAGTCGGAAATATTTGGGGAGGCGTTTGGGTGGTTCTAAAACTTGAATGGCAGCCTCCTCACCGGGGGGCACTTCCTGTTAAATCCTGCAGGGTTCAGTGAAGTTTTGGACCAACCTTATCCTCTCCTTTTCCTCTTTCTTATTCCTCGTGGTGGCGTGGGGGATTTCTGCTTCTCGTTCAGCCCCATCTCCATCTTGTCCTCGGTGTGGATTGAGGGACTTTCTGCTATTGTTAGGTCCATCACCACCTTCTTCATTTTGGCTTGCATCTTATCACGGATCTAGCATGAGCAGCACTTCACTTTAGATGTCATCATGTCAAAATGTGCCTTATGACATTGCTATGTACTACCAAACACCTTTTTGGTGATATTAATAAAACTGTTGTTCCTTACTATTTTTGTGTCTTATTGCGATTATTGACAAGTATTCTATAATTTTATAAATACGGCTGCTTGGCCATTACTAATTAGCTAATGGGTTGATTTATGAGGCCGAGAGGAGGGCCTTTGGGCTTGGCCCATCGTAATCTACTATGCCCTAGTGTACGTACCATCGCGTCGGTTTAGATGCTGTGCAGACGATCGATCGCCTCTGCATTAAATGCGGTTGCATGCCCTAGGTGGAGGTATATTAGATATGCATCATTAAGCTGCGCCCTTTTTCCTTTGCGTGTCGTTTTGGATTCATCTTCTTTTCTTCCGGCGACCAACTTGGTTCGTTCTTGCTTTCATTCCAGAGTTATCATCGCAGGTGCTAGTGCATTTCACTCCACAGGTACCTTACATTTCCTTTCGATATTGTTAGTCCTTGATGGGTGACAATTTTCCGGTTGTTAAAAACCGAGAAGATAACCTTGGTGGGTGACAACTCTGAGTTGTTAAAACACGGAAGATAAAGAAGTCTCAACGTGTGCAGGCGCTCTTGGATTCGGGTGATGGTATATTCTTATACCTACTTGGTATGTGCCTAGGGCCTAATATTTACCTTTTCCTCTCCTTTTGATATGCTTGCAGAATGGTGAGGGGTAGGGAGGAAACTTCCACAAGTGGTCGTCTAGGAGGGACTGGCCGTAATATACCTTACAAGTATCATTGCGTCTATGATGATGGAGGAACTAAAGGTGTATGGCAAGGTGCCTGACAGCATTGACCTTCGGTTAATGGAGAGGGCAGATGAGTCCACGCTGGGTGGGGAACATAATGGTGTGTTATTTACCCTCGAACATTTGGCGGTAGTTGCGTTTTCGTCTGACCATAGTCGAACAGTTTCTACATTTACCGGCGTTGCCCGGCTCTTATCCACCCCCAGCGTGATTAGCATCTGATTGGTATTGCGTCTTGAACCACTTATACGAAGCTTGATCTCTCACGTTGGTGGAGCTTTTTATCATTTACCTTTTAAATATAGGGTCAGGTGGCCGGATGTCATATTAGTTTGAGTCCACGACTACAGTTGTGAATAAGAACCCTGACTAAGCGAGAGCCAATTGAAAGGGGTGTTGTAGTGAGGGTCCTTAGGATGGAATAGCCGGGTGATTAAATCCTGATGGTGAGCTAAAATCAACAAAATTTATGCACCTAGAAAGTTTCTACTCTTCGCGGTAGTCAAGCTCTTTGCGATGTAGTGGTCTAGGGTCGAAGACACGGGGATGGGTTTTCATCCCCAAAATGGTTGCATCGGTCACGAGAAGGTAAGACTTTCTATTTGGACTCTTTGGAATTGTGTTTCAAAAGCGGTGAGATGGTTTGGGCGAGGGTGTAAGTGAAGTAAAGGTGAAAGTTAACTTTGAAGATTTAGGTCACTAACTTGACGAGTTAGGGCAAACAAGTGTCTGGGTTTTATCCTCGCGTTATGACATCGACCTATAGTCCGTAGCATACTTAGGATCTATGTTAACTAGCAAACCTCACCCATGAAGCAACTCCTAATTTGTAGTCCATACGGAGTAGCATACGATTATAAGCCCCTTACAAAACCTAACATTAAATTATCATTTGAGGGTTACATAAGATATCTAAGAACAACGATTACATCTCACTGTGCACTGTATCCTAAAACATATGGAAGTATTGGCCAAAATAATAACGATCGTGTTATTTAACTACTAATTTGAAGAACCACTAACATGTAAATATTATCAGGAGGCTCGTAAAGACCATCTAAAAGTCTTGATTACTTCTCTCATTGAATATGTACTTGATGCAAATCATGATATTGGCCAAATCAATAACATTCAATGTTATGCAACCATGTTTTGAATATAAGGGCCATGATACACTACACTGTAGCTTTTAGTACAGAAAGTGTATGCATATGCCCCACCACGAAGCTAAACTGCTATAACACAAGAAAGGGGCTTAGTGACATCTCTTGAGTTATCGTATCAAGAGGGTGTTTAGCGATGAGAAAGGAGAAAGAAGAGAGAGAGAGAAAGAAAAGAAATAAAAGCAAAACCTAAAAATAAAAGACTTTGTACAAAAATGAAAACTTACGAAGAATATCTTATATATTTGAAATTGTTGCTTGGGGTTGCAAAACAAGGGTTTATATAGGCCACCTCGATACATAGAAATACCAAAAAACCTATCCTTGGCTAAGTTAAGAGGACAATAGGAGGTAATACACGAGTTTGGAGTCGGTTTGGCGTTAATTACAACATGTGAGGCATTAAATTTAAACAAGTGTGAGAATTTCGGCCCCAACTAAGTGAGAAGTGCGATCTATGAAAACATGAGATTTCGTAAGGATGTAATTTAGCTGGCCTAGCGAAATTGGCTAAATAACTAATGAGATTCTTGTGAGTAGCGAATGGAGTTATTTAAGCTAAGGTGGTGCCTAGCGAAATTGGGATGGGTCTAGCGAAATTTGGTGTTTTTCATTGGGTTGCGAGAATTTTTTAAGCTAAGGTTGAAATTTTTAGCAATCTTAATTTTCAAGCGAAGTCGACTTACAATCCTTGCACTTCTTTTAAATCCCTGCCTTGACGCATCCGATTTCCCTTTGCCTTGGTTTTCTCATTGATTCTTGGGGTGAGTTGATGGTGAGACACCAATTCCAACTTCATGATTCATCCTTTGTATTGAGATTGAACTCGAGTGCACAAATACCTGCAAAACAACCAAAATGCCACCTGATGGCATAAGTGTTACTAAGAAGACTAGAACACTTGATTGGTATAAATGACATGATTAATCTGTAACCTCAAAACCTATCTAATGGGTTCAAAGTGCACTTTTGGGCCACCCAATCACCCCCAACAAAACGTTTGCTAGTCCCTTATGATACCAAAATAAAAGGAGATGCATGTGGTGATTTTCAAAAGTTTATGATTCAAAAGGTTTATGTACATATAAACATTACCTTAAATTTGAAAAATTGACATCAAGAGTTGAAAACAAGTACTGAAGAACTAAATCCATCTCAAGAACAAT
This sequence comes from Tetrastigma voinierianum, assembly GCA_016808115.1. Classification (NCBI taxonomy): domain Eukaryota; kingdom Viridiplantae; phylum Streptophyta; class Magnoliopsida; order Vitales; family Vitaceae; genus Tetrastigma; species Tetrastigma voinierianum. The sequence goes on from JAEQBH010001221.1 coordinate 756,900, forward strand.
TCTAGGCCAATCTTGAATCTCATGATTCTTAACTTGAATTTCACCTAAGTCTAATGGTTCTTTATGTAAACAAATTCGCCAATGGATTGCAAAATTTGTCCCTCTCCCCCAAACTGCTTGACATGGCCTTAGTTTGTTGAACAATAGATAAGATTTGAGATTCACCTTTTCTTTCTTTTCAATGAATTATAATGCTAGGGATGCAATGCACAAGTCTAGAGCTTCACCAAAGTCGAATTATGCTTGGGTCCACCAGATGACTCCCAGCAGACAAGGTTTAGGACATCAAGCGAGGATCAATGACCACTAACTCCCAAGGCTTCACCGGATTCCAAATGACGAGAAAATCAAGCACCTACAATTCGCTAAACTCTACCTATCCACCCATGCAGACACAAAATCGTGTCCCAGCGATTAAGGCTTAGAGGCGTCGAGTTTGAGCTTCGCCATACACCACTCCCGGGCCAGGTGCTCGGGTTTCAAGGCAAAACTTCACGACTTTATTTTTCTTTTTCTTATTTTCTTTTTCTTTTTCTTTTCCTTTTTGGAAGACAACATTGGTCTTCAAGTATGGGTAACACAAACCTATCCTAGGTTGCCAACATGCTTAAAATGGCTATCTGTGAAAGAGACGAACAAATTCACCGACTATTGAAATAATCTGGAGTACGGTGTGTGAATTAGCATAAGGAGAAATTTCAAGTTGAGCATCTTTAGGCGTAAGTGACCAAATTGTTAAGCATGGAATTTGTTCTAACATAGAGTGACAAACGGTGCTTGATTTCCCCTGACATAAAGCGATTCAATTGTCAGTGTAGCAATTCAATTGTTCAATTGAAGAAAAACATTTACTGAGTGAAGGCACAAAACATGATACTGCAAAAGTGGTATATATACCTTGAATAGCTTTTGATATAGCCAAAATGGCTAATACATGAGACCTAAAGCTAAACACAAAAATATCAGCGCCTCACATGGCTAATACATAAATCTAAACAAAATTAGTAGAGCGGAGTTGATAAAGTGGTAACTAAGCAAAATCATAAAGAAACCTAACCACCCCTCATTTCTTTGTGGTGGTGGTGATGATGAACTGGCTAGCGCTCGGGCGGGAATCAATGAAGTTTGCATCGTTGGTGGGCTCCTCGACCCGGGGAGACATGAGGAGAGACCCGGATGGGTCATAATCGAGTCGACATAGAATGGCGATGGGCGTGCTCCCGATTACAGGCGACTGTGTAGGCTGCCGAGTGAGCGGATGGCATCCATCACACCGACTATCTCTCTCGAGGCTAGCATGGGTGTACTCCCGGGTGAATGGTGTCTTTGAATAGAATGGGCGGGGGAGTATCGAGCTGCGATTCTTTGATGTAATTACGTGGAGGAATGGAGGTGAGCAGTGCGGATGGGGCGTCCTGCGTACCTCGGGCCGAGGGCGGGCATATCATGCGTGTGGTGGTCCTCGACCTCGACCCCGGTACCTCCTCCACGGTCACGTGGTGCATTATGTGGAAAAGAGGCGGGCATAGTCATCTGCAGCTCTTGACATGACCAAGGGGCATCGGACCCTCATCTCTAGCCTGGGCTCCTCTGGGAATCCTAGATGCTCGAGAACATAACATAGGAGTCGCGGCATAAGTAATGGAAGACTCTCTGCTCGTGCCAGGTCCTTCCGATGGACCTTCTCCTCGAGCTGTGAGGCCATCGCATTTCGGAGGTGAGACGAAATCCCAGAGATCCGTCGCGCCTCCAGATGGCTCCCCCTCCCTCTTTGCACATAATCTTTGTAGAGGAATGAACAAATGTCTGGGGGTGGTCAATCGGTAGCATACGGCGGGGTTGCCTCTGTAGAATCTTTGGACCCGGCGGTGGTGTCTCGGCCGGTCTTTCGGACCATCTCCACTGTGGGGCGGGTGGGCCCGATCTACGTATCCCTCACGGGTGCAGCGGTATGCGCGAGGCCCAAAATTTCTTGAAATGTCGGATGCTCACAGGTACACCGGGGCGGTCATCGATCTTGAAGCTGAAGCTTCATGTGGAATTTGTCTCATCCCATGGATGTCATGGAGTGGTAGGCGTAACACCACTCTCGGATAATAATGCGACGGGAGTCGCGAAAGGTAGGAGTGAATACTCCTCGATCAACCTCATAGACTCCCGGTATCTAGGGTCAGCCCTCAGCGCGGGGACGTCATAATATGACTCCTGATGAAACTCTCTGCGGTGGAGTCGCACATTCCCCGGAATGGGGTTCCCTACGAATAGTGGCCTCAGATCGAGGCGGGCGACAAGCGTGGTGATGAAGTCGTCTCGGCGGGCGATCACGGCGGAGTGACGGTGAGGCCGAGAGATGATATTTCGCTGGGCCGATGTGCGGGCCAGCTTGGAGGAGCAGACCCTCCTAACTCTCCTGGGGCACGGTGATGGGGCCGCGGGGTCCAATCCGTGTACGATAACGTCGAATCCAGAATCCTCAGTGCGGCCTCGAATTTGGTGTGATGCTAGAGCTGGGATTTGGTGGGAGCCTCTCTCGGGCGTGTTTGAATCTCACCCGCGAGCGAAGGCAGGACCCACCCGAGTCTGAATATCTGCCCGAAATATCAGAATAAAATCTTGGAAAGGGCTCGACTCACTTGAAAGTATAGCGAGACCACTGTAGTCTTGATCCGAGCTCTACATAAGCTAATGAATCCTGCGAAACAGGATTAACGAACCCGGGGCTCACTTGGATATAGCTAAAATGACCACTGAACTAACCAAACAAGGCTCGATAAGCGATCCTGGCGGGACGAGGCACGAAGTGAGCAGGGAGCGCGGTATCTGGCGGTGAAGGCTCGGTACAGGCGATGAACAATGTGGGAGCTCGTCTGTAGTGGTGGAGGCTTCGTTGAAGGCTCGGTCGAGTGGTCTTTGTCGCGTGACCGAGGATAAGTACCGTACTAGAAGCTTCGGTCGATGAGCACGGGTGCAAAGTGCAGGCGCATCGCGGCGAGGGGCTGGCGGCTGGGTCTTGCTGGACACGAACTGCGGCGATTAAAGCTCGGGCGGTCGGCGGCGATGAAAGGCTTGTGAGGAGGAGTAAAAGCGGAAGATGCGGGGCTTATTTGGGAGGAAGGGGAATGTGAAGTGGCATTTTGGACACCCCCTCGGGTTTATATAAGATCGTTTGTGGCGTAGAGCAGTCCTCCACTGCAAATTTTCGCTATACTTAGCGAATTTGGCCCTCTTGGACTCCTGAAATCATAGGGGTACAAATTAATTAATAAAATTATATGAAATAAAAATTATTGTTAGAAAATTTACTATATGATGCTAATATTAAAAATTCAAAATAAAGTACTATAATATATAAACTAAGCTACCAGAAAATGAAAACTGCTAAGTTAAAAATTTTCGAAAACTAACAAAATTAATTAACTTAAAACAGAAAATAAAATGTGTGGAGCGCAATTCGGTTTGAAAACAAGACAGTTCAATTTCCAATTACTCAAGGGGGTCGAGGAGAATGATCTCCTCGACCCATGCATTAAATTTGGGCGCTCCATGGTTTTTGGGTGACCGGTGTTGATGTAGTCCTTCTTTGATGGCTTTGGAATTGGTCGATTGACTTGCGGAGTTGGTGTTGTTAGCGAAGACGAAAATTTCTTCATTTTCTTGGCTGATCACTCCTTGCACTTCTTGGTGCACTTTGTTTTCTGCGATCAGGTGAAACAACTTTATCGAAATTTGATTTTCAGTTTTTAGCAACTCATGTTTGTTGTTCAAATGAAAGATGTTCAACTCCATGGTCATGTTACCAAAGGTTAATTGCATGACTCCATTCCGGCAATTTATTATTGCATTGGCAGTGGCCAGAAATGGTCTTCCTAAGATGATTGGTACATGATTGGGTTCCGCTGTAATTGGTTGGTGTGAGTACCCTGAAAATCCTACCGGAGTAGTAGGGTGTCTATTTTACTAAGACATCCTTAAAAACATCCTTAGGGATTTTCAGCGATCTATCGGCCAATGATAGTAATGATGTTGGTAGGTTTAAGTTCACCTAAACCTAGTTGCTTGTGTCCCAGATACGGCATTGGGTTCACAACGGCTCCCCCAAATCAAGCAGGACTTTTCTATGCAATTCCCACTTAATATTGGCGAAATTGTGGGAATCCGGGATCTTTAATATTTGGCTTGAAATTGTTGCTTTTGGATTATAACGCGATATGTTCAGTGAGAAATGCTTTCTTCTCAATGCCTAATCCCTTCTTGATTGTGCAAAGATCTTTCAAAAATTTTGCATAAGCAGGCACTTGTTTGATTATGTCTAATAAAGGTATGTTAACCTTTACTTGCCTTAAGACCTCTAAAATGCCTGCTTGTTGAGTTGCCTTCTTCTTTCCTCTAAGTGCTTGTGGAAATGGAGGTGGTATACGGTATTTCATTGAATCCTCCTCTAGAGGCTCGGGTTGCAATTCTTCTCCTGCTGGATTCTTGTGAGGCTTTGGCATAGGTTGATCAGCAACCTCTTTCCCGCCCAGGGTTATTATGGCCTTAACCTCATCCATTCCCGAATTGTTGGATGACCCTACCTCATGAATCCCTTTAGGATTTGGAAGTGTTTGTGATGGAAACCTCCCTCTCTCTTGTACCTCAAGCAACTTGTTGATCTTGGTGATTGAATACTATAGGTTATCAATTTTCAGGTTCAGATTGCTCTCAAGCCCATCTATTCTCTTATTCGGTGTACTTTCTACAGTATCAATTCTTTGTGCCGGTGCCGCATTGATTCCTTTTGTTCCTCGACAAGTTGCCCACCACCTTACTCAAATTTAATATGGCTTGTTCTCTTGCGGAGAAGAGAGGATGGTGGTTGTTGTATTTGTGAGGAACCCAGCGAGGTTTGGCACACAGGGTGCGTAGCGGGGGGTTGGGTCTCCATTGCAAGGTTAGGGTGATTCCTCGATTGGAATTGTAGGTATTACCATATGGAGCATTGGATTGTTGGCTTGTATTGTCCTCCCCGGTGTTTGCACATTCGACATCAAATCCTTCAACTGCGGGGCCATAGGACGTAAAGTTCTCTTTGGGTGCCACGAGAGTTGGAAATTGGTGCGAAGTTAGATCTGTGCGGGATTTTAGATCCTTGCATGCACCTCTTGGGCGTTGCTAGCTCCTCACTCGCTGCTAGAGGTTGAAATCTAGCTCTCATCTCTATTTCTTGGCGATTTATACATCCCACCTTAGGTTGGCGGTGTTTCATCCTATCCATTTCTCTAGAGTTAGGCTCATCTGACCTTAGAAGTTTGACCACGTAATTTAAAATCCATGGCTTCATCGGGATGCTTACTTAGAAAGTCTCCCCCACATAGTTTCCAAAAAGTTGCCTCATGGCGGAGACATACACCATAGAAGTGGTTCACCAGCATCCATGTATCAAACCCATGGTGTGGACATACCTTGATAGTTTCCATAAATCTCTCCACGAAACGGTAAATCTCTCGCCATCACGAGTGCAAATGTGTAAATTTGTCTTTTCAGATTATTGGTCTTATGAGCACTAAAGACTTCTTCTTTAGGAGTGCACTGCTGACTCGGTAATTCTAATGGTTCCTAGGCCTCGATAGGTTGAGCCATATCTTGGCCTTGTCGGCTTTAGAGTCAGTAAATGTCTTTAGCTTGACAATCCATATCCATCATACCTTCCTTAAGGTAGTCACGAGACCTCCTCAAAATCTAATATGAGTGTATGGTTCATTTTCCATACCATGATATGTGGGGAGTAGAGAGGTACCCAGTAAGGCCTCATTGCTACATCTTCGACGGGAGGAATGATATAGGATGGGGCAACTTTCTAGGAGGGTGGATGTGATCCCTCATGGTTCTATAGGCATTTGGATTCATGGGGGTTCCTGGTTGGCTCTGTTGTTCCTTAGGTATGGGATCCATGGTATCAGTATGTACACTGAATTCACTAGCTAGGTCAAGTTGTGTACTTATCCTATGCGAGTCTGCACGATGTGTCTCTATCCCCTTTATTTGCATACAGTTGTTGCACAATTATAGAGACGAGCAACAAACAACTTGCAAAAGATTAAAATTAACTAACATGATAAAGCGGCGAATGAAAGCGGCGGAATCAGCTGAAGCGGTGCGATTCTTGCTAATTGCTAAAGCGCGGGTTCACTGCCAGTCGAGTTCTGAGGTAAAAGGTTACCTTCACTTGTGATGTGGATCTGAAGTACTCTTCAACACCATTTGTAGTTTGGCACCATCGACAGCAGCGCCATTGATTCGTGCCACGATGAAGCTGAAGCTAAAATCAACAAAATTTGCCACCTAGTTCCTACTACTTTTTGCCGTAGTCAAGCTGCTGCCGAGTATAGTGGTCTAGGGTCGAACAGGGGATAGGTTTTCATCCTAAAAATGGTTTGCATCCCGGTGCATGAAGGTAAGGCTTTCTATTTGGACTCTTTGGAATTGTGTTTCAAAAGCGATTAGAATGGTTTAGGCGAGAATTGTAAAAACTGAAAGTAAAGGTGAAAAAGTTAACTTTGAAGATTTGGGTCACTAACTTGGCAAGTTAGGGGCGACGGGTGTCTCGGGTTTTATCCTCGCGTTATGACATGCAACCTATAGTCCATGGCATAGCAGGATCTATGTTAACTAACAACCCTCGCCCCATGAAGCAACTCTATTTGAGTCAATACGGGTAGCATGCGGGTTATGGCCCTTTTAAAACCTAACATTAAATTATCATTCGGAGGCTCGTAAAGACCATCAAGAACAACGGTCATCTCTCACTGTACTTGTATCCCTAAAAACTTTATGGTATTGGCCAAAATAATAACGATTAAATGTTATTTAACCACCAATTTGAAGAACCACAACATGTAAATATGTATCTCGAAGGCTCGTAAAGACCATCCTAAGAATCCACAGTCACTTCTCTCCTTGAATATATGCTTGATCCTAAATCATGGAGAGTATTAAAATGAAATCAGGCCAATTCAATGTTATGCAACCATGTTTGAAATATAAGGGCCATAAATACACTACACCGTGGCTTTTAGTACAAGAGGACAACATGCATATGCCCAGCCACAAGTTAGCTTCCTTCCTCTTGAAGAAAGGAGAGACATGACATCTCTTGAGTTGTCATCCTCGAGGAGATTTGGCGTAGAGAAAGGGAGAGAAAGAAAGAGAGAGAAGGAGAAAAGAAATAAAAGCAAAACCCTAAAATAAAAGACTTTATGTACAAAAAATGAAAACTTACAAAAATATCTTCTCCCCCAAAAATTGTTGCTTAGGGTTACACAAAACAAGAGGGGTTTATATGAACCACCTAAATACATAGAAAATAAAAACCTATCAACTTGGCTGAAGTTAAAGGACAATGAAATTAATGCACCAAGTTTGGAGTCGGTTTGGCATTAATTACAAAACATGTGAGGCATTAAATTTATTTAAGTGCAAAATTTCGCTAACTAGCGAAATTACAGAATACAAGCAAAACATGTTCGCTAAGGATGGCGATTTCGCTAGCGAGAAATTTCGCTAAACTAAGCGAAATTCTTGTGTCTTGAGAAATCGATTATTTTAAGCTAAGAGTGAGTGCCTAGCGGTAGGATGGAGTCTGGCGGGTGTTTGTTGTTTTGTTGGGTTGCGAAATTTTCGCTAAGGTTGCGAAATTTTCGCAACCTTAGCGAAAATTTTAAAGCTTCGCCAGTCGACTTTGTTAATCCTTCGCTTCTTTTAAATCCTGCCTTCAAGCGCATCCAATTTTCTTCGCTTGCCTTGGTTTTCTCATTGATTCTTGGGGTGGTTGATGTTGAGACTTGAATTCAAACTTCATGATTCATCCTTTGTATTGAGATTGAACTCGAGTGCACAAATACCAAACAACCAAAAATACCCTCTAAATGGCATAAGTGTTTCTAAGAATACTAGAACACTTCCGATTGGTATAAATGACATGATTAATGCGCAAAAAGCACTCAAAACTATCTAATATAGGGTTCAAATTGCACTTTTGGGCACTAATCCTCCGAGTTCCCACAGGTTGCCATTTAACATTAGCAGAATCAGTCCTTCCCAAGTCCGTAGTTATCTTAGGTCCTAGTCTATGTTTATATAGTCTTGCGATGTACTAAGCTGGTAGTTGCAGCGTGTAGGTAAGGCTTGGAGGGGACGATTGGTGAAATGGGTGGAGAAGTCGAGCGTTGAGAAGATTCGCCGACTCTTGGAGATTTCCAAGCGGGAGCGCCATTACCGAGTTCTGCTCACTCGGGATAATATATCTATCGTGAGGAACAACTCGGCTCCTTATACCCTTCCAGTTATCCCTCGGCCGCTGCCTTCAAATGTCGTGGAGGGGGAGCACTTTGTGTTTGCGGATGTTCGGTGTCTAGCTTCTGGTGGTGCTAGCTCTTCCCATGATTTAGTAATCAAGGCATCGAGTCAAGTGCAGGGGGCCCGGAGTGCGTCAAGGTCGTCCGCTTCTTCAAGCCGAGTCTGGTTCTCCTTCTTTCTGCCCAGTCGGGAAGCTAATTAGACGCGGTCTCGGCGCATCCTCCTCTTGCGCAGAGTAACGAGTACGCCCTAGTGGTAAAGATCAAGCGGAAGAAGGTGCTTAAGAGTCGGAACGTGCCTGGGTCTAGGTGCGAGAATTTTGTACGCGGACCTGTCTTGGACGATCCAGTTTAGAAGGAGGAAGAGCGGATGGAGAGGATGGCGAGGTTGTAGTCGATATCTTAGCTTGGAAAAGGAAGCGTGATGGATTCGAGTGAAATTCAGGCCGCACTTACCAATCTGCGAGACTTGAGCCATCCGTTGACAAAGATCGATCTAACTCTTGACGGTAGTTCGAGAGGGACCGGGCAATCACATCTGGCTCCCAGTTGGGACTGACAATTGGTGGGTCAGGATCAATCTAATTGAATGAGGATGATCAGGCTCCACGGCGGCAAAAATCCCGCCTTCAAATCGGGACGAAGTCCACTTGAGGCTCATCCCAGTTCATGCGAGTCCGACACTGGGCCCGAGACAGGACAATGTGCGCCAACTACATTCTCGCCGCGGTAGACCGCTACGTAGAGATATCGGCTCATGGGGAGGAGGAGGTGAAAAGAATATTAACGTGGCCCCGAGAACCGCTTTCATCGTGGGAGGGTCCACGACCCGATCGGTTGAATGATTTGTGCCGGCCGTGTCGGTGGGGTAAGTACTCGGGGCATGGGCTTTCACGAAGCTTATACTATTCACGTCCCTGCTTCTACCCCGAAGGAGGATTTTTTGCAGATCATTGATGACGGGATACAGGTTCGAGCGGGTAATTTTGTTCGATCACAGAGATGGTAAGATAGGTTATTCATTGATGAGTTTATCTTTATTGTTATCTCCCTTGTTCTTTAATAGGTTTCTTTGTGGCGGTAATGCTGATGTCTTTTATGACTCGAAGCATCAGTTCGAGCCCGGCAAGGGCCATGGCGGTTCTTGGTATTTGTTCAAGGCGGGTATGGTGGGCCGGGAAATGCGGTGCTTCATTAAAAGCAAAGGCCCGGCGACATGTCGTCGTTTAGATTTGGAAAGATTTAGAATCAGTGAAAAGGTTGCGGACGGTGAGAGGATCTGACTTGCCATGAGGCGCGATGTGGCGACGGTAGGGGGCCCTTAATGCACAGGCACAAATGGTCAAAAGCTTGCTTAGGTTCGAGTGCTTTGGCGGCTTGCGGAAAGAGGCTCGCCGAAGGCGAGGGCTGATCGTGGAACCCATTTCGACTTTGGCGGGTTATGGGAGGGCTGAGAGGCGAAGAAGAAAACAACCATTTGGCAGAAGAAAAATTAGCCTTGGTTATAGAGCTGGGTACATCCAAAGATGGGTTTCCGCCTTTCGGGAGAAAGGCGATGTCGACGGGAGATGATGGAGAGAGTGCGTTTGACTCGAAGTAGTGACAGAGTAGCTATGGTTGTTGCGCTTCGCGCCTTGACATTCGTGGGAGCAAGCCCGAGAAATCGAGGCGGCATGCGAACCTCAGTTCGCTGCTGCGGATTTCTTTACCAATCCCCGCTGCCCCCCGGGCTCAACAATTGTTGCTTCTTCTTTGGATCCTGTAGTTGTTGGAGGGGAAGATCGTTCGGTGAATAGCCCATCTACTTGGTGAGAGCGGCTCTTCCAGCGGCCGAGTTTTAAGTGGATCCCAGGCGGTAAGGCTTGAGACTTGTTTTAGTACTTGACGCACCAAACAATTTGCATTTTTCTTTTGCTTTGGCCATTTTCGGTGTTTTTACATTCTCCCTTTTGGAATTCAACTCATTTCTGTTTTACTTCGAATATATGTGACTGGTAGAATTTTCCTGCAGAGAGCTAGATTAGTAAATTTAGCTGATTGGATGTTGGGTCGAACGCGCAAGCTGCGCCTCGGACATCGTTGGACCATCGGAATCAGTGTCTTTGGGTGGGCGGTCGATGGCTCTGTTTGCCGGGACTTATGGTGGACCCGGCCGAGATGTGATTTATGCTAAGTAGGCGGGTCGATGTGCATGCCGGACTTAATAATTGGACCGGCCCGGATGTGATCTATGGGCAGGTCATTGGCCCCGTCCCCGCCGGACTTATGGTGAGCCGGCGGGATATGTCTGTCTTGGGTGATCAGTGGCCTGCCATTTGCCGGTTATGGTGGACCCATCAGGATGTGATCTGTCTTTGGCCCAGGCCAGTCGATGTTCGCCATTGCCTGAATTTTATGTGGACCCGACCCGGATGTGATTTGTGTTAAGTAAAGGCGGTGGTGACTGTGCGGGACTTATCAATTGGACGACCATATGTGATATGTCTTTGGTAGAATGATCGATGAAGGCGCCAGCCGGACTGTGGTGGACCGTCGCGGTATATCTTGGGCGGGCGGTCGATGGCTGTACGCTCGGACTAATGGTGGACCGACCATATGTGATATGTCTTCAGGCCAGAACGTCGATGACTGCGCCGCCCGGACTTGTAATTGGACCCTGTATTGAGTTGTGAAGATATGCCAATAGTGGTTAACAAAAACATTCTTTTATTGATAATACCTTTTTAAGTGCATGGCATTCCACATTCTAGGTACAGGAGTTCCGTTGGTTTTGTCTATAGCATAGGACCCGGATTTCCCAAGCCGCCTGACCACATACGGGCCTTCCCAATTAGGTTGGAACTTCCTTGCTGTGGGGTCTGCAGTATTTTCCAAAACCTTCCGCAAAACTTGATCGCCCGGATGGAACATTCGGGGCTTTACTCGCTTGTTGTAAGAGTTCGCCAAGCGACGCTGATAGGATGCCACTCGGATTACTGCTGCTTCTCACAGTTCATCACTAGTGTCTAATTCTTTGATCATGGATTCTTCATTCGATGGGTCGGGCATTGATGTGCGGACGGTAGGTAGACCGATTTCAATAAGGATAACAGCTTCCATCCAGTAGGTGAGTGCGAAGGGGGAGACACCAGTTGGCCTTCGGGCCGTGGTCCTGTATGCCCAGAGTACCCTGAGTAGTTCCTCCACCCATTTTCCTTTAGCGGAATCCAATCGCTTTTTAAGGGCAGTTAACAGGGTCTTGTTGGAGGCTTCAGCTTAGCCATTGCTTTAAGGGTACCGGGGGGTGGAGTATAAATTTCTAATCTTCAGTTCTTTGCAAAAGTCTCGATATATCCGGCTGTAAAACTGCTGCCCATTATCGGATACGATGGATCTCGGGATGTCGAACCGACAGACAATGTTCTTCCATATGAACCGAGTGACGTCTCTATCTTTGATAGATGTGAAGGCTTCAGCCTCTATCCATTTACTGAAGTAATCAGTAGCGACCAGTAATAGTTTTTTCTATGCTGGAGCAGTGGGGAATGGACCCACAATATCAATTCCCCATTGTACGAATGGCCATGGACTAGAGATGGAAACTAGATCTTGCACTAGAGATTTCAAAATGGGAGACATTCGCTGGTAGGGGTCACATTTTCTAGCATAGTCGGCAGCATTTGACTTCATAGTTGACTAATAATACCCCTGCGTGTGAGCTCGGTGAGCTAGCGTTCTTCCCCCCGGGTGATTCCCGCATATACCTTCTTCGGTAACGCGCGCTAGCCTTGTTGAGTCAAGCATTTCAAGTATGTCCCGCCGAGGATCGTTTATATATTGTCCCAGTCTACTATGGAGAACACAGCGTTGTGCTATCGAACTGCGTGCTATGTTTAAATGTCTAGTATTTCCACTGTAGCTATGTGAGCAATGAGATCCATCCCGAGGATGGGAGCCTCTGTATCGCTTACTTGGGTATGCGGTATGGATGAGTCACAGTTTATAGTAGATGGGAAGGGGTATGTCGTTTCTTTCACCCAAACAGCTGACAGCAGGCTAAGGCATTGACCTTCTCGTTGCGGTCCCTGGGAACATGTTCCAGTTTCCAGGCCGAGAGGGTACTTAGTCTCTGTTTGACTAAGGAAGCATACTTCGTCATTCGGGGTTCTCTGCATTCAAATTCTGCCTTAACTTGCCCTTCTGACCAGCGTGAATAGCAGTTAGGAGGTTGTTAGCACCCTCTGACGAGGATTCAACCGTGACCAATGCGCCCATTACTTTGAGTGGTTATTAGAGGCATCGAAGCTAAACAGGCGCCTACTCGATCCTTTCCACGGTGGGGAGGTTAGCGTAAACGTCGTCACGACGTACGGAGGCCGCATTGGCGCGGAGGATCCAGTTTTATTGTTTGGGGCGTATATTATGTTGTGGGAGTTCTACAAGGAAATCGACAGACACTACGCTCTTGGAAAGCCTTGAAAGCATGCGTATTCCGTACTCATTTCGGTTCCGCGCTGTGTGCCATTCTTAGGACATATCCGGTTTATGGATAGTGCCTCGGAGCGGAAGATCAATAAGCACCACGATAGGATGGGCCTGGAAGTAGGGGCGGAGCTTCTAGGCGGCCGTCCGTAGGGCTAGGGCGGCTTGTTCTAGGTGGGTGTACCTGGTTTCTACATCAGTTAGGGACTTGCTAAATAAGAATAATGAATTTCGAATCCTCGCATTCTTTAAATAGTAGCCTTGCGGCAATTTACGGAAGGCTGCGAGTAAAAGATAGAAGTATCTCCATGCCACTGGGCTCCACAAGTTAAGGGGGCTCGGTAAGATGTGCTTGATCGCAACTAATGCTCGGTCGCATTCCTCGTCCCTCTCGGCCCGGCCGGCTCCCCTTAAAGTAGTGAAAAAGGGTTTCAACCGATCGATGAAGCGGGAAATAAAACGCCCAAGGGCTGATAATCGACCGGTCAGTTGTTGAATCTCTTTCTTAGAAGTGGGGGCCGGCGATTGCAAGATGGCCTTTAGCTGCATGGGATTTGCCTCTATTCCTCTTTGTGTTACTACCATAATCAGAATTGCGACGTCCGACCCCGAATCACGCATTTAGTGGGTTGAGCTTCATGCCATATTCTCGGAGGAGATCGAAAGCCTGTTAGAGATGAGTGACATGATCCGGGCGCCGTTTGGATTTCACTAGCATATCGTCAATATAAACCTCCATGGTACTGCCGAGCAGCGATCGGAACATCTTCGTCACCAACCTCTGGTAAGTGGCCTCTGCATTCTTCAGTCCGAAGGGCATCACATTATAGCGATACGATGCAGCCAGGCGTGATGAAAGGTATCTTTCTACGTCAAGGTGCATAGGGATTTGTTGATATCCGAAGGCATCGAGGAAGGATAACATGCCATGCCACTTGCAGGGGGCATCAACAATCCCGATCTATGCGAGTGAAGCTATCTTTAGACCCAGTGTCGTTGAGATGCAATAGTAATCTACACATACTCTCCACTTGTTCTCTTGCCGAATACCAGCTACGTTGGCCCGGCCCAGCTCGGGGTATTTCTTTACTTCAATGAATCCATTTTGTAGAAGGTTATTGATCTCGGTCTGGATGATTAGGTGGCGGTCAGGGTGGAAACGTCTCACTTTTTTTCTAACCGGCTTGGCAGATGGGGCGACATTTAGCTTGTGTGAGGCGTGAACGAAGCTGATCCCGTGCATATCCGCATGAGTCCAAGCAAACACATCAATATTGCATTGTATGACTTGGCATAAGTGGGCTTTTTCTTCCTTGGAGAGGAGGGTGCTAATATAGATACGTCTATCCGACCCGTCCAGGAACCGCAGTTTCTAAAGGATCTATAGCGGTTCCCTTTCATCATGACAATGGCGGTTGGCGTGATTGCTATTACGAGGGTTGGTTCTCGGCGGTCGGCTTGTCAGCGTTCTTGTAGAAGTGCGATAACCTTTGTCGAGGCTGGCTAATTGGCTTCCACCGGGAGTCAACTTATCCCGGCTGCGAGATAACTTATTGTTTGGTGATATGTGGAAGGCACGACTTTCATTGCATGCAGCTAGGCTCGACCCAAAATGGCATTGTAAGGCCCCAAATCTTCTACTACAGAAAACAATACTTGTTGGGCTACTGGACCTGCCTTGACAGAAAAGGTGACGTCTCTGATTGACAACATGGTTGCTCCATTGAAACCTGACAGGATCCTGTCGAGGGAGTGGAGAGTGGAGTTGGTCAATCGAGACCCTCATTTGCGAAATTTGGGAGATGGAAGCGGTCGGTACCTTTGCTGGATCGATGAGGACCACTGCACATCAAAGTCGTTAATGCATCTGATTAATACAAGTGCGTCCATGGTGTGGTGTAATGGCCAGTCCATTATAGGGTTAATGGGTGGAAAGGATATAGGGCCGTCCACCAGGTTCTTGGGCAGGGTGTTTCCGGGTTCTTGATGGTGTTTACTCGGGCTCTAGCGAAATTTGTCGGGCGTTCTTCTCCATTTGTTTTTGGATTGGTATTTTTAAATGCCCGGTCCCCCAGTATGTAGTTGATGGTTGGCCAAGGCTCTGGAGCATGTTCAATTTCTGCCACTGCCCTATTAGTCGTGGGGGCGGATGTTGCCCCGGGTTGGTTCTCTTAAGTATCTTCTAAGGTGGCCGGCCCGAATTAACTTCTCTATCAGGAACTTGAGACTCTGGCAGTGATTGGTTTCATGGTCGTGGTCCCAATGATAGTCGCATCGTAGGGACCTATTACGTTGGTCCGGCCCGACCCTCATTGGTGGTGGCCATTTAAAGTCAAGGAGGTCCCGGATGAGGGGTAGGAGTCGATCATAGGCAATGTTGAGTGCGGTGAACTGGGGGGGGGGGCTCTCTTTTCTTCTCGAATTGCCCATCAAGGCGCTTCGGGTTTTTGCCTTGGTTGCTTTTTTGTTTGGACTAACCCTTGGCAGTCGGTTTGCTATTCTGGGCGGTTATCATAATAGTCTGGGATGCGGCCCGGATGTTGTCTTCTTGTCTGAGAATTTATACGCAGCGGTATAGCTCTTCCATAGTCAGCGGCGGGTCGAGGCGGGGTGGAAGAATGGAGTGGATTGTGACTATTACGAGGATTACGTAGGCGCATCCATATTGTATCGTTGATCTGCTTTGGACGGCTTGAACACAGCGGCGTGGGGGTCTAGATGGTTTCGTCTTCACGTTTGAGGATTGCCTGGAGAGAGCTAATGTTCCCCTTTTGCCTGACATAGCATAGGTACTGGGAGACGAAGGCGGCCCATAGTTCGCTGAACGTGTTTATGGATCCTCTAGGGAGCTTGTGGAACCATGCTAAAGCCAGGCCCCTGAGGCTGGCTGGAAATACCTTACAAAGTAGCCGATCATCCCCAGCGCTGAGGATCATTGCCTGGTTGTATTGTAACATATGGTCGTATGGGTCGGATGAACCATCGCTTTATGGCGAGAAGAAGCGAAATGGAAGCAGCGGGGAGGATCGTAGTCTAGGATATGCTGTCGAGGGAGTAAAGCACGTCGGTGGTCCGTCTGTAGTGGCGATCATTTGCGGTGCTGGGGCGGCCCCGTACGGTGGGTATATGGATGGCCCAGGCAGGGGGAAGACCTCTGCCCGGTTAGGTGCATACTGGGGAACCGATGTCAGTGGGTGCTGGCCCCTGATGGGTTCTCTCCGCATCCGACGCCTCGTAATACTGACGGACCAGTTGGGGTGGCGAGGTGGCCTTTTTCTTGAGTGGGCTTCCGCAGCGTTCGGAGATGGTGAACGGCGCGGGAGAGGAGAACTGCCAAAGGATAATTCATCATCTGCCGGTAAGTCGACATCGTCTGGTGCAGCGATCCCTTTTCCCTTGCCGTGATGGGAAGGAAGGAATGGGTGAAGAGGCTCTCGCAATTGCTCGGCCCGGCTAACTTCCAACTGGGTCCACAGACGCTCGTTTTCTTCCCTCAGCTGGTTCGCTTGTAGGTGCAGTTCGACAAGTTGCTGGGCCTGCTCTTCTTGTCTTGTTTCCAATTCTTGGCGCCCGGAGGCGGTCTTAATTTGGAGTGCATGGTGCTAGTCATAGTGCTGATTCGACCACGGTGGGAAGTTTGGGAATAGCGAAGCTTCTGGTCGGTTGCACGGGGCGGATGTACCCCGAGCTCTTGCATGCGGAGTCTCTGCGACTTCTTGCTCGGCGGTTCCCACAGACGGCGCCAATTGTGATCTCCTGAATTTTGAGAGTCAACGGATCGTCGTGGCATTCACCAGTTGACAGCAATTCGACAGCAACCTGGAAAACAAACGCGAAGGCGACGGAGGTGATCCGTCTCCCCTCCGATGGCAAAGTTAGCCTTTCTTTGGAAGATCTTGAGTTAGAAGCGACTGCTCTTCGGATTCAGAATGCGTACCTTTTTTGGTCTGATTCGTTTCCTTTTTATGGAGGGAGATAGGAGATCTAACTTTCCCGGAGGGTGGACGATTTCTTCCCCTAAAAGTAGGAGAAGTTGGCTCTTATTGTGGAAAGAGGGATTTGTTTCCCTTATATGTAACTGCTTTCCAGATAGGGATGCCATTTGAGAGTACCTCCCTATTTCGTCGGAGGCGACGAAGTCAGTTCATGAATGAGTTTTCGCTTGTAAGATAGAAATCCGACGGGCAGCTTAACTTGGGAGAATTGCCGCTTGGGAAAGTAAGCGTCAAACCGTCCGGGCCATGAAGTTCTCAAGTGCCCGGTGGCGAGATCAATAGGGCACTTGAAGCCGACTAATGCGGGCTTAATCCTTGAAATAACCGGATAGGAGGGTTGGTCGGTATTAGGTAGGCGGTGGGGGCTGGGCCTTTTCCTTCAGATCTTTGGACCAGTTTGGCTTTGCTATGGGGGTTGGGCACAGGCCCAAGGAGTACCCACATGTCGGCTTTCTTCTCAAGCGGCCTCTAGTGGCGTCGTCTCACGAATGCACAAATCCATGCACGAAGGGGATCACGACGGGGTGAAACCAGCCAAATAAGTGATAATCTTCCTACAAATAGTTACTCACTTCCAGCACAAAATCTTCGTCTGATATGGCAAACACACATTCAAGTGAATTCATGGTCCACACTCGAATGTGCACATACCTGATCCAGCTCAGTCCTCACCAAACTCTCTCAAGCATGCCTAAGCCAAGTGTGAGAAAACACTGTTTTCAAAACAAAAGGTTTTTGTTCTTGAAAACATAATACCAATTTTGATAAAATTCTATTGGACAACCCTTCGAGATGAATTGTTGGATAACTCTCCGAAACAATCATGGGTAATCCTCCGAGATGAACTGTTGGATAACTCTCCAAGGCAATTATTCGAAAAATCTTTCTATGAAATTCATTTGACAATAGTATTTTCGTATCATGCACCCATACCTCTTATTCTAGAGTTGCCACAGAGTGCATATGAAATGAAATATGTCATTTCACCATAATGCATGTTAATATATCACACATGCATATATTAACAAAAATCATACACAAACAACATGTTATTCATTCATAGCAATAACACCAAAATTAGCTCATATGGGCTAATAAACAATCTGGAAATCCATCTTGGAACTGCCCAAAGAATCACACAAATAGCACACAACAACACACAAAGTCATGTGAACAGTCCAACCTTAGTCTCAAAACTGTCCAACGACCACTATATGGATTTCATCACTTAGTCTCAATCTTTGGAATTAAAAGTCTTTGCCAAGTCAGGGCACCGAGATATCACGTCAAATTAAAATGACTCTTAGCGAAAAATAAATCAAGTAGGAGAAAACCCCACCCTCCCGAGTTTGTCGAAAACTCCACAATGCGGGTACCCACGTGGCTCTTGAGTGGGGATCAGCTACCTGCCACTTGTCTTACCGGGATTCGACGGACCGTTCACCGGAAAATCTAGAGATAAGTGAGAGCTTCTCACTCTAAGCTCTCTTCCTTTCTCCCTCTTTCTCTCTCTTTCCCTCTTTTTCCCTCCCAAACCGGTTGAGTCAAGGTTGGTTAAGAGAACTTGTCCTCTCATGCTACTTATCCACTTCTCTAAGTGGTTCTTTGGATCTGGCCTGTCAAACTTGCTCCCACTTCTGTGGATTCCATCCCTTTACATGAGTGTCGTTGTCTCATGTGTCTCGCCCGGGTTCATGTTTGACTCATTACGCATGACCGTGTTATCTCTGAGTCTGAAATGTGCCAAGTGTCCCGCATCTCTCTCGGTGCCTTGAAAAACGTGAACGACTATCTGGGTGTGAGTAATTGTGATGGTAGATTCGAGGCATTCCGGCGATGAAGTTGTTTAGATCATCCGAGATTTAGAAAAAATTCGGATTTTGACCGAAATTACTATTTTATCATTTTTCAGAAAATTTGAATATTCTCGAGATTTACAAAAAGAGAAAGAGGGAGATGTAATCAAGTGAACCTCCTTTACAACGAATACAAAATTGAAATATTTATTAAGAGATCAAACTCAACGAGTTAGGACTTTCTTATGATTTGCAGAAAATCATATTCTTGAATCACAAGGCCCAATTATACACTTGAAACTAAGATAATATGCAAAAATTGAATGGGACGTGATCCAATGAAAGCTTCCAAAAGTGTTTAAAGAGATTGACCAAGAGAATTAAGAAATCAGAGTTGCGTGCGATGTATGGAAAAACCATTGAACTTGATTGAGTTGACGTTAGCATTAAGATTTTTTTTTTTTTTTTGACAGCGTTAGCATTAAGAAATTAGAGAAATGTACACCATTATATATAAATTAGAATTATCTTCCTTTATTTATTTAACTATTACCAAATTTGATTTTTTTCTAAAATTACCAATTTGACTTTAAATTTATTTAAAAGTAAACAAATATAATGTATCAATTGAGGGTTATGTTAGTTTTGTAAATTGTTTATCACTTATAAGGGTCAATTGTTCCTCAAACATAAGCTATTTAATTCGTTTAAAAACAATTTAAGAAACTTTATAATAGTATTCAAAAAGAGAAATTTTATAATAATAGTAAAAATAAATAAATAGTGTGTATTACGATTTAGTTTCAATGAATAGTTGGAAAATAAAAAAATACTCATTATATGTGGTGAAGTGTATTGTAAAACTATAAATGAGATTCGCGATTCGCTTTAAAAAATTATTATTGAGATTTTAATTTAAAGTAATTTTGATAAATTTAGAAATTGAAGTCTGTAATGGTTTCAGAGGACATAAGATTAGTTAAAAAATCTCCAAGATTTCTAAAAAATCTCTCCATATATATCATTTAGAAGACATTTAAAAATAATAATTTCAAATTTTGAAATATTAAAAAGATTTTTTTGATTATTAAAAAAACTCTAAGATTTGTAAAAAAATCTCTCAATATATATTATTAAAAAGGTATTTAAAATTAATAATTTCAAATTTTAAAATATTAAAAAGAGTTTTTAGATTATTTTTAGATGGTATAGTATAAATTTATCAATAATACAAGAAAATCAGAAAATATTATATATAATTATGAATCTTATTAAATGTATATATATATATATATATATATATATATATATATATATATATATATATATATATATATATATATATATAATTATTATATCATATTTTTATATATAATATAGTAATATTACATATTTCTTATTTTATACTTATTTATTTAAAATATATATTTATATTTTAATTAAGAAAACATTCATTGTTACTCTATAGCATAAATTATAGTACAGAAATCTGGAACTTATATTCATCAATTTTCTATCACATTATTATTTCAATTTTCATGAAGAAATTTTTTTTTTCTTTTTTTTTGAAAAATATTACTAGCAGATAAGTTGACTAAGAGATATTAAAACGATCAAATTTTAAGACTATATTTGAATTTTGAATATTTCAATAGTTTTTTTTTAAATCAATATGTTTTAAGTGTTTAGTTTTATAATTAAAGATGTTTAGTTTTATAATTATTTTTTATTGTTTGATTTTTAATATTTATTTATTTAAATTATATAATGATTTAATGATTTTATTTTCATATTTTTCTCTATTTTATCTTGTGACCTCGCGTCCACTTTACATGGCAGCCCTAGTATATATATAAAAGATTGAGAATCAAACATTATGTAGGTATAGTATCCACGATGTCGACTCATTTTTCGTAGAAACGTCGAGCTTTACTATTTTATTGATCGAGTCGAATCAATTTCAATTCGAGTTTGAGTATAACTATTTATTAATTTTTTAATTGATTCGAGCTTTATCTAGTCGAGTTCAAGTAGCCCGACTAGTTTTCGAGTTGAGTTTCGAACATATGAAAAAAGCTTGATCGAGTTTGAGTTTTTTTTAATCGAATCGAGCTCTAGCTTGGCTTTGTGTCAACTAGACTCGACTTGATTACACCCCTAGGTTTAATATGAATATCGAAACCGCTCAAATTATCATATACGATCTCATACCCACACATGGAAAGTCAAACAAACTGAATAGAGTCAGGCACATGAATTTCAACTTATGAATGAGGATCAAATATTCAAATTATAGAGAGAGATCTTGAACTCATGACCTCCTATCAGACAAAGCCCGAACACCATGTTAATTTATCAAATCTCTTGAAAGCTCAAGCTTGTAGATAACATGTTTCACACCTCAGTCAATGTATACCTTGAAGGTTTAGTTAGTTGGCTACTAATTTGATTAATCATATGTACACACACTGAGACTGAATCTAGTGAACAACAACCTACCTTACAAAACATGATAGCCAGCTTTTCTCTTATTTTGACTGAATGAGGTTATTATGTACAGAAAATATATCTACAAAGAACAATGGTTGAGTCAAATTTGAGGGGAGGAAGAAAGCATAATGTGAAGCGACTTATCACCTGTTTGGCGAAAATACAATTGTACATTATGTTCCAAGTGATTAATAACTGCCTAGCTAATAATTCACAAAGAGCTTAGCTAAGACCAAATTCCAAGAAATGTTGTCCAAGTTGAGTTCTATTAATATTTTCACACCAACTTGAAAGGTAGTATTAGTAGAGATGAGTTCCTCTTCTACTACTGAAGTTCACATCTTTATTTTTCATTCACAGAGAGAGAGAGAGAGATAATTAGTACAGATATCATGGAAAAACGTTTCATCCTTTACAGCTTTACTGACTTTCTCTTATTTGCAGAAGCTGAGTAATTGATGCTTATATTTCTTCTAGGGTTCGCCCCTTGGTCTCTGGTACCAGCTTTGTAATGAATACTAGGCCTAAAGCCCGAATGCTTGTATACATGAAGAATATACCTGAAATAGTTTATCATAAATAGTCACTGATTACCTGTAGAATATCAGATATGGATTGTGTACGTGCATGTGAAGATATGATCAATGTTTTAAAAGCCAGTTGGGCGGTTCCAGTCCAGTTTCAATCATGTTCAATCATGGTTCAATCCTTGAACCATAAATCGGTAATTTTTTCGGTTCAATGACTGACTAGTACGGTTTTTAAAACATTAGATATGATAGAGGTATCTCACCTGCTGAGCTCCATTCAGATAAAGGGTTGAAATTGTAACTTAATCACCCAAAGAACTAAACCAGTCAACTGAATATACCAGGCTTCCAGCAGGGCCCTTTATGTTTATGGGAAATATCTGAAACAAAAGAGGACCCATCATTCATTCTGCACTATATATGAAAACTTTCTTTTACTGTTGAAAGAAGTTGAAATGATCAACAAGACCAAAAAAGGTGAACTAACCTCTGACACAATAATCCATGGTACTCCTGTCATGCCTAATCAGGAATGAACTAAACACCTGATTGAAGAATCAAACAGTTGATTTGGGTGGAAAAGCAGAATCAGAGCTGTTCAGAATACTTGCTCACTTTTCTGCCCCCATGTTTTGATTGATAGCAAAACTAAGGATTCTTTTGGAATCCTGAAAGTATTAGAAAAAAAAAATTTTAAGAAAAATAATTTTTCTTATGTTTGCTTTCATCATGGAAAATATATAAAAAAAACAAATATTATAAAAATTTTACATATTTTTTAATTTCTTAATCCTTAAATAATAAAGAGAAATAAATAAAATAAGTTTGAATAAACAAATAGAACCATATATAATCGATGTGAATTGACTATTTTTAAAATTCATACTGAACTCATATTATATTAGAAACCTATTAATTAATTTACAAATTAAGAATCTAGTAGCTATTATCTTGGGGTCACATGTTCCCACCCTCCTCATTGGTGGCTTAAACCTATAGTGTACAGCCCTTTTCATAATTTTTATCTTTTATTTTTTTTTATATTGAAAGAAAAAATATAATAATAAATTTAAATAAAAAAAATAACTATAAAACTATTTGATTTTTCTTATAAATAGATTTTAAAAACAAAAATCATCAGTATTAGCAACTTTTAGCCTTTTATGGGTATATTTTCTGTGGTAAAATGACTTCCAAACGATGCTTTTCTTTAATCGGGGCCAGAGATGAGACAGTTCAATATCACAATAAATGTCTTAGGACCATTTATTATTAGGACCAAGGTATTAGGACCGTTCATTCTTTTTAATCAAATGACCATGAAGAAAAATAGAAAGTGGGGTAAGCTGGCAAACCAATAAAAAGTTTAAAAGATCAAGGAATAATAAGCCAAAGCAGCAAACAAAAGTCACTAGGCTTTCAGTTACGCTGGGCCCATTATGTTTATTGGAGATATCTGAAAGTCAACCAATCAACCTTATTGTGCATGTTAATCTCCCAGAAACATAACTACTATATTTGTGTTAATTTCTTTACCAATACAACAATAAGTGCAAAATGGCCCTCCTTACAATAGCGAAGGCCATGTTTATGTCAATATTAGAGAGTGCGTTTGTTTTTATAATATTAAGCGATTTTTTTAGTTTAATGTTAAATAATATTTAATAATATTAAGTTATTTATTTTTTAACATTGGGTAGTGAGTATTACTAGCTCTCTTTCTTATTGAACAAAGATGGTATTTCCTATTTTGAATAGAAAAAGTCAAAAAAGTAATAGACTTAATACCGAAAGCTATTTAGCTTTCTACAAAAAGCTGACACCTAAATTTTTCACAAAATGACGATGTAGACTAAGAAAAAAGAGTTTTGGATTAAAAATACTATTTTTTAAAAAAAAAAAAAACTAAAATAGTTTGTATTTGAAACCATTATCCAATTTAGTGCGTTTAGTAATGTAAGCTTAATGGCGGGATGATGTTGTTATCTGAGCAGACATTATCATGTATTTTAAATTTTCTTCCTATATGAAATTATAAATATTTATTTTAAAGATTATGTTTGATATCTAAAATATTTAAAATAAAATTTATTAAAGTATTATTATAATTATCAACCAAATTTTTTTAAATTTTCTTCCTCTTGCGTATTTTAAATTTAAAATATTCATTGCAAGTTGAATTACTGAATAAACATATATAAATATTTATATTTATAAAAAACTAAAAAAAATTTATTTTAATATTATAAAAATATTAAATCTGAAGTGTTTTGGATTTTCTAGGATTTAAACTTTTACGATCTTGGATAAATATAAAATAATTATCAACTTAAAAAATAATATAAATTTTAAATAAGTTGATGTAAAAAATAATAATAATAATTTTTAAATAAATTTATATTTTAAATATTTTAGATATCCGTATCATAAAAATAATAAATTTTAAATAAGATTTGATTTAAAAATAATAATAATAATTTTTAAATAAATTTATATTTTAAATATTTTAGATATCAAACATAATCTTTAAAATAAGCAGAATTTAAAATGCGCGATAATGCCTAATTTTTAAGTTGATAATTATTTTATAATTGTAAAATGCATCAAAGGTTAAATCCTAGAAAATTCAAAACACTTCAGATTTAATATTTTTATAATCGTAAAAATAATTATTTTGGAAAATTTTTATAAATATAAATATTTATACATATTTATCATACATTCATTGCAATAAACATTTTCATTTTGCATTATCATAATGCTATTTTAGGTTTTACTAATATAAATTTTAAATAAGTTGATGTAAAAAATAATAATAATAATATTTAAATAAATTTTTATTTTAAATATTTTAGATATCAAACATAATCTTTAAAATAAATATTTATAATTTCATATATGAACCAAATTTAAAATACATGATAATGCCGTTGTTCAGGACTGGCAATTGAAATTTAAAAAGTTGTTGAAACCGCTGTTCAAGACTATTAGTAATCAAAAATGATAACGTTGTGAATAATGCATCATCGATACCTCATTAAATCTATAATAATATATTAGTTTTAAATACAAATTATTTTAGTATTTTTAATAAAAAAAATAGTTTTTTAATCCAAAACTCGAAAAAAAGGTGGCAACATAGTACAAAGTTGGTCTCACAAAAACCAGAAAAAAAAACCTGCAAAAGGAATGCCAATCCTGTAAGGAAGCAGCCCAAGCATGTTCAACAACAGCAGAAACCTGCAAATAATGGTGTATTCATGTGGGCTTGTCAATCAACCACATTATAGACCATTATTTTTCTATAGTCACCAGCAGAACAGGTCTTCTCATGCTTTTATCTATTTAATAAAAACATACCTAAAATGGTCACTGGAATCTGGTAATGAATAGCTAACTTGTATAAGGAAATGCATGAAGCAGAATTTCACATTCAAATTACAGTTATAAGAGTTAAGAACCTGCACAAGACCATATTATATCCATGCATAAAATACAGCTTGAAAGGTACATAACATAGTTAGGAGGTGTTGGTTATCTTTCAGGAAGCGATACGAACCGTTGATCCAAGGCCTTAATTAATAATGGCGTGGGTCACGTCTTTGGCTCGTTAGATAATGAACATTAGCTGATTATTAAGATACAAGAAGGAGCCCATTTGTTAGTTTGGTGTTATAAAGCGCAGTGTTATAAAACCTAGGAGGTTAGGGTTAGCAGGTCTATAAATACCTTTGTTTACTAGCCTCGGGGTTTAAGTTTAGCCTCCGAGGTCTATAAAAACACCTTGAGAAGCTTAATGAAAGGTTTGAGTGTTTTTTGAATCTAGATTTCTTTGTGATCGGGTGCGCCTACAAGTCTTTGTCGCGTAGAGAATAACTTGGAAGATCTGTAGTTAGAAGAGATTTTTACCAGCAGCTCTGTAGGTTAGTAATGGGTGATGAAAATATATATATCATACATTGTATTTAGCGTGCGATTCTGGCTTATTTGTAGCAGTTCCTTCAATTGGTATCGAACCTTGGTTGAATCGGTGTGTGATGGAGTGAATCCATAATTTTATTTCTCATGTATATATGATGTATATTAGATATATGGCACCTGAGGATTCTATTATTTATGTTATTTATAATTTTTGTATTATGAATGAATGATTTGGTTTGGCTTAATCCATGAGTAGATTTGCTTGTATATTTTTTTGGGGATGCAACAAGGAGGCTAATGTAAGATGGGTTCTCTTGATTTAATTTATTTATTTATTTTTCACCAATTTTTTTATATGTAAATTCAGTTTATTATAAAAAAATGTAAAAGAAGACTACGTTGTTAGAATGGGCTGATTTTTGGTAGGTTGGTTCCTCAAACAGTGCTCTACCTCCCTGTAAAATTTCGTAGCAATTCGAGTTTTGTGTGGCGGTCGGTGGCCGTTTTGGTGTAGTTCAATAGAGACGTATTGGGGTTTGTGTTTTGGGCCAAACACTGCCGATCCCAGCAGCCGCGGCCCATGGACTCCTGAGGCGCGAAGAAAAAGAAAGAAATCTGAAAATTTTAGATATCCAAGTTGGGCTTCTTATTTTGTGTGAACTATATTTTTTCTAGGAAACCATGGATAGGGTCTATTAATTATTCTATATTTATAATTGTTTTAAATTATATGGATATAACATGTGATATGTGCTTAACATGCCATTTAGAATAGGTGGTGCCATATAATTGCATCATTTGATACATACATGTGCATAATAATATTTGTTTGTCTAGATAATATTATTATGGAAACCCTAATTAATTAATAATAAAATATATTGAATGGTGAAGGTTAAAAATTAATTTAATTAATTCGAAACTGCAGGGTATAAATTAAAGATAATAATAAAATGGTTATGTGATACCCCAGCGAATAAGCATGGCGAGATTTTATTGGATTGGATCTAAAATAATTCCAAAAATTTTAATAAGATTATGCATTATGTCGACAATGCTTAGATATTAAAGATAATTTTGAAATTAAATTAATCAGTTATTACATTCAATTTTAATAATATTAATAACCACTCCCAAGCGAGGCTCTGTCAATGTTATTAAAGGCGAAAAGAATATTACGAAGCGATGGTTGTTTTAAAAAATAATTTTAGATGGTGTGTGTTGGTATTTATCTAGGAGGCTCATCTAGGAGATAGGTTTTTAAAGTGCGAGACCCACCTCACACATTTCACAAAGACTAACCATTGGGACACTGAACATATAAATAATTCTAGAGGGTTTAGTTTAATTACCAAATAATGTTCATTATGGATATTTTATATATTGGAGACTATTATTATTGATAAACATTAATAATGAAGTGATTTAGGGGTTCCTTTCATATTTTTCATATTTGTTTATTATTATTGATTAATGTTTACTATGTGCTTTTTTGAATTTAGAAAGTAATCTTTTAATCTAACTGTTTTGGTCAAATATTTGAATGGAAATATTTCAGTCTATGGAAATAAATCTTTCATTTATTCATTGATTTTGAAAATAATAAAGTTTAATTGCAACATCAGACCAGGGACATTTGCTAATGTGGAAGTAAGAAGCGAGTTTCAGTCTTGACAGGAAAATCTTGACAGCCTCTTTATTGTATTCTTATGGCGATTAGAACATGCTGACTCAATTAATGATCTGGAGGTGTGGTAGTATTGGGACTCAGTGGGATGTTTTGCTAAGTGATGATAACACTCAGACAGCGACCAGCGGAACAGCGGGCACATGGCGTGTGTTTGGGAGGAAGTAATGACAATTTGTCTGTGTTCAGGGCACATCATGCTAGGAGGTGATAGGCTGGCTTAGTGGGGCACATAAATGTTGTTTGGGGCTTGTTGATGAAGTACAATGATAAATGGATCATTGATTCGGGAGACACACTAACCATGCTTGTTACTCTTTGGGTGGTTCAAAACAACGCCCACTCTAATAAGGACAAAGCTTAAAGTTGGGAAAGCGGAGATATGTCTGTAATGCGATCAGGACTTGTGGAGTTATGTTTTAATAATAAGACTTTATGTTTAGCAATTTGTTTATTTGTTAGTTTTAAGAGGAATTTGGTTTATGTTAGTTGTTTAATTGAACATGGTTTAACGTTGCAGTTTAATTCCTCTGTTTTAATAAAGAGTAATAACGCTTTTATTTGTTCCGGATTATTGATAAATGGTTTATATTTTTTAACTCCTATGTCCTATAGTATTAATTCATGAAAATACGATGATGAAGCGATTTGCTATCTAAGAAAAGGAAGGTTTCAGTAGCTTATATGTATTACAATTGGGTCATATTAATTCTAGTAAATTCATGGTTTGGTTAAAAGTGGAATTTTAAATTCCTTGATCTTTGAACCCTATACGATCATGTGAATCATGTTTAGAAGGTAAAATGACAAAGAGGCCCTTAAGCCAAAGGAAATGATGCTACTATACAGGTTAGGTGTTTCCACCTTTAATGTATGTGGACGATAACGAGCGTTCAAGCCGGCGGTATGAGTATTTCATCACATTCTTTATTGACTACTGAATATGGTTATGTTTACCTAATGCCTTATAAGTCTGGAAGCTTTTGATAAATTTCGAGTATAAGTTTGAGGCGAAAAGCAATTGGGTGTCGTATCAAGCGACGGTCTGGTAGGCGGTGAATACTTATCTGGAGAGTTCAAGTCTTACTTGGCTCGAGAGGGATAATGTCTCAGTGTCGTCTCTTGGGCATACTCGGCAAAATGGAGTCTCTGAAGGAGAAATAAAACCACTTTTAGATATGGTGAGGGTGATGTAGTTGTTTAATATTCTGAATCGTTAAGGGGATGCCTTAGAAACAGCGCATACATATAAATTTAGTTCCATCTAAATCTGTTTCAAGACACCCCGCAAATTATGGAAAGGCGCGAGCCCGGCTTAGTTCATATTAGGATTTGGGGTGCTCCGGCACACTTCTTGAATACGAAACAACAAAGTTGGAATCTCGAACATAAATGTATGTTTATTGGCTCACCACCAGGAGCAGGGGTGAATCTTCTCAGTCAAAGGAAAGAAGGTGATAGTGGTACTCATACTTACCACTTTCTTAGAAGAGGATTATATGAACAATTTAACCTAAGAGTAAAGTGGTTCTTGAAGAGCTTGACTCGAGTTCGAGATCCACACAAATATATTTTCCTTGTTTCTGTTGATGTTCAAGGAAAATGTACAAAATGTACCAGAAGGTGAGCAAACACGAAACTTGACTCAGATAAATTCGAAAACTTAAGAACAAGAACATAATGAAGAGATTGGTGTCCCACACAGATGCAAAACTTGGATCATACGTACATGTATACAACAACCAATGCAACAAACTCGTAGTAGGAGACTATACGTAAACGCTGCGAGGTATGCCTTATTGGAGAACTTATCAAGTCGTTTTGGATAATCCCGATGGCGACCTACCACATCTGAAGAGGCATTGGAGGATGTTGATGTCTGAGAGTGGAAAAAGGTAATGGGCCAGAGTAGAGATGGAATCTATGGGTTCTAACTTCGGCTTGGTCTCTTGTAGAAGCACCTAAAAGAAATTAAAACCAATTGGGTGTAAGTGGATCTATAAGAGAAAGAGGACCCGAGATGGGAAGGTTGAAACCTTCAAGCTAGATTGGTGGCAAGGTTACACGAAAATTATAGATTATGATGAGCTTTTCGCCCCGGTGTATGCTTAAATGCATCCGGATTCTCTTATTTATGCTTGTGACTCTCGGTCACGAGATTTGGCAAATGGATGTCAAAACTGACTTTTTCTAAATGGAGAGGTACGGAAGAGGATATCTATATCTCGACAGCCCAGAAAGGGTTCATAGCCTTAGGTCAAGAACACATGGTTTGCAAGTTGCATAGGTCTATTTATGGGCTTAAGCAAGCATCCAGGTCATGGAACATCAGGTTTGATCAAGTTATCAAATTATATGGATTTGAGAAAAGTCCTGATGAACCAAGTTATCAAGGAATAGTGGTAGTCTTTTTGGTACTTTAAGTAGATGATATTCTGTTAATTGGAAACAGTGTGAAAGTGTTGTCAGACGTAAAGGGTTACCTGAAAAAGCAGTTTGATATGAAGGACTTGGGTGAAGCTAACCTCTATTCTAGAATCAAACTTTTACGAGACCGGAAGAATAAGGTGTTAGCTTTATCCAAGCCTCTACATTGATAAAATAGTGACCAGTTTGGCATGGAATTCCAAAGGGGACTTCTACCCTTGAGACATAGAAATTCATCTTTCTAGGAGCGATCACGAAACTCCCGAAGAGAAAGAACTCATGGTAAAACCTTATGCTTAATTTGTTTGTAGTCTCATGTATGCTATGCTATATGCGGGCCGGATATACGCTATGAAGTGGGAGTAGTAAGTAGGTACCAATCGAGATCCCGGAGTAGAGACAAGACGAATGGTGAAACATATACTCAGTATTTAAAGAGAGCCGAGTTATATGTTGGTGTATTCCGGTGGGAGTCTTAAACACTTGGTTATACGGACTCAGTTTTCAAGGGGATATTAACTGAGTAAATCGACATCGGGATATGTGTTTACCTAAATGGAGCCATTTGTTGGAGTGTTAAACGGACTTGTGTTCAAGCGACTCCCGCGGCGAAGCTGAGATTTATAGAGTACGCATCTAAAGCTGCAAAGGAAATTTGTATGGCTTAAAGAAATTCCTTTGGATCTTCATGTGATGCAGTGCAAATCGACTGCGTACCGCTCTTTGTGATACTTGGTGGGGCCGTAACCGCAGTCCGAAACCAAGGTCTCACAAAGCGAGAAACACATATTAAGAAGTACCACTTGATCAGTGATTTCATTGATAGAGGGAGATCTGAGTGGTTACCTAAAATAACATGCGGAGAATTCGCGAGACCCTTTTACTAAGTCTCTTCACGAGCGTGTGTTTGAGAAACATGTAAATTGTATGGGTTTTTAAGGGTCCCGGGCTTACTTTAGAGTGAGTGGGAGTTGGTTACATTTGTGCTCACAGACAAGACAAGTTGTAATTTCATTTTACGATATAATAATATGAAGTTTTTGCACATTATATTTTACGTAAAAGGTCAGATTAATTATGTAGTATATGATCATATGGATAAGTCCATTGAAGACATGATCACGAGGTTCTCATAATTAATGGTGTCTCCACCCAGATTATTAAATAAGTTGGACACTTTATTTGGGGCGCAATATTTGATAAATGACCAGGTCTTGGTTATTATAAAATATTGGAATGAATTATAGTCATTAAGGAAGGATGGAAGAGATTTAATCAAGGATAAATTTACGTGAAGAATTAAATCTCGAGGCGATATTAGATATGTTATTTTTCTTGAAAATCCACGTTATATTATAAATAGATAATTAAGTTACTATGGTTCTTTGAGTTATCGTAAGTAGGAAGGCCTATTTAAAAAACGACCAATATCTTAAATAATTTGGGGATTATAGTATTTTGATTGTAGTATTTATGAAATATACAAAATGGAATTTGTATGAAATATCCTCTTGACATGTTTAGGTACTCTCGGATATTGAAAGTCCTTTGGCGGTGCATGGGATCCCGTTAAGCGATAAGTCAGAGAATAAATAATTAGTTGATTCTGAAGAAAAATTATCAATTAATAATTGATATTTTACAAAGGAAAATACATTTGATATAAAACATTATTAATTTTGGAATTCACATCTGGGTTTTTAGTGGAAGTAGCCAGGATAAGATTCTTTTGTCGAGACTTGCTTCTAAGCAAGTGGGAGATTGTTAGTTATGCTCCGAAGCTTAATCTAGACCATTGATTAAGAGCCTTCATTAATAATGGGTCATAGGATCCCCGAGCTAGCTCATTAGATGGCCAGGCGTACAGCGATTATTAAGATCTGAAGGAGCCCATTTATTGGGCCCCGAGGTGTATAAAGCCCAAGGTGTTATAAAACCTAGGAGGTTAGGGTTGCGATCTATAAATACCAACCTTGCTAGCCTCGAGTTTAGAAGTTTTACTAGCCTCGATTATATGCGCCTTAAGAGAAAACATAAGCGAAAGGTTTCGAGTGTTTTTGGATCTAGTTTCTTTTGTGATCGGGTCTTCCTGCGCGGTCTGTCACGTAGAGAATAGCTTGGAAGGTTCTGTGGATTCTAGAAGAGATTTTCTGCACTACTACAGGTTAGTAATGGGTGATGAAAATATATACATCGTTCGTTGTAGCGTGCGATTTCGAAGCTTCATTGTATGATTCCTTCAGGAGGAACATATATATGATTCTCACAGTGAGGTGAGACACTAAGCATATTTCCACTGTGAGCATGGAATAATTAAAGCCAAATTGCACCGGATAACATGGAATAATTCCTGACAAATAAGACATATTAGAAGCTGCTTTTCCCAGAATATATATAAAATTGCACTGAGACATAGTAAGAACAAGATAAACCCACCAATTAAAGCCAAGATCTTGGTAACAAACGAGAACCAGGAAAATACATTCTTGAGCGCCACACGACATTAACAACTATAAAATGTTAATGCATAACCATATAAAATCCCTTAGAAAACATCTATTGAGGGCTTAAGGGCAAAACTTATCTCGATCATCGTACCATTTGCATTCCTCGTCCTTTAGAGATAATAAATTCTTTAGGATCCCATTTTGGCTAACATGTTTTCTTATAACTTTTCCAAGCTTTCTCTTAACTTGTTGCTAGCACCATACTCATACTCATATCTATCTTAGTGTTACGTTTTGAATCAATCTGTAGCAGGGATAAACAAATTTAAGTTTAAGTATGATGAGTAATACTAAATATCATTTATCCTATGCTACTTAGTTTTTTAGTTTTTTTTTTTTTATGTTAAATAAATGCCCTAATGTTCTAAATGTTCATCTTTATGATCAGGTCAACCACTTAGTGGAATTGTACAAAAAGGAGAAAAAAATGAAGAAAAATCAGCAAATTCCCCATACATGAAGCAGCACCACTAGTTCGTCGCGACAAAGCAGTTCGATGTGACGAAGCAAATCGATGAGACGAAGCAGTTTGTCACGACGAAGTAGAAGAACTTTACTGAAGATGCTACATGTTCATCGAGACGAAGGACCCTTCACCACGGCAAGGTCAATGACCCCGGTAATATGTACACATTACTGTTCGACCATTTTAAAGACCTATATAAGAGGGGACAAATGTTTGGGGGATGGATGGGAGACGACCAAATCTTCCCTTTGGGGTTAGAGATCAAACCTTTTGAGGGAGAATACCCTCCTTAGGGTTTCTCCCCTTTTATTCTTGAACCAGTAATACTTTGGGATCAAAGAGGAGGCTTGGTAGCAACCCTCAAGCTTAGGAGAACAACTAAAGATTTCGAGAAGAAGATTGAAGACTCACCATGGTCATTAGAGTTTCTTCTTTCTCTTTTCTCGTGTTTTATCTTAGATTTGTGATGTACCAAACCTTTACTATGTTTAAATTTCTTAATATAGGGTTTTGGTTGTATATTGGACATGAATCTTATATTTAAATGTTAATTTTCCGTTTTCTATTATTTCCATATGATTGCATATCTATTCATTCATGCTTAGGCGTTATCTGCATATTGATTTCCTAGCGAATCTCAACATGATGAAGTGGTTTCTTGCGAGATTTGAGAAAGAGTGAGAGATTTGATATAGATGAATTAACCTAGTGGCGATAGTATAGAAATTATTGATAATTAGGAGGCGTGTGAGACTCTTGGGTCTTAAAGCATCTCTAATGATTGAGGTTAAGTTGAGAAGCGATAAACATAGTGTTAGTTGGTAGGTGATTCGTCCTCAAGAGACGCTTTAGACAAGAGTTACCTTGGAGAGCTTTTTCAAGGGACAATAAGATGTAATTTTGGCTTAGATATAATAGGATTGTCCAGTTGTACCAAATACCCTAGGATTTTATTATCTCTTGATATCCCTTAGTTGCGCATCTCATTAGTTAGATAAAATTTTCAATGGGTTGGTTTAAATTATCACAATTGATCATTTGGATATTAAATGTCTAATTTTGGTACCAACATCCCCAATTTCCTATGGATCAATCTACGTCGTTTCATACCTTTATGTTATTATTTGACGCGCGTATACTTGCGCCAAATAGGTTCTCGTACATATTTTCTTGCATATTTTATGCACAAATCATGAATAAGCCCTCTCCGGCCCCTAATTAGCTCTTATGGTACCTTGGTAAAGACACTTAAGCGACTCTGATAGTTTGATTAGCGGGCTAATAAAGCGATGAGAAAAGTATAAATCGTAGTTTTTGAAATGCTTATAAAAATGTTCCAACTTCCTTTTTGTTCTTATCTCACTTTATATGGGAAGGTACAATGATTTCACTTGATTTTATTTTTATTTTAAATCTTATTATATATGTAAATTATCTTTTTATAATTATATATATTTTTATAAACTTAATTTTATTAAATGATAGATAAATCAGATTATAAAATATATTAAAAAATCCTTTATCTTCTAATTTTTATTTAAAATTTGAATTTAATGAATATTAAAGGTTATAAAATATTTTAGGTTTTATTTTGGTAATTAAAACTTTTTAATTTTATTATTAATTAAAATCCTAATTCAAAATTTTTATTTTATTTTATTTTATCATAAATAGATTTTTTTTTACTATTTTATAGTGATGGATAAAATAAAACGTATATTATTTTAATTAAATAAGATATTCATGTAAATATCATGTTAAAATATATTTATTCATGTGATAAACTTTTACATACATAATAAATGATCTTTTAATAAATGTTACGACAAAAGCATTGAGAACAAAAAACGCTAAATGAAGATATGAAACGTTCTTGGCAGTGAAAATGATATTCTATGTTTTGAAAACATTACTTAGAGCGAGTTTAAGCAAGCCGACGTAGTTTTAAGATCTAGTTAAGTTTTGTATCTTTACATATATATTATATTTATATATCACTTGTCGTATACATATAGGTAATTAATCTTCGTCTTATTTTGCCTTGATAATTTATAATTAGTATCCAATGAATTTCACGCAACTATCAGTTATCAGCATTAGCTACCAGCTATCTGCCGAACCAAACTGACCCTAAATCAAAAGGCCCCAATGACACACCTTAAACGAAGATATTAAGTCTATTTTGATGAAAAAGGAACTCTTTTTTGTATGGATTCATTCAAATATTGTGAAAAAAGTAAATCTCATATAAATCGCAAAATCGATAAAAAGGGGGGCAAGATTTTTGATTCATGATTACAAGGACCCACTCTTGAATCAGGCTTTTGAAGGGGACTGATTGGGGACCAACATGATTCAATTGAGGGCACCACGTTATTAGAAAAAAAAATGCAACAATCACATGGAGATCATAGCGGGCCATGACACGTCCAGCCTGGTGTGACACTGCAGATACCATTTCACCGGACGAAATCAAGCCAGATTTGCAGAAATTTTTGGTGGTCAATGAAAAACTCAAACTGAGCTATCAACCGAAGCTAGTAAGTGGCTAGCCCTGGCAAACTAGCTTAATGGATAATGAAAATAAGAAAGAAAGGAAGAATAAAGAGAATCAAACAACATGCCTCTGTTGGGAATTATATATATATATATATATATAGGTGTGAATGGAAATGATGAAAGATTCTTGTGCACTTGACGAATTCTGGCTTGGTGCACTTACTTGAACCATTCTGACTTTGGGATTCTTGTGGCAATTCACCTATAAATTGAGGGCGCCACGCGATAATTTATGCAACTATTTTTTAAATGCATTTGAAAAAGAGCATTCACATTCATTCTCGCCAAAGTGCTTGAGTCGTGTGATTATTTCAGATTCTTTGCGTTCGAAATTTCTGAAACGTTTGAAGTCTGCTTCTACCGTGGGTCCCTGGCGTTATATCGCAGGAGGAATTATTACAATGCGTAGGTCTTAGGAATAAAGTCAGCAAAAATTTACTTAGTGGTCTGTTGGCTCGATTTATTATTGCATTTGCTTATGATATTTATTTTTGTTTGGTTATAACTTTATTCATTTTAATTGCTTTCAATTAATATAAGTTATAATATTATTTAATTACTATAAATTAATATAAGTATTACGGAACTAACAATCTTAAGGAATTTTATTCTTTTATTTATTATTATTTTCCATCTACTTTAATTTCTTCCAGACTAAAACCTTTGTGGTTTCTACTTGGAATTATTTTTGTTACTTTATTTTTAAATCGTTCCAAGACTAAAACCGCTGTGGTTTTCTCTTGGACATTCATTCATTTATTTAATTTCGGTTGTATTATTATTATTTTGTTGGAGACTAAAATCTTTATGATTTTTTACTCCTACCGAGATTAAAACCTTCGTGGTTTTCTACTCAAAATTTAGGAGACTAAAATCTTTATGATTTTCTACTCTGAGATTAAAACGCCGTGGTTTCTACTCAAATTTAGGAGACTAAAATCTTCGATTTTCTACTCCTATTGAGATTAAAACCTTTGTGGTTTTTTACTCGATAAATTTCGTAGGAGATTAAATCTTTGTGATTTTCTACTCGAAGTTGATACTAGTAATTTTTACTAATAAAGTATTGGTTTAATTTTGAAATGGGATGCGAAATGAACCTTTATTGTTCAAACCAAGTTGCACACGCCCTGCAGCGAGAGAAAGCACAGCAAGTTTTCGGTGTAGACTTCAAAGATAGCGACAAAGATGTTCTATCCTAACGACTCTAAGTCTGCAAAAAGTTCATCAAGAAGAGGTTAAGAGCAGAATAGACAAGTGCCCGAAAGATAGATCTCTTGTGATTGAAACTGGAAACATTCGAGCTTCATGTAGGAGTATATTTTGAGCGGGTTAGATATTCTATATAATGTCTACGACAATATTAATACTTCGAAAAGAATTATAAGAGCACTTAAGAAAAAGTATAAAGTGAGGCATTTGGTTTAAAGAAATTTGTGGCGGCGAACTTGATTATAAAATAGTTGATACGAGGCATTTGTGAAGCGCAAATCCAAGAACTTGAGTAATAATTCACGATCTTCTGTGAAGGAATGATTATTAATAGGCGTTTCAAGTGTTTACATTTATAGAAAAGTTACCTCCCTCATTGGAAGGACTTTAAAATTACTTAGCTTAGTAAGGAGATGGCGGCGAAGGCACGATTGTCAGATTAAAAATTGAAGAAGACAACGAGCATCTTGAAAAAAAAGAAGCCTTAAGCGATCATCCATATCGAGAGCAAATATAGTTGAATCTTGCTCTAATGCAAAAGAAAGAAAAGAGGAACTATGGTCGAAGAACCACATTAATAGCAATAAAAAAAATTCAAAGGAGATTGCTATAATTGGTAAAAATGAGGACATAAGGTCCTAGAATGCCGTGCACCTAAAAATAAAAATAAGGGCAAGGTCAAGCCAATGATGTCGAATCGATGATATGGATATTGAAGATTTGTGTGCTTTTCTTTCCGAGTGCAACTTGGTGAAACCGAAAGAATGAGTGGATTGACTCTGTAACACTACCCGCCATCATTTGTGCTATCAAAGGATGTTCTCTTCTATGCTTTAAATGGGACCTAAGGAAGAGCTGCATATAGGAAATTCTTCAACTTCAAGATAGAAGGCCAAATATTCTCACGAAAATGACATGGGCAAAACTACGACACTGAGCATGTCCTCCATGTGCACACAGAAATCATTAGAATTTGGTGTGACATCACTTAGTCGAAGCAGTTTAAAGGTTGTATTTAATTCGATAAAGTTGTAATACATTAAAAAAATGATATGTATATTTGGAAAGGGTTATCTTAGCGATGGCCTTTTCAAGCTTCAATGTAATGACAATCAATAATAAAATAATGATTCTTACCTTATTTGCTTGAGTCGGATAATTTTATGGCATGCACGTTTGGGACATGTTAATTACAAATCTTCTGAAAATGATAGCATTTGAAATATGCCAAAGTTTGAACAATAAATCCAAATGTCAAGTATGTGTTGAATCAAAATTTGCAAAACATCCTATAATTCGGTTGAAAGGAATTACGAACCTTTGGACTTGAAGTTATAGGACATTTGTGATAACAGTCAAGTATATCTCGAGGAATTGGGAAAAGTATTTCATAACTTTTATTGTGATTGCACTAGATATTATTTATGTATATTTACTTAATAGCAAAGATGAGGCAATTGATGCATTCAAACAATATAAAATTGAAGTTGAAAATCAATAAAAAGATTAAAATGATCGAGAAGTGATAAATTAGTGAATATGAATTTCCATTTCAAGAAATATGTCTAGAAAATGCGATTATTCGTGAATGTGACTCAGTATACACCTGAATGGAGTTCTTTGAAGGAATGTCGAACATTGAAAAATGATGAATGCTTTGCTACTAAGTTCTGGTTTACCTCAGAACTTGTGGGGGGAAGCTGTCCTTACAGCTACACAGATACTCAATAGAGTACCCTACAGTAAGACACAAATCATTCCATATGAAAAATGGAAAGGTAGAAAACCAAACTTGAATTACTTCAAAGTGTGGGGGTGTCTAGCAAAAGTACAAGTTCTAAGCAAAAGCGAGGTTAAAATAGGACCCGAAAACAATAGGTGTATTTTTGTGGATATGCTAACAATAGTAAAGCATATCGTTTTTACAGTTTATAAATCGAAATTCCCGATATTCATTCTAATACAATAATAGAATGGAACAATCTTGAATTCTTTGAAGACATTTCCGATATAAGAATGAAGGCAAAACACTTGGTGAAAGTTCCAAGCGACCTTGAGAAGTGCGAGGAAAATGTGCTAATATTGAGGAACCACGGCGTAGTAAGCGTCAAAGTGCCATAAATGCTGGTCCGGATTTTCTAGCATTTACGATTGAAAATGAACCTCGACTTTAAGGAAAGCGATGAAGTGTACGAAGCTCGTATTGGAAAGAAAGCGGATCAATAGTGAAGTTGAATCCATATTGAATAACCATACGTGGGAATTGGTTGATCTTCCTCCAGGAAACAAGCCATTAGGATATAAATGGATTTTTAAAAGAAAATTGAAAGATGATGGTATTATTGACAAATATAAGGCAAGGCCCCAGTTGTCGAGGATTTAGACAAAAGAAGGTCTTGACTACTTTGATACATACTCACGGTCTAAGAATTACATCTATTCGATTGTTAATTGCTTTGGGCGCTGTGTATGATCTTCAAATTCATCAAATGGATGTGAAAGCGACCTTTTAAATGGAGAAATTGGAGGAAGAAATTTATATGGAACGACTGAAGGGTTTATTGTCCCCCGGACAAAGAAAATAAAGTCTGTCGACTTGTTAGAACTGTATGGACTTAAACAAGCACCTAAACAATGGCATGCAAAATTTGACAAAGTAATGTTGTCAAATGGATTTAAGATAATGAGTGCGATAAATGTGTATATATCAAAATACTCCCTAATCCTTATGAGGTCATTGTTTGTCTATATGTGGATGACATGTTAATAATAAGCAAAAATATTATTGACATAAATACCACAAAGCAGATACTATCAAATCATTTGATATAGAAAGACTTAGGAGGTCTGAATTTTATTCTAGGTATAAAAATCTCTGAGGGCACCATCAAGGTCTAAGCAGCTATCACCCAGTCTCAACATATTGACAAGTACTTGACAAATTAGTATTTGAATTTGAAAAATTAAAACGCCAATAGACTTAAACCTTGCTCTTGCAAGAACAAGGTGAAAGTGAGTCTCAAGTGGATTCTGTTAAAGGATTTTAGGATGTCTAATGTATATCATGAATTCTTCCAAATGAGATATCAAGCGTGCGATAAGTAAACTTAATTAAAATCACAATGAGTAATCCAAATAAAAGCATTGGATGGCAATGAGGCGTGTTTGGGATATTTAAAACATACCTAAAATTTTGCTTTGCATTACAAAAAAATTATCAGTAGTGATTGAAGGTTATAATGATGCCGTGGATCAGGTTCCAGTAGAAAGCAAATCCACTAGTGGATATGTGTTTTCTGGTTGGTGGGGGGCTTGATGTCTTGCCGTCTTCTAAGCAAACTTGCATCGCCATTCTGATAGGCTGGTCGCGATCTTTGGATAAAGCTAGGTGAAAGAAGGCCCGAATGACCGATTTCTTAGAAGATATTAGTTACAGCTAAAGCAGATTAACTCAGATGAGGCATACATTGTGATAGTCAAAAAGCGGCTATCGGAAGAATTTGGAAGTGTTATGTACAATGGAAAATCTCGTCACATCCCGACGAGAGACATAACTTGTTAGACAATTAATCTCTAGTGGAGTTATCTCAGTGATTACGTAAGATCAAAAGATAACGTGTCGGATCCATTAACAAAAGGCCTATCTAGAGAGTTAGTTGAAAAATCATCGAGGGGAATGGGACTGTGGCCTAGGACAAATCGTGAGACCAGTTCTCTAAACACTCATGAGACCAGGCAGTGTTCATGGCTAAAACGAACCACAACAATGAGAACCAAAAAGTGGATAAGAGTTAGTTGTGTGACTTATATTGTCTTAGTATACGCAAAGTCGACGGTTCAAAAGATATCGCATCTGGGTTAGCGAGTATACTAGATATATGTTATTTCTGGAAAGTTCGAGCCTCTTGTCGGATCTTTGCTAATTCTTAGTTGTGAATCGCGCAGTTTATCATGGATTTTGAAAACTTGTGAATTCTCCATTCATGTAGAGAGATTGTTAGAATTATATATATATATATATATATATATATATATATATATATATACTTCTTATATATATATATATATATATATATATCATCTATATATATATATAGGTGTGAATGGAAATGATGAAAAGTTGCACCTTCGATAAATTACGACTTTTCGAGTTCTTGTGCAGTTTCTATAAATTCGGACCTCCCACGTAATTTATGCGCTTACATTTTCATGCATTTGAAAAGACATTGCATTTCCTTTCTCATAAAGTGCTTGAGAGTCGTGTGATTCCTCAGTTCTTTGCGTTCGAAATTTGCCGGCGTTTGGAAATGCAAGCTACAGCAGGTAAGATTCTGGCAGATTATCGCGGGAGGAATTGATACAGTAACCTTGGAGTGAGAGGAGAATAAAATTCGCCCAAAAATTTAGCCGTTGGTCTGTTGGGCCGGTTTATTTATTGCGTTCTTTATGATATTTATTTTATTTGGTTATAACTTTATTCATTTTAATTGCTTTCAATTAATATAAGTTATAATATTATTTAATTACTATAAATTAATATAAGTATTACGGAACTAACAGCCTCTAGACTGATGGGGATGCATAATTCCAGAAACTTGGCATGTTGTTTGAGTCTCTTTTTTATTCTTCCTTTCTATCTTATTTTCATTATCCATTAAGCTAGTTTGCTGAAGCTAGCCACTTACTAGCTTCGGTTGATAGCTCAGTTTGAGTTTTTCATTGAATACCAAAAATTTCTGCAAATCTGGCTTGATTTCGTCCGGTGAAATGGTATCTGCAGTGTCACACCAGGGTGGACGTGTAATGTATATGATCTCCATGTGATTGTTGCATTTTTTTCTAAATAATGTGGTGCCCTCAATTGAATTATGTTGGTCCCCAATCAGTCCCTTCAAGCCTGATTCAAGAGTGGGTCCTTGTAATCATGAATCAAAATCTTGCCCCCTTTTTATCGTTTTGCGATTTATATGAGATTTACTTTTTCTGTGTTTGAATGATCATATGACAGGTTTCACTTTTTATCGTTTGAATGACTTCCAAACGATGCTTTTCTTTAATTGGGGCCAGAGATGGGACAGTTCAATATCACAATCAATGTCTTAGTCTTTTTATCATGTTGCTCGGGAAAAAAAAAAAAAAAAAGAGTAGAGACCAAGGTATTAGGACCATTCATTCTTTTTAATCAAATGACCATGAAGAAAAATAGAAAGTGGTGTAAGCTGGCAAACCAATAAAAAGTTTAAAAGATCAAGGAATAATAAGCCAAAGCAGCAAACAAAAGTCACTAGGCTTTCAGTTAGGCTGGGCCCATTATGTTTATTGGAGATATCTGAAAGTCAAACCAATCAACCTTATTGTGCATGTTAATCTCCCAAGAAACATAACTACTATATTTGTGTTAAATTTCTTTACCAATACAACAATAAGTGCCAAAATGGCCCTCCTTACAATAGCGAAGGCCATGTTTATGTCAATATTGAGGTGGCGTTTGTTTTTTTATTTAATATTAAATTTTTTTTTAGTTTAATGTAGTAATGTTTAATAATATTAAGTTATTTATTTTTAACGTTTAATGAGTAGTATTCTTAGGCTGCATTTAGCATTATAGGTGGTACATGTCCTGTTTTGAATAGAAAAAGTCGAAAAAGTAATAGCAGGTGGTGTTTGTTTTTTCTTAATCTTGAATATAAGCTTTTTGAATTTAATCTTTGAATAGTACTTAATAGTATTAAGTATTAAGTTGTTTGTTTTTTAACATTAGGTAATGAGTAGGAATGATAACGGGACGTATTATTTCGGGTTCTCATCCCATCTCGTTTTTAATGGAACGGGTTTTGTTTAATTGTAATAGAGTTTTTAGCAGGTTTGAGTTTATTTTTTAAAATCCGATACAGGTTCAGGACGGGTTCATGTATTGTTACTCCCGCTCTGCCTCGATCATATTTTAAAAATAATTTTTTATTATTTTATTTTATAATTTAATATAAATAATAATAATAATTAGGATGCTTTTTAATAAATAATTTATACAAATTCATAATATTTTTATTTTTTATGAAATATATTAATTTTAATATAATAAAAAAAAGCAAATATAAACAAATAAAAAATAAAAAATAAAAACAAAAATCAAATGTAAACAAGGCAAGATTTGGGAATTTTCCCATCCTTGCCCTACCCCGTTTAATTTTTTAAATGTGACAAGTTTGAGAATTGAAAAAAATAAACGAGGCAGGTCGGGATGGAGTCCACATCGTCTGGCCTTAGGTTAATAAATGCTGTGGAGTGTGTAAATTCTTTGGCCTTTTCTTGTATTGGGTAATGATGAAGTTTTTCTTGTTTCGGTGGAAAATGACTTTTTCTAAATAGAAAAAGCTAATTATTTTCACTTTATCTATTTAGAACTTTTTAAAAAAATTTCAGCAATAATAAATTGTCAAAAGGTTCAGGAAAGCCTAGAAAATTCTCTAGATCTCGGATAAGCAAAATGGACCTACTGCCGTTAAGTCGTGCGTGAAATCCCGTGGCCCGAAAGTTTCGTCGAATTACGAGACAAGCGGAAATTTTAAGATTTTACAGGTGATAAGTTGTCGATGGCTAACGAGACGAGTTTTACGAAAATCTCGGAAGTCAAGAAATGGTTTGGGCTAAGTTCATTTAAAATAAAATGAACTGAAAAGAAATAAATTGTTTCGGGGCGGAAACGAACCTGAATGAAGCAATATGAACCATGTGTGTTTGGGTGTTTCTACCCAAAGGATCTTCTCCCTTACCCCCAAGAGCAGCTCTCGTCGCACTCCCCTATTGAACTCCCCCTCTCATGCCCTAATTTCCATTTTTGTCGCCAAAAGACCGATGACATAAGAGATGGGCTTCGGCTAAAAACATGGAAGCACCGACATCATGTAGCGTGAATTGGCTACGTTTTGGCGAAAATGGGAAGTAGCAGAGGAAAAGGCGAATCACTGGCCCGAAGCGTGAGCACCTCACGCTATAGCATGTTCTCACGCTGTAGTGTGAGTGGACTCAAGCTAAAGCGTGAGTCTCTCACGTTGTAGCGTGAGTCTCTCACGCCTCAACCATAAATTCCTAACTTTGGCATCCTTCACTCCTTCCTTCATAACTTCTTCATCTGGACTCTGAATCATGCGATCTTAGTATCTATGGAAAGCCTTCGGAGTCTAGAATCTGCCCATGCTAATGAGGGAGCTATAGAAGGACATTACACAGGCTAAATGATCAAATGTTTTTCGCGACTACATGATGACTTTACTTGGAGATTTTTCTTCAATTTCACTATTTTCCGCTCAATAGTCGGCCTAATCAAAAAATTAGGAAAATATAGCATTAGGACACTTATTTATTTCATAGAATTACCAAAACCTAAGAAAAACATGGGGATAAAATGAGTATTTAAGATATTTATCACACCCCCAAACGTAAATCTTTGCTTGTCCTCAAGAAAATAAAAAACACACATATATACAACACACTAAAACATATATGAGTAGAGAATGGTACTAGCAACAAGTTAAGATAATACCATGACAAAGTTACATGGAAACAATCACAGCCTTCATAGGATCCCGACACATTTTAAAATCTTTAAAGACAAGATATCTATGGGCATAGTGATCAAGGCAAGCTTGCCTTCAATTTCTTAATCAGCTCCTT
Organism: Tetrastigma voinierianum; assembly: GCA_016808115.1. NCBI lineage: Eukaryota > Viridiplantae > Streptophyta > Magnoliopsida > Vitales > Vitaceae > Tetrastigma > Tetrastigma voinierianum. The sequence goes on from JAEQBH010001221.1 coordinate 800,958, forward strand.
CCAAAAATCCGTGAAAATGGTATGTTAGATCTCATATGTAGACCGAGGTTCCAAGACACTTTTAAACCAAACTCAACTCACTCATTTGAAAGACAATAAAAAAAATAGGCTAAGAACACGCCTTTTATTAAGTACTATAGCTAGAAAGTAGGATGCAATGCTAAGACCCTCTAGAAAAGTGTCCATGTAAATGATTGGTGACTCACAGTTGGTTAAGAGTGCAGAGGCATTAAGTTCCGCCGAACTTCACAGGAACACTTAACTGAAGGCAAGCACCCTACTTGTGAGATTGAACCATCCTCTGTCCCATTTAACGGGCAGTGAAGTCAATGACTCCAAGCTAGTTGGCTTAGGCATTAGGCTTTGAAAGGCCTCTCGGACTATGTCCGGGATTCCAACTGGAACAGCTCACTTATTTATCTCTTTTCTTTCTTTTTTTTTTTTCTATTTTCTTTTTTTTCTTTTTTTTCTTTTATTTTGTTTTGCTAAATGGAGCCTCATTAGCCTCTCTTTAATGAGGTATCCCAAACATCATAGTTACTCTCTCAAGGTGTTTAGTTTGAGAAGAAGATATTTAAACTCAAGAGACAAATGAGATCTAGTGTGTGTGTGTGCACGAGTTCCATTACAAGTAGTTCCTTGAAAACACAAAGGCTCACAACCAAGCCCCTACAACCACAGATAACTCAATCTTAAATCACATAAATGTGATGGTATCCTAAGTTTTGGCCAATAAACAACTTTAGCTAATAAATGTCAAAGCATTCTCCAAGCAATAGTTAAGCAAAGAAATCAACTATATGAGACACAAATATAAAACACAAACACTTAACATGTAAAATACAATATACTAAAGAAATCCAAAATTGATCATGGATCGCCCAATTTTTCTGGGGTCCCATCGACTAGCCATCAACTCTGCGATCGCCTAGTCACTAAGACCTAAGTCCTCTTTTCTGACGTCTATTAATTAATAGTGGATTGACCAAGTTACTCTACACACTCCTGACACGCCCCTTCACCTCGACCCATTCATTTATACTAAATTAAAAGTATGAGAATAAGACACTCTAAACACAAATTCATAAAAGAGTCCATCACGCTTATTACCATTATTATTACATACCCAACACTATATCATTTATAATCCAAAGAATTTAATTACAATTCTTTATATAAAACACATGGTAACTAGTTTGTCCCTAGCACTCTTACAAAGATTTATCAAGGCCACATGTCAGCCCTCTTCGCAATCACGCCCGTCTCAAGGCCGTCCACCGGCGTCGGCCCGCACCTAAAAGGGGCCATCCCATGAAGGGTGAGTTTCACCACAGAGAATACCTCCTGCCAAAGGGCTAATTCCTCACCCAAGTGCACATACAATGTCCACTCGCCATTCACAATCATATTCCAACAAGAACATGTCAATTGCGCGGAATCCTACATGTCATGCCATGAAATGATGCCATCATCACGTATCATGCGCCCGAGTCCTCACCACTTCACACAACACCGGCTCATGTGTGAAAATGCTGCCTCGATGACATCAAATGATAATTTTCAAAACAAATTTCATTTATTGAAACCAAAAGCTTTTCGATGATACATCACAATAATCATTTATATCTAAACCATGCGCCTTTTTAGTAACGGATTTTTTCACCCAAGCTCCAAAGAACCCAGACACTTTTACGGCCTTTCACCTGGGACTATGTCTAACCATAATCAAGGCGAGGCCAACGAGGGGGATCTATCCCTTCGCGCATACCAAGACATATTTTCTTTATCATTTAATCAACCGTGACTCTATTAACGTTGTCCGAAGGTACCAGCCCAATTACTTAATCCAATTCCAACATGGCAGAATGATCGTAACCATGCACACACACCCAACTCAATGCGATGTCCCATGCATATGTGGTAATGCAAAAATGTCATCAGATAGAATATGGGCACGGAAGATGATTTACATACCATATTTTATAATCGATCATGGATAATTATATCAACCGTGACAGTACTTACATCCATCAATGTCAATATATCTAAACATGCATATATTAATATAAATCAACACACACCCAGCATATGTCACAGAACAAACAAATCTGTATGGTTGTGTTGTAAAATAGCTAATAGGCTACAACTCAAATTCTAGAACTGCTTAGAAACCGGTCTCCTAAACAGTTTACACACACAGTACTACAACCTACACAAAACAAGAAAACATCCAATATGTGAGCATTAAATGTCATTCGTAGCATATGGTTAGATTCTAGATTCAAATATCTTTCCATAAGAGTCCAGAACCCAGAATCAAAGTTCGCACGAGTTATGGTCGTCCTGCCGACGCCGCGATTTCATATCACAAAAATTTTCCAAATGTACCAGATAATCGAAAGTGCTACTGAACAACTTATACTATACTTCATGCCAAGTATCAATAATTATATCTATCAGATGTAACCACTCCACATCATGCCAAATATATCTAACATGCACCATAGCGGTGGTTTTATAATATGGCAGATTATGTTCACAATCACCACTCGCTTCATTTACAATACACATACCCACTCAATACACCACTCGATTTCAAAGGCCATCTAGATTCTCCAAGCAGTCAGGCATAATTGATGCTCACAAACAGCCTCACAAGGCCTCAACTCCTACTTCACTGTGCCAAACTAGGCCACGCAAACACACACACACACAAAAACAGCATACAAATCAGCACACACATAAAATCCAAAATCTTTAAATTCATACCCCAAACCATGCTGGTCAAATTTCACGCACTCATGAACTCATCCTGGGTTCAGTCCCTTGTACCATTTCCTATTCAGGCCATAAGCAGCCCCAATATTCTGATACAAACCAGCTCTAAAATAGAGTTCTAGAACAAAATGTAATTAAGAAACTGATCTAGAATCACACCACCCACTGAGATCACCTTTTCGACTAGCCCTATTGTTGGGCTTCAACCCAATGGCTATTGAATAGCTCCTTAAGCAAGAATAACCGAGGAGGAGTAGAAAACACATACATCTTAGAGGTAACAGTGCTTACTCTTTGGTCCGCAACGCCGGAAATGTGGAGGGAGCAATTAGTCCTCCTCCCTTCTTCTTCCTCTTCTCCTTTCTTTTACTTTTCTTTCTTTCTCTTTATCTCTTCTTTCTTTTTCCATTTTCCGAACCTGCTCCAAAGAAGGGGACTCTTTCTCTCCTTCATTCTCCACTTTCTTTAGCTAGACATATGGTAGTCTGCCACATGTGCCACTCACATGGCATGCATTCATGCCACCCCCATGTGTGCTTAAAGTCCACCTCTGCCATGTGTCATTTGGTGACACATGCACCATTCCATGTGGCATCCACATGGCTCTCATATTCCATGTGGCATCGTGCCACTTGTCACCGATGTCCGTTGCCTCAAAAAACATGAAATTCCAATTGTCTCAAAATCCGACGAAATCTAGTTGTCTGGGCAACTAGATTTCGTGAAGACTCCACCTCAATGGTGTGATCCGCTTCTCATTATCCAAGATTCAGAGAAATTCCTGTGTTTTCAACTGATGTATCAATGATCCACTATTTTATCTTTTATTTGAAAAAGTTCAAAATTTCGGGTTTTACACTAATTCTACCACAACCCCCAAACTTCTAAACATGTTAAATTCCTCAATGAATAAAGCAGAAGAAAACAAAGAAGGAAAGAGAGGACTCTCAAGTGAGCATCTCATTCTTGCCTAGAACCAACTTTAAAGACTTCCAAACCCAAAAGAAACCAAATGTACCAAAACAAGATCCAATAAGAAAAATTAACTAAAAAAACTAGAAAAGGGAAAAGAAACATTACTAAGCTTGGGTTGCCTCCTAAGAAGCTACTCCGTTTTTTCAAGTCCAGCTATACTCTACTAACTACGGATAGGTTATGATTTCATTCATCCTTCTCTATAGAGGCGAATAGTTGTTTTTTTTTTTTTTTACCAATCATCAACTTTGAGCACATATTCTTTCACTAGCCTTATTATTTTTTGATTTTCTATTTTTTTATTACTTTGTTCACAATGGTATTTCTTATTTCCTTATCTAACTTTAATAATGGTATTCTTCCACCCTCGACAGTTACTTCAATGTCAAAGTCCTCATACATCTCACCCCATGGAGCCATTCAAATGGTCTTTGAGAACTTCTTTCTACAATATTTATGGATTCCAAGAAGTTAATAGCCCATCTTCCTTGCAACCATGTTTTTATTCTGTGCATCATTTCTAATGTACTCCTTCCACCTGACATGGGGGCATTGCAATGGAAGTTCTCACATCCACCCAATGTAGCCATCTTTAGTCGGTCTTTACAACTCTTTGTCCAAATTATGGATTCTCGAGAAAGTTGTCTCCATCTTCTCCTCAAGTAAATCAAGGTTTTCCATTTTGCATCATTCTCCACTCTTGGTTTAAGTTCTCCATCATTGAGGTGATATCTCACAGCCCAAGTCTTCTCTTCTTGTAAGACTCCCACACTCCTCAAGAAGAATTGATGGCAAGTTTCTGTCATCCTTCAGTTATCAATTTGCCATTTTCTCCTCATTAATGTGTTCGGGCCACTAGTTCTTGTATACTCATTCCTTCTTATAGAGGCTGGTCTCTCAAATTTTGATTATATGTAAGAGCCACTGAGTTTTTATTTATGGATAAATCAACCCCACAATTAGCCACTTCCTAGTCATCAGAAGGCCAATTCATCCACTCCATTGTTAACATTTAGTTCCTCTGCAGAGGTGTGTACACTCCTCCATGAATCAAGCTTGGAGATGTCACAACCACTTGAACTCTTCTTAGTTCAACTATATTAGTCTCTGTGCTGACACTTCCTCTCGTGTAGTATTGATTCATTTTTACTTATACATTACAACTCAGATAAACTAACTTGAGGTTTAATCCATATCAAACATTATAATCTTGAAAATCAGCTTCAGGCATGGTAGATTCTAGCTTCGAGTTCTTCTTAATTCATCATGTTCTTCTAAGCTTTTGGTCTTGACTCAGAGATTGAAGATTGTTATGACTTGTGTCCCATGAGGTGTTTGAATGATGGTCCCATCCAAAATTATGATTGTTCAAATTTAGGGTACCTCCATATTGAAAATCATTCATCGACACATATGGTTGCCACACTTGGACCTCTCACTTGATTTTTCACCCTTCGATGAAGTTCATTGGCCATTTGCCTGAACCTTAGTTGTTGGAGCGAGAAAGCCTTTCACTTGAGAGTTCCATGAAAGGATCCATTGTGTTAAATTCTATAAAACAAAACGAAAAGCAAAACCAAAGTAAATATAAAAGGAAAATAAGAAGATCAACTATATCCAAAGTAAAGAAGGATCTAATGGCATCATACAGTAAAACACCAATCCCCAACAATCGGCGCAAAAAACTTGATAAGCGAAAATGTGTGCTATAAAATATGTGTGCCTAGAGGCAGCAAGTGCACGGTCGTGATCAAGTAACATAGTGTGAAAAGTAAATTATTGTTCCCACCTGGATCGGATTACTGGCATCAAATTAGGTAATCCCAATCTTTATTTTATCAACACAATCGGGAAGTTAAAATGAAACAAACTAAACTAAATAAAACCTAAACTAAATGTCTTAACATACAAAGGAAAGTAATAATCTAGTTTTGATTTCCCATCTAACAAATCTCTACATAGAGATTAGAAATTTAGTCCCAATGATGCCCAATTATATTACTAGTGATTTCACCAAGTATGTGTTATTCTTCTCAAACAATAACAATCCACTTGGTGTTGCCATAATGCATTCTACCTCACTAAAACCAATTGATAACCAAGGAACTTATTGAAGCATTAAACCCACAAAGTCACAACCTACAACATTCCTCATGCTTATTCTTCGGAGAAACATGATATTCTATTCATGGTCTAAACTCCAATTATTGTTTCAACCTCAAATTAGGTCACAAATCATGTTAATGGTGATCAATCATCAACAAGCATAAGAAATTGAATAGAATATTTAATATATATAAATCCAAACAAAGATTACAAATCAAAAGCACTCATGTTCATTGTCATGGACTTTCATCAAAACCCTAGAATGAGATTAGTCATCAAATGGGAATACAAACCATAAAAATGAGAAAAAGCAAGAAAATAGGAGAAGAGAATAGATGAAACCCATTTCTCTTCTCAAAATGTCCTTCTTCTTCTTCAAGGCCAAGAATCGGTTTCCTCCAAGATAGATTTTCCTTTCGTGTTTCCTCACCGCACCTTCCCGCCCCCAAGAGCAAACAGATCGCACTTCACGAAATCCCCCTCTCATGCCCTAATTTCCCTTTTTATCGCCAAAAGACTGAGAACAAAAGAGATGGGCTTCATTTAAAACATAATCCAAAGAATTGTCTGTGGGTTTGATGAATTGTACGACAAGTGTAAACAGTCATTAGATGAGAAGCAGGCCAATCACGTTGAAGCTGAGCACCACTATAGCTGCCTTTCACGCCTAGAGTGAGGGACTCACGCTAAGCTTGAGGAGTGCCTCACGCGCCGTAGCGTGAGCTCTCATGCCCCAAGAATTACTCACTCTTCGTCCAAAAATTCTTGACTTTGGCATCCCTTAACTCCTCTCTTCCTTCCAGTAACTTCATCGCGACTTGAATCACGTGATCTTGGTATCTCTGGCCCTCGGGTCTGATCTGCCCATGCTAATGAGGAGCCATAGAAGGACATCACATAGGCTAAATGATCACATGTTTACCCATGACTGCATGATGATTTTACGATTTTCTTAGATTCGCTCGTTTAAACAATAGTTGGCCCTAATAAAACAATTGGGAAAAAGGACACTTATTTATATCATAGAACTACCAAAACCTAAACAAAACATGTAGAATCTGATGAGTATTTAAGATATTTATCCCTTATCTTTGGGGAAAGTATATGAAAATCTCTTAAAATTACTAGGTAAACATGACCCTGACCTAGATTCCCCAGAGCATTCTTAAGGTCCATCAAATGGTAAGGTTGAGAATCACCTTTACGATACTTCTTTGGTGACGGCGAAAGATCAAGTAGAGGAGAGAAGGCAAGATCTACATACAAGAGAAAAACCTGGAAGAACCAGGCTCTTTCTTGATTTTTTTTTTTTTTTAAGATTTTTCCTTTTTAGTGAAGAACGAAGGATTTGAAGTTCTAAAGCCAGAAAAGGATTTTTTTTTTTTTTTCTTGATGATTAAAGACTTTTGATATGAAAGCAAGATTTGAAGTCTAAAAAGCCCAGAAAATTAATTTTTTCCTTCATGATTCAGGATTTTTTTTTCGGTGAAGAATGAAGGATTTGAAGTTCTAAAAACCAAAATATGATTTTTTTTTTCTTGATGTTCAAATATTTTTTCGGTGAAGAACGAAGGATTTGGAGGTTTGAAAACCAAAAGGCTTTTTTTGCGCAGTGATTAAGTTTTTCGGTGACGAAGAATTTGAAGTTTTAAAAACCGAAAAATGATTTTTTTTTTCTTGATGATTAAGGATTTTTTTCGATGAAAAACAAAGGATTTGAAGTTCCAAAATCCAAAAAGGGATTTTTTTTTCTTAATGATTAAGGTTTTTTTTTTTCAATGAAGAATGAAGGATTTGAAATTCTAAAGGCAAAATGATTTTTTTCATGGTATTTTAAGATTTTCGATGAAGGCAGAAGTTTGGGATCTGGCGAAAAAGGATTTATGCGCCCAAATCCGGGGGTCTAGTTGTGTTGGTGACCATGAGAATACACTGTGGTTATTATGCGTCCGATACCACTGTGTCTCATTAGTAGGGACCTCTTTTGGTGAAATTTAGCGAAACCGGGCTCTCGATTATCCATACTCAAGAATACACAATGCCATGTTACCATAATCCTTAAGAGTTTATTTACATTACTCTTATAAAAAACTTATACCAAAAACTAGTTTGGTCTAATACATGTTTTACAAAATAAAATCAAAGCCCGGCTTTCTTCACACATGTGGTCGCGGATGAGTGTCGGTAGCACTGCATGGCCCATGCACGAAAAGTCCATGGCCCAGGTGACAATGCCAAATAAAGATACTTTACTTTTCTGAAATTTCTCATTTAAATGCACTTGAATGCCATGATCACATTCATACCGCAATTCAAGTAAAACATACACATTCCTACATGAATGTCTGCCATGCCCGCAGAGATAGAGACTCATCATGTCCCATGTCCCAAGTCCTCACCCAGACTCTCACATGCGCATGCCAAGTGTGAAAAACTTGTCATTGGTGTTTCATCCAATGACCCTTTTTCCAAAACAAAATCTTTTTGTTTTTTGTTTTTTTTAACAAAACCATTGGATATACCTCCAATGTCTATTTGATTTATTCAGATCCCATGTGTTTATGCATTTGTGGGCCCGCAGTTTTGGGTTACCGGCGTAGGGCGCGCCACGCGCTATATTTTACGGGCTTTCACTTGAAGCGGGGATCGTGCCAGCCGTAACTACCAGGTCTTTCACCTGAAATTGTCATCCTACTTGTTGTTTTGACACCGTATATTTTCTTTTTTCATGCCATGGCGTGAAACTCTGTTGGGCGTGGCGAGATCTTAGAGCTCACCACCCACATTCACGAAATGATGAATGATTATAACCTTGCACACACTCAACTCAATGCATGCCCTTTGCATATACAATGCAAAATGCCACCACATGTTATCTCATGTTACATGTATAATGCTGTAGCAGACTGAATTTATAATAGTACTTTATACGAAATTACTATGAATGTAATTATATCGAAAGCATATAATTTACATTCATTTATACTAATATGTATATCACCCATATATCAACATATTTACAACTCATTCAGCATGTTATTAAATTTCCAGCAATAACACACAAAAACAGTCCACATAAACTAGCCATTCCCGGCCATAAATTCGGCCATGCTCGATCTTGGAAATAATTTGGACTCGATCAGTGCATTTTTAGCGACCTTGAGTTATCATTAGCGGCTATAACTTCAGCCATGAAATTTGTCTCGAAGCTCGACCAAAACTATCAGCAGGTTCACAACAAATCGGCATTTCAACGATCCGGATCAAAATGGCGGTCTGAAGCCTTCAAAACCTAATCTGGATTGTCAGAAAAACAATCCCAGTAACTCAGAAAAACTCCAATCCTCATGGTTATCAAGGTTGAACCACATGACCATTTACGACCCTTAGATTAAAAGGAACCAATGTAGGAGAAAACACTACCTATTTTTGTTTTTGGCACCTACTCGTAGCTCTCATCGAGTAGACCAACTTTAATTCTCGGCCTATCGACCGACGATGAACCGGAAATCGGAGAGTGCAGTGTCTCCTTTCTCTCATCTCTCTTTTCCTTTCTTTCCCTTGCATTGATTTTTCTTTCCTCTCCTTTCTTTTCTTTCTTCCATTTCTTTCATTGCTTTCTTCCTTTTAACTCTTCCAGAATTTATTTTCCTTGGTTTGATCGGAAACTCCTCTCACTCTATTCTCTCTCTTTGGCTTCTCAGCACATAACACATGCCACAGGTGCGCCATGTATCTTTTCATTTTACTATTCATATGCCATGTGTCACATGGACACATGCATTAAGTGAAAATTGTCACACCACATGTCTCTCATGCCATGTGCACTCCTCTAAGCTTGCCATGTGGCATCCACATGGTCATGCCATGTGGCACCATTCCATGTGTGTCATCAGATGCATTAACCCTTAAATACGTGAAATTAGATGTCTCGAGAATCTAGCGAAATTCAACTTGGTAGAAGATTTAGGTAAACGATTCAACAGGTGATCAGTTCATCATTCAAGATCTGAAAATTTGAGTTATTTCTTGTACTATGTGACAAATTTGTTTGCCCTTTTTAAGAAAAATTGCATTTTTCGAATTTCTGATTCTTCTGGATGTTCAAAGATTTTTAGTGAAGAACGAAGAATTTGAGTATAAAAACCGGAGGAAAAAAAAAAGGGTAATTTCTTTATTTACAGGACTTTTTTAATTTAAGAATGAGTGATTCAAAGTTCTAAAAACCGAAAAATATTTCCTAGTTCTTAGAGATCTTGGGAATACTCTCTTGGATTATGGGATTTCTCTTTATTGATGATGAATCTTTCAATATCCCATTAGAAGTCCTATGGAACATTCACTGTGAATAACTTAGTAAAAAATGGACGGATCTACTCTTCGATGCAAGAGGAGTTCAGGCCGTGGAGGATGGCCGAAAAAATCAAAGCTTGCGGTGGAAGAGGGAGCGGCGATGGCTATAGAAGACGGCTTTAGCAAAGGTGACGGCAGCTGCAGTGACACCGTCGACGTCGGTCTCGGCCACTTTGGGTTCGATGGTTATGGCGACTAAGAACATAACATGTAGCAAGGATTTTTGGGCAAGAATAGGGTTAAGAGATGAGAGAAAAAGGAGAACTGAGGGAGAAATGAGGAGAATGTGGAAGGATTAGTCGGTAAATTAAAGGGATTTCTTCCTAGAGACTGATTAGTGTGACTAGTCTTCATTTTGAGCCTTTGTTCATTGCGGAGTTTTGAGCCTTTTGTGTACTAATCAATTTAAATAACCGAGTGATACACTAAGGTCCCAGTATACTACTAATCATATTTTTTGTAGTTTGCAAGCCAATTACACCATTATCTTGAGTCAATTCCGTCCCGAAGGCAGGGCGAACTCGGTACACGCGTCTGAATCAGCGATTGGGCAATCTGGAAGGAGTGAGCGTGCGGAGATTTTGTAGTGTTGCGAGATTTTACTTGGCACCGCGCGAGAATTGCGTGGAGTTCGCGATTACCAGCGGGTACGCCTGTTTACTTTGTTGACCACTTTGTGGTTTTGTACCTAAATTGCCTCAATGTAATTTGTTGTTTCATACTTTTTATGTAATTTCCTTGACTGCGAGTCGTATATAAGCCTCGATCGAGCTGCGGCCAAATCAATCCAATCCATCGATCAATAAAATTGGCGCCAAAGCTTTCAGCTTTCCCGCGGGTGTGATTTTCTCTAATTTTTCTCTCCCTTTCTTGCATTTTTCTCCTTGCAGGCCTTTATAGGATGACGACTCGAGGATGCTTAGCTAAACTCATACGTCTTTGAAGATGAGGCCCGGGTGAGATAAAAGTTTTGAGGTAAAACACTGTCACTCCCATTGCCCAGCCTTGACATTTATTATGTTTATCATTTACGCATCTCACGTTAGGTTTGAATCCGTGATGTACCTAAGTGGCGGTATTTAGCAAGCTTTTCAGAATTTCGGTCGGATACTTGTGCTGATCCATTGATGCTCACTTAGTTACCATTTATTTGCTCCTACAGGTTATATCCAAGGGCTAGCTTTAACTGCTTCGAAACATTAATGGTTAATAAATGTTGTATACTAGGAGAAAAACTATTAGGGTTAGGTCTTTGCTTAATTTAAACATGAATCAGGTTCGAAATGACTATAGGCCGTCCTCCCCCGTCACGAGGAAAGGACCGAAACTGACTGGGTGGCGAAACGAGGATTTCTTTTACACTTTATTTCTCTACATTCACAGTTTTCTAAACCATCAACCTCCACTTTGTTTTTACAAGAAACCTCAAATCCAGTGGAAACGCCATTTTCAATCAGGCGCGACTCATATGAAGAAAACTCATGCTGAGTTTGTGCAGACATTATGCTGCGTGGCTTTGCTATGGCGATGGGAGGAACCCAGGTATATAAATTTTTTTGATTCCGTACACCTCTTTATTACCAGCGAATCAAATGGCGCCGGGTTGTCGAAGGAGAGTTAGTGAAGGAAGTGATTTTTATACTTTTGATATCATTTTTTTTTACACTTTTTGAGTCTACTGCATGTTTAAGCAAAGCCCATTTTGTATGTTTAGTGGCTTGCTTTTTGCTCCTTTTTGAGAAAGATGTTATTGAAAAAGATGAAAATTGGTGAAAGCACACCAACAGTATATATTTGACGGCTGGAGTTTCTTAACTTCCCGAGTTGCAACAATTTTTATTTTGTGTGGTTTTTACTTTAGCACTGTAAGTTGAAATATTGAAACACTGTCCAATGTCATTAATGCTAGATTAGTTCCATGCATGATTAAGTGGATGGTCAGTTGAAGTCTCCTGGTATTCAATCTTTTTCTTCCGCTTTTAGCTAGTCACACAACTAGCATAAATCGGAGTTTACGTGTGGCTTGATGGCATAACACCCATATTGGTGACCCATTTTGTTCATATATCTTGTCTTTTTGAAAGCCCCTATATATTACCTTTTTGAACGCTCAACCATATGACCATTTTTTTAATACATATAATTTATTTGTTTTATGTATAATGTTAATAAATTGAGAGATATATTCTGTAATAATTGGTCAACAATAAAAAAACATCATCAAAAGGAGCTAAAAATATGTGGCTAATGGTTGAATTCACTGTCATTCATACTTTATATCCTTGAATATGTATCTATAAGAATTTGACATGACCAGTTGGAGTCACTTCATTGAGTGCCCAAAAGGAGGGATGCAGCTAGCGCACAGTGGGGTTTTAAAATTACCATAATGTAAAAAAAAAAAAATTTAAATACAATTTAAAAAAATATATAATCAAAAATGATATTTCAAAATTTGACACTTAGTGATATTGTGCCTTCAAAAAAAAAAAAAAAAACCTTCAGCGTGAAATAATGAAGTTGACTTACTATGTATAAATAATGATTGACTTACAATGTATAAATAATGAACACGTGTGGTTGGGACACAATTTTAATGTTGATTAATAACTGTCATATGTTTTAAATATGATTTTAATTTAAAATAATGAAATCGTATTTTTTGAGATGAAATTCAAAATAAAAGTTCTTTCTGTTTGACTCAAATAGTAAAAGGGTTAGGCGGAGGCTAAAGGAGAGATTGGGATTATTTTGGGAATGGCAAATCATCAAAGTTGTTAAATCATGTGATAGTGAGAATTATGGGAAATTAAGGGCTACTTTTAAAAGTAGTTCTAGCAGAACAAATGTCGAAAATTTCGACGAAATATTGTGAGAATTTCGGTTTTCTGGTGGAGATGGGTAGCTCATCTCCACGAAATTTCGATTACGCTATTTTTAAACGTTTCAGATTTTGGAATTTTTCCGATATTTACTGTTTTCGCTTTTGTTCTTTGACTCAAAAATCTCCAAAAGTCTTAGGAAGGTTTGAGCCATTTCAGAAAATGCAAAAGTGTGGCATATTAATAATGCAATTCATTCTGACTTATTATATATAGTCTGAAACTTTTTATATTCGACTTATTATTTATTTTGTTCATGTCTACTCTTGTATCGATTAATATTTTTATTTTATTTTTATTTTTATATTGTAACCTTACTGTATTTTTCAGAAATCAAATATTAATTTGAGAAAAGGAAAAGAAGTAAAAATAATATCATTTAAAAAATTTAAAATTATAATATAATATTTTGAATCTCCTCATTATCTCACACAGCATTTATAATAATAACAAAAACAAATAAATAATATCTGCTGTATAATAATATCTTAATAATATATTAAATAACGTATTTAATTAATAATTCTTAATTCATTTAATTTTAGTCTACCTTAATTAAGATATGAATAATTTCTTATCGTTTATATAATTAAAAAATATGAAATTTTAATCAAGCGGAATGTTTTTGTAAAAATATCCATCGATATTTCTGCGTATTTATTATTTAAAGTAAATCCGATTCTGAGTATATTAGTATTTTAGATATTTTTGATCCTTGGTTCTAACGTATTGAGGTCCTCAGACATATTGGGTTGGCTTTGCATTTTTGTTGAATCCTACGTGGCTAATCCTTGGGTCTTGTGAGGCAGGCCTACAAGCTTACGATGGGTAGGCTTGGTGAGCTTAATAAGCCCAAGAATTACCCTTTTTTTTTATTTTAAACCCTCTCTAACTTAAAATTTAATGCATTAACTAAGTTATATTTTTATTTTACTTATATAATGAACTTTTAACAAAATATATATTATAAATAGAATTTAATTATTACATTGTATATATATATATATATATATATATATATATATATATATATATATATATATATATATATTTTTAAAATTACATAGAAATTAAGGTTGGTCTAAGGATTCATGGCGAATGTATCAAAATGAAGCACGTTTGACCACTTTTAAAAATGGGTTAAGTCGGGATTAACTAGTTATCTTTTCATTTCCTTATATAATGAACTTTTAACAAAATATATATTATAAAGTAGAATTACATTGTTACATTGTATTTTTTTTTAAATTACATAGAAATTAGGGCTGGTATAAGGATCTGGGATTCATCAGGGTGGTATTATCTAAAATAAAGCCCATGGTTCGATCCTTTTAAAAATGGGTTCGAGCCAGGCTTGACCCACCCAGGCTTAGACCGGACTTTAACTCATCAAATTAGGTCTTCAAACATTTTGGAGACCCTTGGTATACAAATCAGCGTGATGGGTGAAGCGCCAATTTAATGATTTTTCAGCGTTACATATGGAGAGTTTTCCCCTCAATCTTTTGTGAAATATGGCGTGCCTCAAACCCCAGTAGGGTTATAATAAATAGTATGTAATTTGTCCATATGTCTAGTTCATGTATTAGAGAGTTTAATATATTAAAAATAAAACAAGGTATAGAAAGGGGGTTCCCGAGTTCAAGTCCTCGTATGAACAATTTACTACATTATAATTAAAGTGTTTAACAATTAAAATAACATTAAATAGTGTAGTTTAAGAAGGATAACAATGGTATTTAAATATCTTAATTCTCTGTGTAAGATTAGTTTTTCAATGGGGATTCTAGTATGTCCATAATACTTGGTTCAAGTGGTAAAAGATGGGATGATGCACGGGAGATTTTTGGGTCGAATCCTTATAAGAAAAGAATACTACAATATACAAAGTGAATAAATATAAAAATAAAAATAAATTAGGATTCTGGTCCTTAAATTAGTATTTATATAATTATATTCATTAATTTGTTTTGAACACTTAAAATATTATTTAAAAGATCTCATTGTAAATTGAAATTTAGCTAAATT
The DNA here is from genome assembly GCA_016808115.1 of Tetrastigma voinierianum. Classification (NCBI taxonomy): domain Eukaryota; kingdom Viridiplantae; phylum Streptophyta; class Magnoliopsida; order Vitales; family Vitaceae; genus Tetrastigma; species Tetrastigma voinierianum. Next base: position 816,080 of record JAEQBH010001221.1, read on the forward strand.
AATTTTGAGTCAAAAGGATTGAAAATTTATAAATAGAGTTTAATTTATTGATCAAAATTGCAAACCATATCTACTTACATTTAGTTTTTTTTTTAATTTACTTATTTTCACTTTATATTATTAGATTATAGTACTTTATTCTTATAAGAATTCAATCAAAACACGATTATATTCAATCTGACTACTTAGTATATCATGTTTGAGTTGTATGGGCCGAATCGTCAATCAAATTTTGTTAAAGTAGGTGTTGAGGTGGAAGAGAAAAAGAAATAAAAGACAAAAAAAAGCTGAATAGTAATAAGTAAAGCAGGGTTGTCATGTATCTGATTTCGAATGATAGAGCGTTGACGTTTTAAAATGGCATGGCATAGGGAGGAGAGATCTCGGGGTTCGAATCCCAGTGGAGATAATTCTTGTGTGTAACTAAAATGTTTAGCCACAAAAAGAGTAAAAGGCAGAGTTTGAACATACCTTTGAGGCGCCCCAGTCACGGGGTCTGTTGACCACGTCGACTTCTGGCTTACAGTATTATCTCTATCATGAGACTCACACATAGAAATATTAAAAAATTGCCACGTGAGCCCATACATCAATACTCACCAAAAGATTTAACCAACTATATTACAATAGTTCAAAAGTTAATTACTCTCATACAAAACATATATTAAACTAGTGATTCTAATATATACAAAAACATGAATCAAGGCCATAGTCGCTAAGCTTCATAATAGGCGTTTTAAGGGCGTCATTTGCTTGAATAATACACGAAAGGGGATCCTGATAGGTGAGCAATGCCGAGTAGTTGAGATACTCTACGAGGGCTACTCCCACCTAAAATGCACATCTGTTGACACATCGCAGCGTGCACATTCCATACGATTCACAATGCATACAGTGGAATGACTTATATCTTTGCATGAAAATGTTTTCCATACCCTTACCACAAGGTCACTTATGACTCCCTGCATGCACATGTCGGTGTAAGTAGTCGCGGTAATGCCAATGACACTTTCGACTACCAGAGCCTATGGGCTCACCCGACGCGAGCAGATTTTGCCAATGGGTAACCATCCGGTCGATCAGGCTCACATCCTTAAGCTTCTGAGTCCTAAATGTGAACACGATAGTGTGTTTCTCTTAGGCAATAGAACTTCCCAGTTCTGCAGCGGGTCTCTAACACCCATACAGAACTTTTCGAATAGTATGTCTCTAACACCCATGCAGGACCTTTCGAATAATCCACGGGTCTCCTACATTCGAGTTCCAAGGACGCCCAACACACATTAATTATTTCTCATTTTTTTATAATTTGAACTATGAGTCTTCGTTGGGCTATTAGTCCTAGAACAAACCAACCATTCACCAAGAGTGGTGAATAACCATGCAGATGCACCCACACCCGACTCGGCCCAGTGTCGCCGTGCATGAATGCAATGATGCCCGATTAAGTATATCGATTCAATGGCTAAATACACGATTATATCTCGTATAATTCAAGCGATCATGTTAACACATCAATTAGCATGCATTAACATCTCATTTCCACACATTTCAAGACATTCCAATTCGAAGCAATATCGGTTTTACCTTCTACACTGTTCGTGCTCCTCGTAGCCGAACAACAACATCTGAAGCAATTTCACATGGACCATTTTGTCGACTACAATCGGACTGTTTTTAACAGTCCCCAGCCGCGATGGGGTGTAGTGGGCAGCCCTCTCCTGCTTTATCGGTTCAAATTTTGTGGAAACAGAATCCATGGCCATTCAGGCCTCACACGCTGGCTCATTATCATGCCTTTTTAAACAAGGAATATCCAAGTAGGAGAAGACTCTTACCTCGGGTTATCAAACTCTCAAAGCAGAGTACTGCAGCGTGGCCCTTGCGGCATAGAGCAATTTTGCCTCTTGAATTTGGTAGGGGCAGGCTGTCCCGATCAACGAAAATTTTGAAGGTGGAGCCTCTCTCTCTGAAATTCCTTCACTTTCTCTCTCTTCTTCCTGCCTCTGTTTCCCTCCCGATTTGGGAGGAGTCAAGAGTGGGTCATCTCACTTGCCACATGTCAACCTTCCATTGGTTGATAGGATTACACCTTATCCTCTTTATCCACCTACTTTGGATTTCCATCCAATTATGAGATGCCACATGTCCATGTGGGCCCCACTTAGCTCTCTTTGTTTGACTAATTCTACACCTGACACATGACACATCTTGAGCCACTCAAAATGTGCGGTGTCTTGCGCTACCAGATTGCCTGAAAAGCGTGAAATTAAGTATCTTAGAATTGACGAGAGTCGGCCGTAACTAGATTTTGTGACGCCCCCAGGCAGGAAATTAGTTGACTACCACGTCGACGCGAACCTAAGTGGATGTGGGTTACGACGTAACCGAGAAAATCGGTGATCTCCTTTATGCGGGAACTCTACCCGAATATAATACACGCATGAAACGTCGGCGATTAGATATAATCCTGACATGGTAAAGCGACCATGACCTAATAACCATCTCATCGCCGTCACGACAACTATATCGATAGTTTCAAAGAGTTAATCAATTCTCTTTTATATAACACATATATTAAAATTGAATTCTAATACATATGCTCTGTCCCATGAAACCAAAGCGCTTGTCAGGCTTTTCTTCTAAGCTTCGACCTGGGACGGTAGTCTGCTACGCTCGCTCCTGTACCCGTAAGTATATCCTCGACCGGGGTGACTAATGCTCGATGAGTGAATCCTGCTAAGTGGGCTACTCTCCACCCTAAGTGCATGTCACGATGCTCCAGAAATAACCACGCATTCGAGCAAATACGCGATCCTACTTAAATGCACATGATCGACTCATACCCAGAGCCCTCACCAGGCTCCCTCACTACCTAAGCCGTGAAAACATCTTTTTCAAAAAACAAATCTAGTTGTTTTGAAACTATACCTAAATATCGGTAAAAATATGGGACTACCCTCCGAGGCGAATGTGTTGGAGAACCTTCAGAAATAGTCATGGTCCTCATCCGAAATGATACATTGGACCGTCTCTGACCCAAATTCTCATTATCTGTGAAATTCCTTTCAAGCGTTTTGATTTCTTTCAATTTCCGTGTCATGCACTCACCTAATTTCTAGAGCTACCAGTGCATATGAAATGCATTATGATGCCATTTGATAACTCATATAACACATGCAAATATATCACCATGTATATATTTACAAACATTCAATTCACCTGATCATATGCGTATAAGGTATTCAATTCACACATGAAATTAGCTCCCTTGAAATTTAATGATCCCAACAGCGATTGACTTGGTCGCTCGATCAAACACATTTTCACACAAAAAAATATTTTAGAGTGTCACTATTTCCTAGGAGCAGTAAAAAAACCCTAAGTTTCTGGTTCCAACACTCAACAATTACATCAGTTCACTTTGTGAACGCATTTCTGACATTCCGGCCTTTTTCCAAATCAAGGCATACATTAACACAGCGTTTCACAATAAGCAGCAAATCCAGCGGTAGACGATCACGATTTGTCCCGCATAAGATTTAAATCTAACACTTGAGTTTCCAAGATTTGGAGCAGATCGACCAAACCCCTCACGACCTCATTCAACTCAAAGCATTCGCAGAAATGAGAATAAAACTGAAGTAGGGAGAAACCCCTACCTCTCGAGTTTAAAAACTCCTAAATCTGGTACCACTGTGAGAAACCCTCTCCCGTAGACGGTTCTCTTCTTATCCGAAGGCAAGCGACCAGTGGATACTTGTATTTCTAGAGAGAAGTGTCTCTCTCTCAAAGACTACTCAAAAATGGTACTGGAAATAAAAATCTGCTCCCACGTTTTTTATTTGTTTTAATTGGAAGAAGAATTAAGTAATTGCCATTTTTGTCTTTTAGTCACTTAAACAATTTCCATAATACGATTTTTATCCTCTTTTCGAGTTTTGACATTCGGCTTATTTGACGTCCGTTTCCGTTCTCTCTTTCGTACCGCGTGGTGTGTCGTGTCATATATGACTTTCGTCATAGCAATCATTTCTGCGGCCTTGGCTGCGTCTTGCCAGCGTCGCGAGCTCCAGTATCACGAATTACGACGAAATTTTCGTGCTAGCTAGATTTAGCGAGACGATTCCAACGGTGAAATCCGTTTTGTCATCCGAGATCTAGAAAATTAATTTTCGGTTTTAAGCAGAAATTACGATTTCATGTCGAAGTACGATTTTCATAGCGATAGGAAATTGTAATTTAACTGGGTCTTACATTCTCCCCTCCTTAAAAGGAATTTCGTTCCGAAATTCAGGACAATCACAATCACTCACATGCATATGCAACGTGCACTCACATCATGCATGTAAGCAGTCATTAAATCTTAGCAAGCCATCATCGTCATTCATATGAAGGATAGGTGGCGCATGTCACCTCGGCGCTCCACGTTGACTCTTACGCTCCACCCCAGTGCCTCCATAGCACTCTCACTAGCCCTCATGGTCTTGCGTCGTAAGGCGATCCACGGTATCAAAATACTGCGATTATCTGAAGATAAGGTGATTAACTAAATGCATCCCGATCCACCGCGTAGAGTACGGATGCGAGAAGTATATACGGAGCATGGGCGTGAAATACCTCGTGGACACGCGACATCGCGTGATCGCGTAGCCGGTGCATAACGGTGCCTATCTCGAGGATCTCGAAGGTCGATAAACCTCGAGCGATAGCTTCCTAAACTAGAACCTAACCACTTCTCTCTTAGGCATCACCTTGAGAAGGCGTGATCTGACCTCGAACTCTAAGGATCGACGCCAGCATGGCGTAGCTCTTAGCCGGCTTTGGGCGGTAGGGAGAGCGTTATGCATTATCAAACTCCGCAACTAAAAGGTGACTCTAACGAATCGGGATCGGGATGGAGCTCTCTTCACCTCGGTCGGCTTCTTGATAATACACATGGCCTTCCATCTGATGCACTCATATGGTGCCATCGCCCATGCTACGCGATGGCGGTGTTGTGGCGAATCCCACTAGGCAGGTGAGCCTATCTGCCACGTATGATCAAAGGCGTATGCTGCATGACGTGTCCTCTAACACACATATATAATCCAGCGCGACGTGTAACCTGACCGCACTTTTGTGTGTAAGGCTGACCTTCCAGGTCCGCGATCGGCGACAATCCAATAGTCAGTCAACCTGGTTCGTATCCGCATTATGACATCCATATCGCCAGAGCCCTTGCGGCTCAGCAACGCAATCGATTTTCAAAGGGTATCGACTCTCGAGTCATTAAGACTCCGTCCACTCGACTCTGAGTGCGTGATAACGTGGTGTTTCATCTCGATTACATAACTCTTCGGCTTACACTTTGAGCCTCTTGCATTTTCTGATTCAAACTATGAGTCTTCATTGGAGCGTAGTCTAGAGACAAACTCAACCCCACTCACCAAGAGTGGTGAATGACCCACGTCATAGATGCACCTACGGGCTAAAGCGTGGCGATGTTCTGGTGCACACGAGCAGCGATAATGCCATCTTTGTGACACCCGATCGAGGTGCCATGGCCGAATCTCGAGATCTCCCACTCATAATCCAGGCCACTGCTCGGGTCAACTCTCACCCTACACCACTGGGAAGAACATCCATGTAAAGCTACTCTGAGGCCTTAACCTCTAGCTAAATCCAAGGTCGTATGGGTATGATAGCTTTGGTAGGTCTTTATTCTTGGCTTTCATTAGATGGTGTCGACTCGTCAATGTCAGCTGGCATCCGACAGCACGTCGTCTGCCACTCTAAGGGTCACCGCCATTCACGCAACTCGATACGTCCTTGACTTTGACCAGCACTGGCCCCTCGGCTGTCGTGTTGGAAGTGCTTGTATGGCACCGGAATGGCCAGTTCCTGACCGTGCAAGGTGTGGAGGAATGAGCGGGTATCTGCCTCTTGTCCCTCCCGACTGGCCCGGGACGCATTGTCCCAGATCTTGGGATCCACCTCTTTGGGGCAATCCGTCCTTTATCTTTCAATCTGACCTAGTCTTGAAACTAGTGTGGAAAGCGAAGTCTTTGCCTCTTCTCAGAACTAGAAGAAGGTTGATCCTCCCTCTTTACTACCCGACACTCATATCCCAGAGTGCAGTGCATCCTCATTCTCTATACCATGGTCAAGGCCTTCCCGACCGCCGAGTCCATATCTAGTAGACAAAAGTCACAATCTGCCCACGAATGGACAACTTGACCATTCTGAATCTCTAACTTTGTGTGTCCGCGCTTGGCGTGATCATCGTAGCTTGGTAGCTCGTGAACCTAGTCACATAATCCATCACAGTCATGCGCCCCACAGCCGGCTCTGGAACTCCCGAGCCTTGGCATGCCTGTGATCTCTGGAAAGTACTTCCCCATGAGCAGCTCCACGAAACTGCCCACGTGTCATAACCTCTAAGTCTAGAGGTCTTCGCCATCTCACTTTACTTGGGCCTAGCCCTCTAGGCCCGAATCGCGACTAACACTGATCTTAATTATGCCCGAGGTGATCTCCATGGCCTCGATATGTTCTCGATCTGCATAAACCAATGATGCTGCAACCATGGGTGTCTCACACTACGAATGTGGGAGGGATGGCCAGCGCTCCCCAAACCTGGAGGTTACTAGGACCTCCTGTCTCACTAACTGTAACTGGCACGTGCGATAGCGGTAGCGCCAATACCCTCTGACTTGACCAAGGCTTGTATCAATCGCGGTGGTGCCTAACCGGTGCACCACGTGGGCGCCTGCACGTCCTGTTCGTGCTCGACTAATATCCTACGTATTTCGGTACTTAGCGAAATCATTTGTTTTTCATTTCGGTCTAACTAGCGATGCCTTGAGCCAATTACTAATATATATGACCATGAAGCGTCCAGTTCATTTCTAAGTGGTATTAGAAATTCCAACCACTCGGTTATTTATTTCGATAAAATTCCAAGTTTTCTTGTTCATTTCGATGTCAAATCTGGATAAGCTAGTTCCTAACCTTAGCATTCACCATTTTTCCTATCTGGCGTTGCAATCGTATAGTTCCTGCTGTAATGACTGCTTGTGATCACAGTTTCAATGGTAGTTCAATGCAGTGCGGTATCTCTAAGGCATAAAACTCTTTGACCAGGACAATAATCATACACATAAATCGGTGTATACACACATTGTCCTTGCATTCTGAAATGTCTGAAGACAATTAATTGCTCCCATTCAACATTTTTATTAACAAAAATTTCATTTTTAGAAAATTTCATTTTTTGGTACATATATTTATTAAATTTTATTTATTTGATTTTTTTAAAAAATTCGAAATTCTTGTGTGATTAATGGTGACAGTGTTTCAGATTAATGTTCACAGTTTACACTATTCATAGTTTCACCCATTCATGGATTCTTGTTGATCACAATCTGAAATTGTAGTACACAACTTACACCATCAGCCCTGACCTGTTGTCTTACAATACAATTCCTCCTTAAGCCCTATTATTGCAATACACTTCCTCATGTTTGTCACAATCTAACCCTTTCCTCCTAAGTCTGTCTGATATAGTATTTGCAATACAAACTTTGCATAGAGGCATAACCTGCCTGTCTGATATAGTGTATTGCAATGCAATTTTCCCTTTCTTCTCAAGCCTTCTTCTCACCTTGATACAATGACGCGGTATGAATTCATTTCACTTTAAGCCTTCCTTGCAATACTATCCTGGCCTTCTCTCATTTCTTTACTTGACCTAATTTCAACGCATTGCAATACAAATCCTTCACACAATATAATTTTGGGTAGTAACCAACAGTTACGCACAAAATTTTTATTTGTTTTATTCTATTATTTATTATTTGTTCCGTGTTTGGAACATAAAAATTATACACCTTTTTTTTTTTTTTCCTTTCCATAATACTCCAAATAAATTTATAAAAATTTATTTTACTCCATTTCTTCAATTTTACAACGTAAAACCTAGAAATTTATTTTATTTTATATATTAACGAATAAATTTATAAATTTTTATTTTCTTTTTAATTTCTTTTTCGGAGTTTACAACATAAAAAAAATTCTCCACCTGTTTATTTATTTCCAACTCTTTGGAAAATACCAAAAATACTTATCGATATTTTTTTTCCATTATTCTCGATCACACGATAAATTTATAAATTTAATTTTTTTTCTTCATTCTTTGGAGGCTTCTGAAAAATATATATAACCTTTTTCTTTTTCCAATAAACCAAATAAATTGCTTAAATTTATTTTTATTTTTTTCATTGAATTACGGAAAATAGTCCGAGAATTTCCTCATTTCTTCTTATACAGCTTTTAATCACAGTGTTCAACCTCAAATTTATTAAATTTGATTTCATTTATCCAACAACTCAAATAAATTTATTAATTTATTTCTTTTATGTTCTTCCTCTGGATTTTACTCCTTTGTAAAACTCCAAAATATTTTCTAACACCTATGTGCTAATCTTGCACACAAACCATCATGCCGTATCGTAATGAAGTAGTATAAACGTCGTTCATAACACAACTCATATTGTTATACATGCAATCACGCATCAAACACCATGCATGCAGTGTTTCTATTTCATTGATTTCACAGTTAATCTCATACTGAAATCGGCGTGAACCACCTGGTGGTGATGTTCTTTTCAAATATGGCACAAGCCCCGAATCCTAAATCTCTGGTTTCCATATACCTATCTCTACATCAAACCACCCAGTGGTGATGGATATGACAGAGCTCACAGGTATTCGTATACTGGCTTTGATCTGCATTTGTGACCAGCGGCAGGGGTCGGGTTATTCTGTCGGCCGCGAGTCTGATGGATGTGGGTTGCGGCCAGCAAGAAAATCGGGGCGATCTCGCTGTACGGGAACTCTACCCCGAATACAATACTGCACATGAAACATCCCGAGCGGTCCGATATAATCGCAACGTACGGTAAAGCGACCATGGGCTAATAACCATACTCGTAGCGACCACAACAACTGTATCGATAGTTTCAAAAGAGTTAATCAATTCTCTTTTATACAACATATATTAAAGTGAGAATTCTAATACATGTATACACAATCACAAAACCAAAGCCACGTCAGAGCACACCTTTAACTTCGACTCTGGGGCGAAGTAGATGCACTAAGCTCACTTCCACAGTACGTAAAATATAATATCCCTCGACAGAGTGAGCTAATGCTCGATGATGGAATCGAGTACTAAGTGAATTCTACTGCCACCTAGAAGTGCGTATCACGTGCTCAAAGTAACACATTCAAGCAAATACATGATCACCTGCTTGGATATGCGTGATCGACTCATACCCAGAGCCCCTCAGAGCTCCTCCTTTCTTTAAGCGTGTGTGAAGCATCTTTAACCAATCTAGTTGTTTTGAAACTATATACTACCTAGTATCGATAAAATATGGGGACTTCTCGGGAGGCGAATGTGTTGGAGAACAGCCAGAAGCTTGGTCGTGGTCATCATCCAGGAAATGATCGGTGAGCGAGTCTACGACCCCGTTCTCAGGAAATTCATCTGTGAATTCCTTTCAAAAGCGTTTTTCGTTTTTCTTTTCGATTTTTCCATGTCATGCACTCGCTAATTTACGAAATTTACCACAGGTGCATATGAAATGCATTATGATGCCATTCGATAACTCATATAACACATGCAAATATATCTACATCATTATATTCTAAGCGTTGATTATTATGATCATTATCGTATAAATTAATCCAATTGCATACATTAGTGGCTCCCTTGGTAATGATCAAACCATGAGCAATTCAACTTGAATCACTCGATCGAAACCGTTCAGCGCTGAAATATATTTTAGTGTCATTTATTCTTAAGACAGTAAGGCCCCCAGGGTTTACGGTTCCCGACACTGACAATTCATCGGTTCACTTGTGAACGCATTTCAAAAACCATTCGACCTTTTTCAAATCAAAGCATACATTAACACATGATTTCACAGCCATGGCAATCGGCCAGTGAACGATCCTGCGGGCCCATCCATAATTCAAATCGCCTTTCCGGTTCGAATTTGGAGCAGATCAAAGCAACCCCTCACGACCTCATTATTTCCAACGTTAAGTACTTAAGAGAATAAAACCCAAGTAGGGAGAAACGACCTCTCGAAATTTGAAACTCTAATCGGTACCTGCTTGAAGTACCTCTCGCGCAAACGATTCATACTTATCGAAGGCCGCAGACGGTCGGATCTAAAATATTCTGAAGAAGTGTCATCTCTCTCAAAAACTCTCAAAATGGCTCTTTGATAAAAATCTGCTCCCGCGTTTTTGGCTTTGTTTTAATTGGAAGAAGTCGTATTATATTTTGTCTTTTAGTCGACAACGATTTCCATAATGTCAATTTTGTCCACTCTTCGGGTTTACGGCGTTATTATTTGATGATCCATTTACGATTCTCTTAAATCTGAGCATGAGTACGTTAATGCGTGTCATATATGACTTCGTCCATATGAAATCAATTTTCTGACACATTTGCGATGTCTTGAAAAAGCGTGGCGACTCGTATCCGGAGTGACGAAATTTTGCGATGCTAGCTAGATTTGGCGAGAACGATTCAGCGGTAAAATCCGATTTTGTCATCAGAGATTTAGAGAATTAATTAGGATTTTAAAAATACAATTTTGTAATCGAAATTACGATTTGCCTTATTAGAAGTGAATTTCTCGGTCTTCTGATTTCGCGAGACGATTAAACGGTGAAGTCAGTTTAAATCGTCAGATATCACAAAATTCACAGTTTTTAAGCCCGATTACCGTTTTACCGTTGTTTAGAAAATTATGATTTTAAAGATTTCACATGCATCTGATCGTAAATCTTATCATAGCAAATAATAATTAATTTTATTAAGCATTTAGAAATAAAATGTCACTATTTTTCAAATTTTATAATAATAATTTAAATTTTTAAATATTGAAAGGGTCATTAAGGCTTGTTTGTTTATAGTTTTTCTTTTTTGAAAGGGTTTGTTTATAGTTTTGAAAATTGTTATTTGTTATGAAAAAGTAAAGAAGAACAAGGAAATCACAAAGAATATATTTGGTTCCCCATTTTCTAACAAACGCAAGAACATAAAATTCTAAAATTGAAAGAATATGAATAGAAATTTTTGAGAACAGAAATTATGTTAACTGTTTTTAAAAACTAAGATTATAAAACGATTTTAAAAAACGGGGAACTCTTGAGCTCTAAATTTCTCATTATATAAGCTCAATTAGAAGTTAATGAATATTATGCAAAATGAATTTTGAAAATTAATTTTTTCTAAAATTAAGAAAGAAATAGAATATTGTACTTTCTTTAAACTAATTTTTGTTTTCTTCTATTTTGTTATCCATGAAAATTTTGAAGGAAAAAAAATAAGGCATATATTTTATAGTTTTTTCTTTCTACAATTTTAAAATATTATTTTCTTATTTCCTTATTTATAAGTGTATATATATAGTATATAGTACGTACGAAAAGCTGTCACATCATACAACATATGGAATACAAGTTATAAAAATTATAAAATTTCTTCAAAATTTCTTTTTCTTTATCTCCTTTTCCTCACTAATTTTTTACAAAAATAGAAGGAAAAATATTATCATATATTTTTCTTACAAAGTATAATATTTTTCTTTTAATATTTGTTTTAACTATACAATATTTTACGGAGACAAACACGTTCTTAATAATTAAAGAAAGCATTCATTATTTTTAATTTTTTTAAATGCCATTTCAAGAACTGAATGAAACAAAAACATATGGAACATTTGATTACCGTTATAGTATTTTCGATACGAAAATAAAGAAAATGAGAAAAAGCAGCGGATAACGTGTTCGGTTTTTGTTTTTTCTAAAGTGCAATCTTAAGTTTAAAATACTTGTGAACGATTTTGAAGAACTGTTCGTATTATTCTATATATTTTCAAAATTTGTTCTGAAAAACAGTTTTGAAAAATTGGAGACAAGCCCATAATATCTCCAAGAGAAGTGATTCCACAGCAGACATGACAACCCTGGAGTTTTCATGCATTTTTGGACCATAAAAGTGGGTGTGCTAAAATAAAATCATAAGGAACTTAAGAACAAGAGACAAAATGGCAGTTGAGAGGTTTCTTTCAAAGAGACAATTTAATTTAATCATCATCAACTACATGTGCCTCTGTGTTGTCTTATAGATGAATTCGGCTCTTTAATTCTTGATGGGCTGCATCTTTAATTAAGAATCACCTCTAGTAAAAGTTTATTTCCTCCATCAATAAATTCTATTTTATCTTCTCCTCAATCAAATATTGGTTGAATGGAGAAATCTTCCTGCCATGTAGCTGGTGAAATCTTATCAAAGAGCCATTGCATCCATCTGATGGAGTTTTGCCTTTCTGGAGAGTAGGTTTTGTCCTGTTCCTAGATGACAAAGTTTACAGAAGTATAAGCATAGTCCAATTCTTGTTTTAAAATTCTTGTCCCTACTTCGTCTTGTGGTTGGGTTTAATAACAGACTCATCATCTTGCATGCTGTATGCCATGTGATCGCATCTTGCAATGGAGAGTTAAGCAAGCCAAGACAAAAGTAAGGTATAAGGCTCGAATACTCTGAATAAGGATCAAATGTTCAAATTGTAGAAAGAGATTTCAAACCCATTACCTTTGCAGACAAAACCACAATCTTATGTGTCCCCTTGTTCTCATAAAAGTATAAGGCATAATTATCATATTATTCAGTAGATATATACTTGAAGGTTTAATTTGTTGGCGACTAATTTGATCAATGGTATGCCATATACACTGAGACTGAATCTAGAGACAACAACCTACCTTACAAATAGTAGCCAGCTGTTCTCTTATTTTGACTGATTGAGGTTATTATGTGAAGAAAATATATCTAAAAAGAACAATGGTTGAGTCAAATTTCACCAGGAAAGAAAGCATAATGAAGTGACTTTATCACCTGTTTGGCGAAAATACAATTGTGCTTTATGTTCCAAGTGATTAATAAATGCCTAGCTAATAATCCACAAAGAGCTTAGCTAAGACCAAATTTCAAGAAATGTTGTCCAAGTTGAGTTCTATTAATATTTTCACACCAACTTGAAAGGTAGTATTAGTAGAGATAAGTTCCTCTTCTACTATTGAAGTTCACCTCTGTATTTTTCATTCACAGAGAGAGAGAGAGAGAGAAGAAATTAGTACAGATATATCATGGAAAAACGTTCATCAGCACAGCTTACTTTCTCATTGCAGAAAGCTGAGTAATTGATGATTGTATGTTTCTAGGGTTCCTTATGGTCTCTGGTACCAACTTTGTAATGAATACTAGGCCTAAAGCAAATGCTTGCATACATGAAGAATATAAATAGTTTATCATAAATAGTCACTGATTACCTGTAGTATATCAGATATGGATTGTGTACGTACATGTGAAGATATGATCAATGTTTTAAAAACCAATGGGGTAGTTCCAGTCCAGTTTCGATCATGTTTGATCGTGGTTCAATCAGGCAGCGAGCCAGATGCTTTAGGTTCAATAGTGAGTATAGTTTTTAAAACATTAGATGTAAATAAGAAGGTATCTCACCTGCTGAGCTCCATTCAAATAAAAGGTTGAAAGTGTAAGCAACCACCCAAGAACTAAACCAGTCAAGAGAAGATACCAGGCTTCCAGCAAGGCCCTTTATGTTTATGGGAAATATCTGAAACAAAAGAGGACCCATCATCCATTCTGCACTATAGATGAAAACCTTCTTTTACTGTTGAAAGAAGTTGAAATGATCAACAAGACCAAAAAAGGTGAACTAACCTCTGACACAATAATCCATGGTACTCCTGCCATGCCAAATGTCAGGAATGAAATAAACACCTGATTGAAGAATCAAACAGTTGATTTGGGTGGAAAAGCATAACCAGAACTGTTCAGAATCGTTGCAAAGGGGACTGAAGAGCTCGCAGTCTAGGATACTTGCTCACTTTTCTGCCCCCATGTTTTGATTGATAGCAAAACTATAAGGCTCCGTTTGGAATCCAGAAAGTACTAGGTGTTACCATATACAATTTTAGGAGTTTATGCAATTTGGGACTCTATTATTAGCTGTATATATTAGTTACCATGTATAGATGCTAAGGAACTAGGAATCACCTGTATAGATGCTAAAGACTAGATTTATGTATAGATGCTAAAGATTTAGAATTTGAGAGACTATATGTATGGCGGTAGTGGAATCAAAGGCAACTTTCGGAAGAAACCTGTTCGTATTTTTACGTATCTGTAGTATTTTGACATGGTATCGAGCCCGGGTCCTTGATTTACAGTGCATTCGAGATAATTTTTCTCTTGGCTTTATGGGTTTCTCTTGTTCGGCGCACTCTGCAGGATCGTGCGGTGGTGTTACTGCTTGTTCACGGCATTGTCTGCTTGGGTGTTCGGTTAACTTTGCTCTTATTTCGGTCACCTTTTTCGGTTGTGGCTTTCGGCAATTTATAATTTTCGGCGTTTGGTCCATCATGTCATCGGATAAGTTGGAAGCATTCCCTACTCAGTTTACTGGTAAAAATTATTCAGCTTGGGAGTTCCAATTTAAATTATTTGTCAAGGAAAATTGTGGTCATATTGATGGGAGTGTTCCGCACCTCAGTCTTAGGGCTTTGTCTAAGTGGGAAATTCATGATGCTCGGAACATGACTTGGCTCCTTAGCTCAGTTGAGTCTCACCTTGTTCTCAATTTGAGGCCTTATAAAACTGCTGCTACTATGTGGACTTATCTTAACACGGTTTACAATCAAGGCGAAACTACGCTCGCCTTTCATTTGGAGTATGAGATGGCTAATTTCATAAGGCAATCTCTCTATTGAGAATATTTTAAGTTTTCCGACTCTTTGGGCTGACTATTTGCAGCATTGTTTATCTTAATATTTCCCCCTTCTGTTCCTCTCTACTGGCTGTCAGGAAGTATGCCACTGACAAGCGAGATCAATTCTTGATGAAGTTACGACCCGACTTTGAAATTGCACGTTCTAATCTGATGAATCGTCATCCTGTCCCATCTCTGGATGCTTGTTTGAGTGAACTTCTTCGTGAAGAGCAACGTATTGTTACTCAAGCTGCCATAGAACATCGAGACTCTTTGTTGATTTTTGTTTCTCCATCACGGGTAGAGACATGCGTCTTCATTTAGTGCTTTAGTTAATAAAACTTTTGGCCATATTGCTCGGGTTGTCACAAGAGAAGTTATGTAACTCACTGCGAAAACGGGGGTCATATATCTACGCGTCATTAATACGAAAGTAAGTCTTGCTTATCATGCCTCTTCTTTGTTGCCTCGGATTACTGTTGCATTGCTGTTGCCTCGCTTTGTTGTTCTCTTCTTGCTCCTACGGTAACTGCAAACCCGACCACACTCACTCTGAAGCCAGGTACAACGAGATGATCCGTTGGCACTCTTTTTGGGCTCTTAGGTAATCATAAAGTTTCATTTAAGCCATGGTATTTTGACTCGGGCCTCAACCATATGACTATCTTTTGTTGTTCCTAACCAATATAAAATTATGATGGAAATCTAAAAATTAACAGTGATGGCGTCTCTACATGATGATCTTTGTTAGTGATCTTTCCTCTTCCTTAACTAATGTTTTTGTGTCTCTAACCTCTCCCTACCGATCATATTTACGTTGGTCGATTGGTTGATAACAATTGCCAATGTCCATTTCTCTGATACGGTTGTGTTGTGCGGGATCGAGTGTCGGGCGGATGATGTGAGGGACTTTAAGTGGGGCGCTCTTTCCTCCATGTTTCTCCTTCACTTTTGATATAGTTTTGGCTACTTTCATTTTGCATGTAATGTTGTTGGTTAAGCAATAAGATGTGGGCGTCTGACATGTTTTGATGTCCTTAAATTACTTTGTTTGATCTGGATTATTGGGAAATAAGCATGTTCTTATTGATCTTTCTTTTGATTGTATCATGCAAACTTAGCAAAAATAAAGTTCTACCTTTTCCTCATCATAAATCTAGTACTCGCAATGTTTTGAGCTTGTTCATAGTGATGTTTTGGGGATTGCACTATTGTTTCACACGCATTACAAGTACTTTGTTACACTTTCATTATTGATGACTTTTGTGCTTTGCTTGGTTTGCCACCATTTGGAATTGAAGTTTTTCGGTTTTACAACAACGCACTCCTTGAGACTTAATTCTCTGCCCGACATCAAGATCTTGCGCTGATTACGCGGTGAATATGTCTAATGAGTTCGGAGTTTTTCTTCATGAAGGGATCATCTCTCGGCGTTCTTGTCCTTCGACACCTGACAAAAAGCGGTGTTCTTTGAGGAGGAAAAAATCGCCACCTTCTTGATGTCGTAAGAACTCTTTTAGCGAATCATCTGATTCCTCCTCGTTTTGGTGTGAAGCTCTTTCTGCGAGTTCATTTGATCAAGTAGCTTACCCTCTCCTCACGACCGATCATGTTTCTCCTTTCTCTAAGTTTGTTTGGTCATTCTCCTTTATATTGATCTTCGCATTTGGTTGTGTTTGTTTGTGCATCTCCCTCCTCATGAACGACATAAACTTATTTAACTCGATGTTTGTTAAGTGTGTTTTCCTTGGTTATCTTATCCCTCACTTGAGGGTTATGTTTGTTACGATCCCCATGCTTCTCGTATACGGGTTTCCCGAAATGTGATATTCTTTGAAAATCAATACTTCTTTCCATCTCATGTTCAGCGTCATACGCATCTGTGTCTCTTACTTACTTTATTTTTTACGGATCTCACGATTGTGGAGCGGTTCAAACCTGGTTTTGTGTATGAGAGGCGTGATCGACATGGTCACAGTTCCACTTCCTTTGCCTCCTTCCAGGTCTTGACTCGGTGCACTAAGTCTGCAACTCCTGCTTCCACCACTCTTAGTCGGTGCCACTCTTCCTTCGACCACCCTAGTGGTATGGTTTCTTCTCTCACCTGTCTCTCTTTGTGTTCTTTATCCACTATTTCCATTCCCTCTTGTTACAAACAGGCCATGGAACATGAGTGTTGTCATTTCTATTCGAGGACACTTTGGAAAGTGGGTGAGTATCTCTTGCCATCTCTTTTGATCTCAAGTGTTGATGTCTTCACCAGCTCTTCTTTCGGCAATGGCATCAATTTCTTGTTAGCGGGTGTTCTTTGTTGACTTACCACCATCAATTTGAGGGGATGTTACCGCATATACAATTTTAGGAGTTTATGCAATTTGAGACTATTATGCGTGTATATATTGGTTACCATGTATAGATGCTAAAGACTAGGAATCTACCGTAACATAGTCTGCTAAAGACTAGGAATTTGAGAGACTATATGTATGGCAGACTGATGGAATCAAAGGCAACTTTTCCAGAGAAACTTCTCTTCGTATTTTTCTGTTATCTAGTATTTTGACACTAGGAAAAAAAAAATTATAAGAAAAATGATTTTTCTCATATTTGGTTTCACCATGGAAAATATATAAAAAAACAAATATAATCAAAATTCCTCAAAATTTTACATATTGTTCAATTTCTTAGTCCTTAAATAATATAGATAAACAAATTAAATGAGTTTGATTGAACAAATAGAATTAATTTATTAAGTTTAAACATATTTTTTATTTTTCTCCAAATTTTCTTTCCTTCCACTTTTCCTATCCAATTTCTTTCCTTAGTACTTTCCAAATTCTAAATGGAAAACAAAATTTGATATTACCAATAAGCCAGTCAGAGCCAAAATAGGAGTGGCATCCTCCCACCAGTGAAGGTCCTGCTTGTGGCAAACAAAATTTCTTCAGCAAGTGATAAAATACAAAAGTATATAGTTCAAGAAGCTAGCAGAGAATGATTGAAGTTAGGTTTAAGAAAAACCTTCAAGAAGAATGACAATCCTGTAAGAAAGCATCCAAAGCAAGATCCAGCAGTGAAACTGAAAAAATGGTGTATTGGGTTGGTTTTCATTGTGAAATAAAAACTAGCAAAAAAGACTGTTTTCTGTTCTTAACCATTAGAACTAGTCGCCGTCCACACTTATCCAATAAAAACTGCTTACAGCCTGG
This sequence comes from Tetrastigma voinierianum, assembly GCA_016808115.1. NCBI lineage: Eukaryota > Viridiplantae > Streptophyta > Magnoliopsida > Vitales > Vitaceae > Tetrastigma > Tetrastigma voinierianum. The sequence continues at coordinate 834,144 of JAEQBH010001221.1, forward strand.
AATCTGCTGGCATGATCAACCATGTATAAGAGAAATGCATGAAGCAGAAACATTCCTAATCCATTCAAATTATGCTCAAAAGATTTAAGTTGAAAACCTGGACAAGACCAAATGCAAAACTTCCAATCTTACTTGAAAAACCTGTCACAACCGACACATTTGTATCTGAAAATTCAATGTCTTATTTTTTTCCCCAATAAAAGAAGCATTATAAAGGACCATGGCTTACCAGCCGAATTAAGAATGAAACTTGTATAAAATGTAAATGCTTTTAACCCACGCAAACTCTCGCAGTAGCATTAAGCCAACGCCAGCCTAAGCCCAGTTCAGAACATCTATTAGTCAAATAAGTTGATAAAAGGAACCATGTAGCGTCCATGTCATGGTTGAGGCAAAAATATGAGACTCACAAGGAGACAATGAGCATATTTCAGCTGGAAAATATCTAGAAATCCTGCTTTTGAAATCTGTTCAACTGATTCTATATAATCCTGCAAATTCCAACACATAATGGATTTAAAATCAAGAAAATATTCCCTTGAAATTGAGAAGTGGTCAATATTTTATCAATGTACTGTGAAGTCAAAATGCTACTTTGATGTTGGCAGCTTCATGAGAAATATCTGCATTCTCCCCTCTAAGGAGTTGCAGAGATGCTTCAAACTCTATTTCTAGACCAACCTTCATACCCAGAAAATTCAAGTATTTTAAAACTTATCTCCTATATATATATCTCTCTCCTTTTATGTTTGGTTTTAACATCTCAGGAGCAAGCTGGAAAAGACAAAAGAAAATTCATTTATTTTCTGCAAAATCTGAAAACCAGACCCACCAGCCATCTAGGAGACTCAGGAACAAAGAACAGACCTATCAGGTGAACTAAACATGGAATAGCTCCTGAAAATGAAACAATTAAAGAAAGCTACGTTTGTGAAATGCATTAAAGTGTGGAAATTTGTTTGGGAAAAGAGCACTTACCAACTAGGCAAAATGCGCCAACTGACAATAGAACCGATGATAATAAGCATAACCCCACAACTTACAAGAACTGTCAAGTGACAATAGATAAGCACATAAAACAATATCATGATGTCTCAATAAAAGTTTTATTTAGTAAATGATAACATCTACCTCACAAGTCCTGTAAATTGTCCCTCAGATTCTTGGGTGTTATTTCAGCAATATAAACAGGTACCTGTTCAGCAAGGAAATGTAGAGGCTAATAGCATTAGCAATCACATGCCCTATGTTTATAACGCTATGAAATATAAGCCTCATTAAAATTACATAACAAAGAACCCCAACTCCAAATCCAATCAACAATCTTCCAATGTCAAGCTGCCAAGCACCCTTTCAACAGACATTGACAATCCATTAAGAAAATGATCCACCAGCCAAACATATAAGTAAAATACACTATCCTTTCTAGTGAGTTGGAAGAGACTTCAAAGAGTAATTGAACTGAAAAGAAAAGGCTAAGGGGAAATAGAAGACAGGAGGAGCTATGAAACCTTTGAGAATGCTATTGTGAGCCAACCAATAGTGCAGAATGTTTCCGATACCCATATTGCCTGGTTAAGAATATTAACCAAATTTTAGATGAGATTTGGAAAAGTATATTGCATTATTGAAATTTTACCACCACACCTAGAGTCCTTTGGAGGCAAACAGAAGGACTTACAGCTCTACGACCCATGCTGTCTGCTATCATCCCACTTGCTATTGCACCCACCACTCCTCAATCGTTAATGTTGAACCAAAAAGGTAAACTGCCAGGAGTAAAGTATAACAAGGAAAACAAATAAGTGGAGAAAAGTGCATGAGAATTATCAATCATTATAGTAAATCAGTTTGATACTCTCACCATTTGCCTCCATTCTGATATTTCAATGAGTGATTTTTTAAAATTAAGACTTGCCACGTGAAATAATTTCAACTCATGTGACTGTGGTCACTAAGGGTTTCACTATTGACATTTGAAAAATTCAATTTCTTGCAACCTCAAGTCAAGTAAAGACCTGTTTTGTTTATCTTTGCATAACTTTTAAACTTGTAAATTTAAATGGGGTCATATTTGCATAACAATGACAAATGCAAACCTAAACCAATATAGTTTTTGTAGAGAACATAGTTGTTTGTTCATTTATGGAAATGTGCATCTGGAGTTGGGTTTAGGTTGTGGTTATTATAACCAAACAACAATATCAGCACAGCTCAATCGAACTAGCACTGATGTTTTCTTGCTTAGGCCGTCCACTTAATCATAGAAGGGGGCAGTTCATTGGTTAAATAATTAAAGCCTGGCCCAACAGAGGAATGAACATCAGAGATTAGAATTTAATATCTTTACATAATATTCAAGTAGAATTTTGGTACAATATTGGTTTCCAGCAGAAGAGAGTTGCTAGAACACTGACCTCTGCCATAGAAAGGCCTAGATCGTTCATGATTCCAGACTCGGCAGGTGATGAATATCCTAGCTGCAAAGCAATCATAAAGCAGTCACTACTTCAATCAAAGCAAAGGCCAGATCAATTAGATTGTTCGACCTGAGTTTAATTTTCATGGGCAAATTAACCCTGCTTTGAAATCTCCACCATTGAGGGCTGTGGACTTCATGATAACATGATTATAAATGAAACATATCAAATTTCAGAGGTCTCCTCATTTTCAACAGGTACATCCCAAGAAGAATTTAAATGCACCAACTAGCATGTTACTAAATGTTCTTCATCAGATTGTACATCTTAACTGAATTGACGAACTCCATCTTTAGTATGAATATAACAACTGAAGATGGTGACAACCATTTTATGAAAAACAAATGAAAATGTAAAAATAAAAAAATAAATAAAAAAAAGCTGAAAACTGAAAAACTGAACCAACACACACCATCAGGTTGTGATGATAAATGGCTCTCATTCAATTTGACAATTGTAAAAATTTACAAGCGGATGAAGAAGAATTGAGAACAGGAGCATTCACCCAGGATTGCTGGATTCAATACATTGCAAACAAAGCACCCAGATACTTACTGCAACTCCATAAGCAAAGGAGCTAGAGTGCCACCAAGGTGCTGAAAACTGTAACAGCTGCCTTGGCAGAGGAGGAGTAGCTAGAGGCTGGTGGTGGACACAGCCACCACCAGCCCCAAAATCTCTGCTGCTATTGTCTTTAATTTCTGTCTCTGTAAGAAGGAGTGAGCTTGCGGCCAGTCCTTCATTCATGCTTCTGATGTTCTTAGTTCTGAGAGAGTGGGGTGGGGAATCATAAAATGATAGAATCTTAAATATAATAATTTTCTTTGATATTTTTCGTTATATAATTAGATTTGATAGAATCTTTACATTTTTTTTCTTTTCTCTGTACTTTTTGAGAACCATATAGAATCGATGTGAATTGACTATTTTTTAAATTCATACTGAACTCATATTATATTAGAAACCTATTAATTAATTTACAAATTAGAGAATCTAGAAGTAGCTAACCTTATCTTGGGGTTCATGTTTCCCACCTCCTCATTTGTGAAACTGAAACCTATGGTGTACAGTCCTTTTCTTAATTTTCTTTATCTTTTATTTATTTATTTTTATATTGAAAGAAAAATATAATAATAAATTTAAATAAAAATAACTATAAAAACTATTTGTTTTCTTATAAATAGATTTTAAAACAAAAAATCATCAGTATTACTTAACTTTTAAGCCTTTTATAGGTGACCTTTTCTGTGTTAAAACGACTTCAAACGATGCTTTTTCTTTAATCAGGGCCAAGAGATGGAACAGTTCAATATCACAATAAATGTCTTGAGACCATTATTAATAGGACAAGGTATTAGGACCGTTTATTCTTTTTAATCAAATGACCATGAAGAAAAATACAGAAAGTAGGTGTAAGCTGGCAAACCAATAAAAAAGTTTAAAAGATCAAGAATAATAAGCCAAAGCAGCGACAAAGTCACTAGGCTTTCAGTTACGCTGGAGCCCGGTATGTTTATTGGAGATATCTGAAGAAGTCAAACCGTCAACCTTGTGCATGTTAATCTCCCCAAGAGCATACTACTATATTTGTGTTAATTCTTTGCCAATACAACAATAAGTGCCAAAATAGCCCTCCTGCCACAATAGCAGAGGCCATGTTTATGTCAATATTGAGGAGTCACGTTTGTTTTTTTACTTAATATTAAACAATTTTTTTAGTTTAATATAAATAATGTTTCAATAATATTAAGTTCATTTTTAACGTTGTTGTGAGTCTGGCTAATTTCTCTTTCTTTGTTGAGCAGATGGTATTTTCTTTATTTTGAATAGAAAAGTCGAAAAGTAATAGACATTACCCCCGAGAAATTTGAAACTTTTCTATGTAGCCTTTAAATTTTATAAAATGGCGATGTAGAACTAAGAAAAGAGTTTTGGATTAAAAATACTTTATTTTTTTTTTAAAAACTAAAATAGTTTGTATTTGAAACAAATTGTCCAATTTAGTGTGTTTGGTAGTATAGCGATATTTGAGATGATGTAGCATCTGAACGGCATTATATTATATTAAATTTTCTTCTATATGAGAGAGTATAAATATTTGTTTTAAAGATTATGTTTGATACTCACAAAATATTTAAAAATAAAATTTATTCAAAAATTATTATTATAATTATCAACTTAAAATTTTTTAAAATTTTCTTCCTCTTACGTATTTGAAATTTAAAATATTCATTTTAAGTTAATTCCTGAATAAACATATATAAATATTTATATTGTAAAAAACTAAAAAAAATTATTTTAATATTATAAAAATATTAATCTGAAGTGTTACTGGATTTTCTAGGTTTAAACTTTTACGATCTTGGATAAATGCAAAATAGTATAACTTAAAAAATAATATAAATTTTAAATAAGTTGATGTAAAAAATAATAATAATAATTTTTCACAATAAATTTATATTTTAAATATTTTCAGATATCAAACATGCAAAAATAATATAAATTTTATAAATTTTTAAATAAGTTGGGTTAAAAATAATAATAATAATTTTAAATAAATTTATATTTTAAATATTTTGAATATCAAACACCTTAATCTTTAAAATAAATATTTATAATTTCATATAAGGAAGCAAATTTAAAATAAAAATATTCTTTATTTTTGTAAGTTGATATTATTTATAATTATCTAAAATCAAATAAAGAGTTAAATCTAGAAAATTCAAAATAGCTTTAGTTTATTATTTTTATAATCGTAGAAATAATTATTTTAGATTTACATAAATATAAATATTTAACCATGTTTATTCATGCATTCAAATTGCAATAAACATTTTCCATTTTACATGTAAAAATACTTATTTTAGTTTTTTACTAATATAAATTTAAATAAGTTGATGTAAATAATAATAATAATATTTAAATAAATTTTATTTTAAGTATTTTAGATATCAAACATAATCTTTAAAATAAATATTTATAATTTCATATGAACGAATTAAAATACATGATAATCATAGTTTGTTAAGGTACAGCAATTTAGAGGAAATTTAAAAGTTATTTAGCTTATTGTTGAAATGATAATGATGAAGCTTTATAAAAAATTGATGAAGCAGTTGTTAAGGACAATAACATCATCCCAGTGTGTGCCTACCTAGGCCAAACATACTATATTGTGTAATAGTTTTAAATACAAATTATTTTAGTATTTTAAAAAAAAATAGTTTTTTAATCCAAAACTCGAAAAAAAGGTGGCAACATAGTACAAAGTTGGTCTCACAAAAACCAGAAAAAAAAAAACCTGCAAAAGGAATGCCAATCCTGTAAGGAAGCAGCCCAAGCATGTTCAACAACAGCAGAAACAAATAATGGTGTATTCATGTAGACATCCAATCAACCATTATAGACCTTGTTTTTCTATTGTCACCAGCAGAACAGGTCTTCTCTGTGCTTTTACTTATCTATTTAATAAAAACATACCTAAAATGGTCACTGGAATCTGGTAATGAATAGCTAACTTAGCCCTTAAGGGAAATGCATGAAGCAGAATTTCATTCAAATTACAGTTATAAGGTTAAGAACACTGCACAAGACCATAATATATCCATGCATAAAATACAAACTTGAAGATTTTTATAACATGGTTAGGAAGTGTTAGTTTATGTCGAAGCAATCTAGACAGGTGATGATGTAATTAATAATGTCGCCCAGGATGCTGGCCCCAGCTCGTTGAATGGCAGGCGTTCAGCGATTATTAGGATCTGAGAAAGCGGCAGTTTATTGGGCAGGGTGTTATAAAACCACAGAGAGGTTGGGTTATGATCTATAATACGGCCTTCTGTACTCGGAAGTTTAGAAGTTCACCAACTCGGTATAAACGCGAAGCTTAGCGAAGGTTTGAGTGTTTCGGATCTAGTTTTCTTTTGTGATCGAGTCTTGCCACCGCCGCGGTCTATCCGTGAGAGAATAAACTTGGAAGGTCTGTGGATTACAGAGAGATTTTCTGCGCTCTTCTGGAGTTAGTAATGGGTGATGAAAATATATCTGTCATCACGATGTATTTAAGCTAATAGATTCACGGCTTATTGTATGATTCCATTCAATTGGTATCGGGCCATTTTGGTTGAATCGGTGTGTGATAAATTGAATCCATAATTTTATTTCTCATGTATATATGATGTAATAATGAATGCCATAGCACCTAGGATTCTATTATTTATAGCCCCATTTTATAATTTTTGTGTTTATGAATGAATGATTTGGTTTTGGCCTTAAATGTGGTGATTTTGCTTGTATATTTTTTTTTTGGGATGTAACAAGGAGGCTAATCACTTAAGGTGGTTTCCTCCTTGATTTATTCATTATTTATTTTCTGTAATTTTTTTATATGTAAATTCGGTTTGTATAAAAAAAAAAAATGTAAAAGAGGCGCTGTTGTATCGAGAATGGGCTGATTTTTGGTAAGTTGGTTCTCAAAGCGATTGCTCTACCTCCTATGTAAAATTTCGTAGCAGTCGAGTTTTGTGTGGTGGTCGGCGACAGTTTTGATCTTAGTTCGATAGAGACGTATTGGGGTTTGTGTTTTAAGGTAAAAATTACCAAAATAGTCAGCGGCATGTACGTGGACTTTCTGAAAGACCCGAAGAAAAGAGGAATGCAGTGAATATCAGTTAAGGCATGCTTATTGGAGCTTGTAATTTTCTTTTCTAGGAAACAAAACAGTTAAATTTATTAATTATTATGTTATAATTGTTTTAAATTATATGGATATAACGCATGTGATATGTACTTAACATACCATTTAGAATAGGTGGTGCCATATAATTGCATCATTTGGCTCTACATACATGTGCATAATATTTGTTTTATCTGAATAATATTATTATAGAAAACCCTAATTAATTAATAATAAAAAATATTGAATGGTGAAGGTTAAAAATTAATTTAGTCCCAATTCGAAACTTGCGGAGCTCGTTAAGGGTCCCGATAATAAAATGGTTATGTAAATCTGCGTGGATGGCATGTGGATTTTATTGGATTGGATCTAAAATAATTTCAAAATTTTAATAAGATTGTGGCCAGCGTCGACAATGCTTAAATATTAAAGATATTTTGAAATTAAAATTAGTATTATTACATTCAATTTTAATAATATTAATAACCCTCAATGAGGCTTATCCATTATTCTTAAAAAGGCCCCAGAATATTGAAACAATGGTTGTTTTTTAAAAAATCGGTACCCAGATGGTGTGTGTTAGTGTTATCTAGGAAGGCTACGTCTAAGGAGATAGGTTTTTAAAGTGCGAGACCCACCTCACATTTCTTGGGAGCTAACTTAAGTAGTAGGACCTTAGACATACATTGAGTTGGTTATTACAAATGTCTTGCCTAACATGTAGTATTTGTAATGGAAACTAAATTATTGTTATGATAAACATTAATAATAAGTAGTTTAAAGGGATCTACATATTTGTATGTTTGTTGTGTGGATGCGTGTTAATATATGTGCTTTTTGAATTGAGAAAATGGCATCTTTTAATCCTCTAGCTACAATTTTGAGTCAAAAGTCATTGGATAGGAGTAACTTCGACCTATGGAAAACGATACTTAAAGTGTCATTGATTTTGAGAGGAATAAAATTCATTACAACAACTCAGAAACCCGAAGCCTTTACTAATGCTTGAGAAACAAGCAATTTGCAAGTGTAGCAATGAAATCTGACAGTTCATTATATTCTTACCCGGCGTTCTGAACATCTGTAACAAATTATTAATCCCCGGAGAATGTATTAGAAATGGTCGGACTCTAGATGGGATGTTTGCTAAAAGTAGCGATCTTCTTAGACAAACTGACCATAGGGCACTAATGAACACTGTGTGGCCCGGAGGAAATGCTGGGACCATTGTGTCTAAAAATGATGGGGCATCAATCACTGGCGGAGTGATGAGGCTAAATTTGTGAGATGAAGATTGACTTGATCCACAGAATCTACTCTTACGATAGCTGAGTCGATTCGAATTGAATTATAATATGAACAAACTGAAGCTTACTCTTATTGAACTTATGCACGAGAGCTTAAGGTGTTGAAGGTCTCTCCGTAAAATGACGGGGAGTGCTTATCATGCTGAAAGTTCTTAAAAACCACAAAGGAAACCTAAGGCGGAAAGAAGAGCAAGCGGAAAGGAAGCAGTCAGCTTTCAAACCCATTTACAATGGGAAGAAGCGAAAGGCAAGTGCTTGATGCAGACCAGAAGGTCAACGGAAGAAGGATTGCTGAAAACTAGGTATGGGTAGTACTCTATAAATGTTGTGAGGCTTGTTTAGTAGAGAATTACAATGATAAATGGATCATTGATTAGAGCCACTAACCCAGAGTACTTGTTACTCACTGCGATTAGTTGAAACAAAGCGACGGCTCAAGTGGGAGCCAAGCTTGAAGTTGAAGCGGGGAATGTAATAAATGTGGCGGTAGGACTAGTGGAGTGTTTATAATAAAGGCTTTATGTTTATCGGTATTTATTTGTTGGGATTTTAAGAGGAATTTAGTTTCTATTAGTTGTTTAGTTGAACATGGACGCGGTGCGATTTAATTCTCGATTTCAATAAAGGTAATAGCAGCTTTTATTTGTTAGGATTATTGATAAATGGTTTATATTTTTAACTCCTATGTCACATAGTATTAATTCTGTAAGAAAATACGATGATGAGCAATTTGCTATCTAAGAAAGGAAGTTTCAAATAAGGAAACCTATATGTAGCATTCTGATTGGGTCATAATGATAATTCCTGGTAAAATTTATGGTTGGTTAAAAGTGGAATTTTAAAATTCCTTGATCTTTGAACTATACCGATATGTGAATCATGTTTAGAAGGTAAAATGACAAAGAGGCCCTTCAAGGCCCAGAAGGAAATCGTGCCACTATCTGAGTTAGATTGGTACTCTTGATGTATGTGGACCCGATGAGAGTTGGCTTTGAAATTTGGTATGAGTATTTCATCACGTTCACGATGACTCACAAGATTATAGTTATATTTACTAATACCACCAAATGACTTTTGATATTCGAGTATAAAAATTTGAAATGACGATTGGAGTGTCCATATCAAGCGACCGGTCTGGCCAGGCGGTGAATACTTATGCAGAGTTAGAATCTTGCCCGAGCTCGAGGAGGATAATATCTCGAATTATCATGCTCTGGAACTTTCAATGAAAATGGAGTCTACGAAAGGAGAAATAAAACCTTTAGATATGGTAGGTCGATGCTCGGTTATTCATCATTACAGATAGATTACGGGATATACCTCGAAGCGAGTACATACATACTAAATTTAGTTCCATCTAAGTCTGTTTTTGAACACCCACGGGAGGTAATATGAGGCGCGAAGCCGGCCGAACCGTATTAGGATTTGGGAGGTGCTCCGGCTGCGTCTTGAATGCTGAAACAGCAAAGTTGGAATCGAACATAAATGTGTATATTTATTGGCTACCACTAACAAGGGGAACAAGAGGTGGAATATTCTATAATCCAAAGAAAGAAGGTGATAGTGAGTACTGTTTACTTTCTTGAAAGGGATTATATAGAACAATTTAAACCTAAGAGTAAAGTGGTTCTTGAAGAGCTTATTTCAGGTTCGAGATCCACCACAAAGCTCATTTTCCACCTATTTCCTGTTGATGATGTTCAAGAAGGAAAATATGTACAAGGAAAATGTACCCGAAGGTGAACAAACAGGAAAGCTTATTTCGGGGTGAGTAAAGAAACTTAAGAACAAGAACATAATGAGATTGGTAATCCTGACATAGAAACTTGGATCCTTACGTACATGTACAACGACCAATGCGATAAACTCGTAGTGGAGTACGTCGTAAGCACGCAAGGTATGCCTTGTTAGGAGAGACTTATCAAGTCGTTTTTGGATAATCTGATGTGACCACCTGCGTACGAGAAGAGGCATTGGAGGGGATGTTGATGTGCGAGAAGTGGAAAAAGGTAATGGAATGAAGTGAGATGGAATCTATGGATTCTAACTTCCAGTTTGGTCTCTTGTAGAAGCACCTAAAGGGTAAACCAATTGGGTGTAAGTGGATCTGAGAAAGAGAGGACGAATGGGAAGGTTGAAACCTTCAAAGGCAGATTGGTATGAGTTACCCAAGGTATAGATTATGATGGCACCAGCCGGTAGCCATGCTTAAATCTGTCGGATTCTCTTAGTATGCAGCGCTCTGATTACGAATTTGGCAAATGGATATCGAAATAGCTTTTCTAAATGATGGAAGAAGGGATATCTATATCACGGCAGCAGAGAAAGGGGTTCATAGCCTTAGGTCGAAACACATGGTTTTACGAGTTGCCAGAATTACATTTATGGGCTTAAGTAAGCATCGGGTCATGGAACATCGGGTTTGATCAGGATTATCAAATTATGGTTGAAAAGTCACGATGAACCAAGTTATCGAAGGAATAGTGTGAGTCTTTTTGGTACTTTAAGTAGATGATATTGTTGTTGAAACCGAGTGTAGAAAGTGTTGTCGGGCGTAAAGGGTTACTGAAGCGGAGTTTGATATGAAGGACTTGCAGGTGAAGTAACTATATTCTGGGAATCGAACTTTTACGAGACCGGGAAGAATAAGATATTGTAGCTTTATCCCAGACCTCACCATTGATAAAATAGTGACCCAGGAGTTTGGCATGGAAAATTCAAAAAGGGGATACCCTTGAGACATGGAATTCATCTTTCTAAGGGCAATCACGAAAACTCTGAAAGAACTCATGAGTAAAACATATGGTTCGGCTGTTGGTAGTCTCATGTATGTTATGCTATGTACCAGGCCAGATATACGCTATCTTCGATGGGAGTAGTAGTAAGTGCAGTAGATCGGTAGAACAACGCAGACGGCGGTGAAACATACTTTCAGTATTTAAAGAGAATGAGGATTATATATTTGGTGTATTCGGTGGGAGTCTTAAAACCGCGATTTATACGGACTCGATTTTCAAGGGGATATTGTTCCGAAGTAAATCAACGTCGGGATATGTGTTTACCACACAAATGGAGCCATTTGTTGGAGGAGTGTTAAACGGACTTGTGTTCTTGACTCCTTGGCCCCGGCGAATATATAGTTGCATACGGCTATGAAATTTGTATGGCTTAAGAAATTCCTTTTGGATCTTCATGTGATACCGAGTGCAAATCGGCCCATTACCCTTTATTGTGATAACAGTGGGGCCGTAGCACGATCCCGAAGAACCGGGGAGTCTCCTGGCAACACGTATTAAGAGAGTACCACTTGATCAGTGATTTCATTGATAAGGAATCACGGTGGATTTACTAAAATAGCGTCGAGGAGAACCTAAACGGACCGCTTTTTACTAAGTCTCTTCACGAGCGTGTGTTTGAGAAACATGTAAATTGTATGGAGTGTTGAATTCACGTGCACTAGAGTGAGTGGGAGTTGGTTACATTTGTGCTGCAGGAAGCGAGACAAGTTGTAATTTCATTTCGATATAATAATATGAGTTTTTGCACATTATATTTTACGCAAAGGTCAGTTAATTGTAGTATATATTCGTATGAATGCATTAAGTGAAGACATGATCTGGAGTTCTCCTTAATTAATGAATTGTCTCATGATTATTATTAAATAAAGTTGGGCACTTTATTTAGGCGCAATATTTTATTAAATGACCGGGTCTTGGTTATTATAAAATATTGGAATGAATTATAGTCGTCGAGGATCGGAAGAGATTGTCGAGGATAAATTTACGTGAAAGGAATTAAATCTCGGCGATATTAGATATGTTATTTTTAAATCTGAGTATATTTATAAATAGATAATTAAATTCTTATGGTTCTTTGAGTTATCAATAAGTGGGGCCTATTTTAAGCGACCTTGATATCTTTGATAATTTGGGGGTTATATGGTATTTTGATTATCAAGTATTATTTATGAAATATACAAAATGGAATTTGTATGAAATATCCTCTTGACACATGTTTGAGTACTCGGATATTGAAAATCCTTTGGCCGGTGCATGGGATCCGTTAGAGCGATAAGTCGAGAATAAATAATAGTTGATTTCTGAGGAAGAAAAATTGTCAGTGGTGTGATATTTGAAGAGGAAATACATTTGATATAAAAACATTATTAATTTTGAATTCACATGCGGAGTTTTTAGTGGAGTAGCCCGGATAAGATTACGGGTCCCGGACTTGCTTCTAAGTGAGAGATTATTGGATTATGCTCAAGGCTTAATCTAGGCAGATTTGATCAAGAGCCTTAATTAATAATGGGCGTGGATGCAGTAGCTCGTTAGATGGCGGGCGTTCAAGCGATTATTAAGATACAGAAAGACCCGTTTATTGGGCCCCGAGTGTTATAAAGCCCAGGTGTTATAAAACTCACAGGAGGTTGTTAGGGTTAGTAGTGCATAAATCTGGTGCTTCTTGCAACTTTCCCACCGTGTTTAGAAGTTTTTGCTAGCCTCGGTCTAATAAAACACCTTGAGAGAGAAAGCGGCGAAAGGTTTTGGTGTTTGGATCCTAGTTTCTTTGTGATCAGTGCTGCCCACCGCAGCGGATGCGTCACGTAGAGAGTGTAGCTTGGAAGGTCTGTGGATTCTGAAGAGATTTTACGCGCTACTGCGGTTAGTAATGGGTGATGAAAATATGTATCGTTCGTTGTATTTAAGCGTGCGATTCACGGCTTCATTTGTATGATTGACCGGGAGAACATATATATGATTCTCCACCGGTGAGGTGAGACAGTATATTTCAGCCCAGGCATGGAATAATTAAAGCGAGTACCTTGGGATAACATCAGATAATTCACGACCGTAGACATATTAGAAGCGCTTTTCCCGAATATATATAAAATTGCCTTTGAGACATAGTAAGAAACAGGCAACCCACCAATTAAAGCGAGATCGCCCGGTAACAATAGAACGGAGAAAATACGTGCGAAGCGCCACACAGCTTATTAACAACTGCAAAATGTTAATGCATAACCATAAAATCCATAGAAACATCTATTGAGGCTTAAGGGCCAAAACTTATCGATCAAGTCGCCATTTTGCATTCCTCGTCCTTTAGAGATAATAAATTCTTTAGGATCCCATTTTGGCTAACATGTTTTCTTATAACTTTTCCAAGCTTTCTCTTAACTTGTTGCTAGCACCATACTCATACTCATATCTATCTTAGTGTTATGTTTTGAATCAATCTCTTGCTTGGGGATAAACAAGAATTTAAGTTTAGAGGAAATAGTGAGTATCTTAAATGCCCCTCATTTATCCTATGTTTTACTTAGTTTTTAGTTTTTTTATGTTAAATAAATGCCTAATGTTCTAAATGTTCATCTTTATGATCAGATTAACCACTTGAGTAGGTGTACAAAAGGAGAAAAAAAATGAAGAAAAATCGGCCAAATTCAGTACATGAAGCGGCGCCCACTAGTTCGTCGCGCCAAGCCGATTCGATCACGACGAAGCAAATCGATGAGATTGGCTTGAGTTCTCACGGCAGTAAGAACTTTTATTGAAGATGCTACATGTTCATGAAACGAAGGACCGCCGACGAAGGTTAAACGGCCCGGCCGATATATGCGGCCACAATTCGACCATTTTTAAAGACATATAAGAGGACACGTTCTAGGGTGTTTGGGGATGGATGAGCGACCAAATCTTCCCTTTGGGGTTAAGTCAAACCTTTTGAGGAGAATACCCTCCTTAGGGTTTCTCCTTTTGATGAACCGAGTAATACTTTGGGATCAAGAGGAGGCTTGAGTAGCAACCCTCGAGCTTGGGAGAACAACTAAAGATTTCGAGAAGAAGATTGAAGACTCACCATGGTCATTAGAGTTTCTTCTTTCTCTTTTCTCGTGTTTTATCTTAGATTTGTGATGTACCAAACCTTTACTATGTTTAAATTTCTTAATCTAGGGTTTTGGTTGTATATTGGACATGAATCTTATATTTAAATGTTAATTTTCTGTTTTCTATTATTTCCATATGATTGCATATCTATTCATTCATGCTTAGGCGTTATCACGCATATTGATTTCTAGCGAATCTCGACATGATGAGTGGTTTCTTCTTGCAAGATTTGAGAAAGAGTAGAAATTTGATATAGATGGGAATTAACCTAATTAGCCTAGTATAGAAATTATTGATAATTAGGAGGCGTGTGAGACTCTTAGGTCTTAAAGCATCTAATGATTGAGGTTAAGTTGAGAAGCGATAAACATAGTGTTAGTTGGAATGTGATTTGTCCCTCGAGAGGCGTTTTAGACAAGTTGCCTTAGGCTTTTGAGGGACAATAAGATGTAATTTTGGCTTAGATATAATAGGATTGTCTAGTTGTACCAAATACCCTAGGATTTTATTATCTCTTGATATTCCTTAGTTGCGCATCTCATTAGTTAGATAGAATTTTCAATAGGTTAGTTTAAATTATCACAATTGATCATTTGGATATTAGAGAAGTATTCTAATTTTGGTACTTAGCATCCCCAATTTCCCTATGGATCAATCTCTATACGTTTCATACACTATATTATTTGACACACGGGTTCTCATTACATATTTTACTACATATTTTATACACAAATCATGAATAAGCCTATCAACCCCCTAATTAGCTCTTGTATTTGCTTGGTAAAGACATAGCGACTCGATAGTTGATTAGGGCTAATAAGAAGGCGATGAAAAGGCATAAATCGTAGTTTTTAAATGCTCTTATAAAATATTGACTTCCAGCACATGCTATCTCCCTTCTATTTATATGGGAAGGTACAATGATTTCACTTGATTTTATTTTATTTTTAAATCTTATTATATAATATATAAATTATCTTTTATAATTATATATAATTTTTATAAACTTAATTTTATTAGACGATAGATAAATCAGATTATAAAATATATTAAAATCCTTTTATCTTCTAATTTTATTTAAAATTTGAATTTAATGAATATTAAAGGTTATAAATATTTTAGGTTTATTTTTGGTAATTAAAACTTTTAATTTTATTATTAATTAAAATCCTAATTCAAAATTTTTATTTTATTTTATCATAAATAGATTTTTTTTTACTATTTTATAGTGATGGATAAAATAAAACGTATATTATTTTAATTAAATAAGATATTCATGTAAATATCATGTTAAATATATTTATTCATGTGATAAACTTTTTACATCTATAATAAATAGTCTTTTAATAAATGTTAATGAGAAAAACATTGAACAAAAAAGCATTTGAAATGAAGATACTTGAAACGATTAAATGTAAAATGATATTATACATGTTTTGAAACTTATTAACTAGAGTAGTTTTTAGCAGTACGGCAATGAAGATCTTAGTTCGTTTTGTCTCTTTTACATATATATTATATTTATATATCTACCGATCGTATGCATATAGGTAGTGTCTTGTCCAGTATTTTACTCGCGATAATTTATAATCGGTATCATTATCACTTGCTTCATTATCGAGTTATCAGCGTGGAAATTTCTGAGTTATCTGCCCGAACCAAAGTATTACCTAAATCAAAGGCCCCAATGACACACCTTAAACGAGATATTAAGTCTATTTTGATGAAAAGGAACTCTATTTTGTATGGATTCATTCAAATATTGTGAAAAAAAGTAAATCTCATATAAATCGCAAAATCGATAAAAAGGGGGGGCAAGATTTTTGATTCATGATTACAAGGACCCACTCTTGAATCAGGCTTTTGAAGGGGACTGATTGGGGACCAACATAATTCAATTGAGGGCACCACGTTATTTAGAAAAAAAAAATGCAACAATCACATGGAGATCATAGCGGGCCATGACACGTCCAGCCTGGTGTGACACTGCAGATGCCATTTCACCGGGCGAAATCAAGCCAGAGCAGAAATTTTTGGTGGTCAATGAAAAACTCAAACTGAGCTATCAACTGAAGCTAGTAAGTGGCTAGCTTCAGCAAACTAGCTTAATGGATAATGAAAATAAGATAGAAAGGAAGAATAAGAGACTCGACAACATGCCTCTAGACTGATGAGGAGTGCGCAATTTCCAGAAACTTGGCATGTTGTTTGAATCTCTTTGTCTTCCTTTCTATATCTTATTTTCATTATTCGATAAGCTAGTTTGCTGGTAGCCGCTACCTTCAGTTGATAACTCAGTTGAGTTACATGAATACCAAAATTTCTGCAAATGCAACGATTTCGTCCGAGTGAATAGCTATCTGCAGTGTCTACCAGAAGCTTTGCGCCTGTAATGAACCCAGCTATGATCCATGTTGCATTTTTCTAGCAATGTGGTGCCCTCAGTAATTGTATTGGTCCCCTGTCAGTCCTTCTCAAGTTAGTCACTGTAATCATGAATCAAAATCCGCCTACAGCTCACCGACTATATAGTTACTTTCTGGCTATTTGAATGAATCCATACAAAATAGAGTTCCTTTTTATCGTTTGAACGACTTCCAAACGATGCTTTTCTTTAATTGGGGCCAGAGATGGGACAGTTCAATATCACAATAAATGTCTTAGTCTTTTTATCATGTTGCTCGGAAAAAAAAAAAAAAAAAAGTAGGGGGCCAAAATTATTAGGACCATTCATTATTTGTCAAATGACCATGAAGAAAAATAGAAAGTGGTGCGCAAACCAATAAAAAAGAAGTTTAAAGTTTAAAGATCAAGGAATAACAAGCCAAAAACAGCAAACAAAAGTGCAGGCTTTCAGTTAGGCTGGGCCCATTATGTTTATTGGGAGATATCTGAAAGTCAAACCAATCAACCTTGTATTGCATGTATTAATCTCCCAGAAACATAACTACTATATTTGTGTTGATTTGCTTTACCAATACAACAATAAGTGCCAATAGCCCTTCTTACAATAGCGAGCCATGTTATGTAAATAATGAGTTCGCGTTTATTTTTACTAAATATTCAATAATTTTTTTAGTTTAATGTTAAATAATATTTAAATAATATTAAGTTATTTATTTTAACGTTTAATAGTGAGTAATTCTTTAGGCTAACAGCATTGAGCCAAAGGTGGGTATTTCATATTTTGAATAGAAAAAATCGAAAAAGTAATGAAACAGGTGGTGTTTGTTTTTACTTATCACGAATATAGCTTTTTTGAAGCTGTGTTGAATAGTCTTGTAGTATTAAGTATTAAGTTGTTGTTTTTAACGTTAGGTAATGAGTATGAATGATAACGGGACGTATTATTTCGGGTTCTTATCCCATCTCGTTTTTAATGGAACGGGTTTTGTTTAATTGTAATGGGGTTTTTAGCAGGTTTGAGTTTATTTTCTCAAAATCCCGATACGAGGTTCGAGGCCAGGTTCGGTGTTACTCTCGCTTTGCCCGATCATATTTTAAAAATAATTTTTTTATTATTTTATTTTTATAATTTAATATAAATAATAATAATAATAATTAGAATGCTTTTAATAAATAATTTATAAAAATTATAATATTTTTATTTTATGAAATATAGTAAGAATTTTAATATAATAAAAAAAAACAAATATAAATAATTAAAAATAAAAAAATAAAAAGCAAAAATCGAATGTAAGCGAGGCGAGTTTGGGAATTTTCCCACGTCTGCCTCTACGTTTAATTTTTAAACGTCTTATCTAGTTTGAGAATTGAAAAAAATAAACGAGGCAGGTCGGGATGGGGCCACATCGTCCCAAACCCTCAGGTTAATGGTAACAGTAATTGTGTATTCTTGTGTAACCTTTGTGGGTAATGATGAAGTTTTAACATTTAAATTGAAATGACTTTTAATGAAAAGGTAATTATTTAACTATCTGTGAGCTTTTTAAAAAAAATTGTGATAACTAGAATTGTCGAAAGGTTCGGGAAAGCCTAGAAAATTCTCTAGATCTCCTAAGGATGACAAAGCAATTTCATAGTTAAATTAAGTCATAAATGAAATCAAAGTTTCGTTGAATTCTCGAGACAAAATGTAAATTTTTCCATTTTCTATAGGTGATAAGTTGCCAATGATCGGCAAGGACGAGATTTTTACGAAAATCTCTAAGTCGTTAAATGGTTTAGCTGGGTTCATTTAAAATAAAATGAACTAAAAGAAATAAATTTGCTTTTGGGTTAAACGAACCCGAACGGTTAACATGAGCCATGTGTGTCAAAGAGTTTCTACCTGTGCGATCTTCTCCTTACTCCCCCAAGAGCAAATCTCGTCAAGACTCCCTACCGAACTCCCTATCATGCCCTAATTTCCATTTTTGTCGCCAAAAGACCGATGACATAAGAGATGGGCTTCGGCTAAAAACATGGGCCTCGGCATCACGCTGTAGCGTGATGAATTTGGCGTTACGGCGTGGCGGAAATGGGAAGCCACTAGAGGAGAAAAGGCCAAATCACGCCAAACGCTGGCACCTCACGAATGTGAGCACTCACGCTACAAAGATGTTCACGCCGTAGTGAGTGGACTGAAAGCAGCGCGGAGAGCACTCACGCTGTGGTGTGAGTCTCTCACGTTGTAGCGTGAGTCTCTCACGCTATAGCGTGAATCTCTCACACCTCAACCATAAATTCCTAACTTTGGCATCCTTCACTCCTTCCTTCATAACTTCTTCATCTGGACTCTGAATCATGCAATCTTAGTATCTATGGAAAGCCTTCAGAGTCTAGAATATGCCCATGCTAATGAGGGAGCTATAGAAGGACATTACACGTGCCTAAAACGATCAAATGTTTTCGATCACATGACGACTTTGCCGATTTTCTCTTCACCTCACTTATTTTCCTACTAATAATAATTTAATCAAAAAATTAGGAAAATATAGCATTGGTGATACTTATTTATTTCATAGAATTACCAAAACCCAAGAAAACATGGGGATAAATGAGTATTTCTTCTAAGATACTTATCACACCCCCCCAAATGTAAATCTTTGTTTGTCCTCAAGAAAATGAAAACACACATGCTATACAACACACTAAACATATATGAGTAGAGAATGATACTTACAACAAGTTAAGAGAATACTTATGACAAAAGTTCTATGGAAACAATCTTAGCCTACATGGGATCCCAACACATTTAAAATCTTTAAAGACAAGATATCTATGAGTGGTGATCGGCGGCAAGCTTTGCCTCCAATTTCTTAATGGCCCTTCCAAAAGGAAAACTGAAAGTGGAAAATGGTATGTTAGATCCTCATATGTATCCGAGGTTCCAAGACACTTTTTTAAACCAAACTCAACTCACTCACAAGATAAGAGGCATGAGAAAGATGCAAAAGAGAAGAGGCGAGAAGAGCGAGAACATGAAGGCAAAAATAGGTGATAGTAGCTGAAAGACACAAAAAAATAGGCTAAGAACACGCCTTTTATTAAGTACTATAGCTAGAAAGTAGGATGCAATGCTAAGACCCTCTAGAAAAGTGTCCATGTAGCGGGGATTGGTGACTCCCCACCAAGCCAAGTTATGGTACCGCATTGCCCTCTCAAACTTCAATTCGAACACTTAACTAGAAAACCAAAGCACCTACTTGTGAGATTGAACTATATCCTCTGGTCCCATGTAATCTGAAGCTTCAATGACTCCAAGCTAGTTGGCTTAGGCATTAGGCTTTGAAAGGCCTCTCGGACTATGTCCGGGATTCCAACTGGAACAGCTAACTTATTTATCTCTTTTTCTTTCTTTTTCCTTTTTTTTTTTTTTTTTGCTTTTCTTTTTTTTTTCTTTTTTTTTCTTTTTCTTTTTTTGTTTTTGCTAATGTGGAGCTCATTAGCCTCTTTATTGAGGTATCCCAAACACTATGGAAGTTAAGGTCTCTCAAGGTAAGTTTAGTTTGAGAAGAAGAGGTCGAAACCTCAGTGTACAAATGAGATCTAGTGTGTGTTTGTGTGTGCACGAGTTCCATTAAGAAGTGGTTCCTTGAAAAACACAAAGGCTCTGCAACCAAGCCTCTCACAACCACTAGATACACTCAATCTTAAATCACATAAATGTGATGGTATCCTAAGTTTTGGCCCAAGAAACAAACTTTTGAAGCACAATGTCAAAGCATTCTCCAAGTAGTTGTTAAGCAGCAAATCAACTCATATGAGACACAAAACATAAACACAAACACGAACATGTGTAACACAATATACTAAAGAAATCCAAAATTGATTGTGACGCCCCAATTTCCGGGGGTCCCGTTGACTAGCCATCAACCTGCGGAATTTCTGCCTTAGGTCATTACGCACCTAAGTCTCTGACTCAGGCCTAAGACTAATTACTCGTGATTACTGGGTTACTGCACCACCTCGATACGTCCCTTCACCTGGACCCATTCATTTATATTTAAATTAAAAGTATGAGAATAAGACACTTAAACACAGTCTGCAAGAGTTCGATCACGACCCTATTACCATTATTACATACCCGACTATATTGACGATAATCCAAAAGAATTTAATTACAATTCTTTTATACAAAAACACATGCTATAACTAGTTTGTCCCTAGCACTCTTACAAAAAGATTTATCAAGGCCACATGTCGGCCCTCTTCGCAATCACGGCCTCGTCTGAGCTGCCGCTCCACCGGTGATTTGACCCCCACTAAAAGGGTCAGTTCCATGAAGGGGCGAAATACGCCTAATGGGGAGAATACTCCTGCCAAGGGCTACTCCCCACCTAAGTGCACATGCAATGTCCACTCGCCATTCACAATCACATTCCAACAAGAACATGTCAATTCTATATGGAATCCTACATGTCATGCCATGAAATGAGATGCGCCTCATCTCGTATCATGCGCCCGAGTCCTCACCGACTCTCTCACACAACGCCTAAGCCCATGTGTGAAAAAATGTCATTCCTCGATGACATCAGCTGATAATTTTCAAAACAAATTTCATTCGCTATAAACTAAAGCTGATGATACATCACAATAATCATTTTATATTCAAAATCCATGCGCCTTTTTGTGGGTAGCGGATTTTTGGTGTCACACCGCAAGCTCCGCAAACCTAGACACTTTTACGGCCTTTCACCCCTGGAGACTATGTCTAACCATAATTGGCGAGGCTTTCACCCGAAGGGGGATCTATCCCTTCTTGCTGATACCCAGCACATATTTTCTTTATCATTTGAATCAACCGTGTGACTCTGTTGAACGTTGTCCAAGGTACCGAGCCCACCACTAATCCACCAAACATGGTGAATGATCGCAACCATGCACACACACCCAACTCAATACGATGTCCCCATGCATATGCAATTTCGCAAAAATGCCACGATGAATGCTATACGAGACATTTACATACCATATTTTATACTCGCGATCATGGATAATTATATCAACCGCATATAATCTTACATCCATCACATGTCAATATATCTACATACGCGTATATTAATATAAATCAACATTACGCCCAGCGATACGCTGGTAACAAAATGCCCGCATAATGAAAGTTGTGTACAGGCCACAAATGGCCACAACTCACCCTCAGAACTCGCTAGAAACCGTCTCCCAAACAAGCCATACACATACCCATGAACCGCCACAAACAAATAAACTATCCAATATGTGAGCATTAAATGTCATCTAGCATATGGTTAGATTCTAGATTCAAATATCTTTCCATAGAGTCCAAGAACGCGGTGAATCAAAGTTCGCATTTGCGAAAGTTATGGTCAGCCCTTCGCCGATTTTTGCCGATTTCACATTGAAAATTTTCCAAAAACAAGCCCTTGTATAATTGAGTGCTACTTGGAACAACTTATAACATACTTCACCATAATTATATCTACTGCATGTAATCCACCTCCACATCATGCCAAATATATCTAACATGCACCATGGTGGTTTATAATATGCATAGATTATGTTCACGTAACCAGTCCACTTGCTTCATTTACACACATAGACACCATCAAATACACCACTCGATTTCAGGCTATGACCATCTAGATTCTCCAAGCAAGTTGTGGCATAATTGATGCTCACAAAACAGCTCACACAAGGCCTCAACTCGGCCTTCACTTGGTGCCAAACTAGGCCACGCAAACACACACACACACAAAGTTCTGACATAAATCACACTACATAAACCAAAAATCTTAACCATACCCCAAAAACCAAGGCGCTACTCAGCCTCAATGCACCATGAACCTATCCTGGTTCAGTCCCTTGTACCACTTCCTATTCAGGCCATAAGCAGCCCCAATATTCTGATACAAACCAGCTCTAAAATAGGAGTTCTAGAAACAAAACAGACCAAGAAAACCGATCTTAGATTGTCAACAATCATTGAGATCAAGCCGACCAAATTTCTATTGTTAGGGCTGAACCTAATGGCCATTGAATGGCCCTAAAGCAAGAATAACCAGAGGAGGAGAAAACACATACATCTTAGAGTGTGAACAAAGCTTACTCCTTGGTCCGTCAAACGCCGGAAAAATGGAGGGAGCAGCTAGTCCTCCTCCCTTCTTCTTCCCTTCTTCTCCTTTCTTTTACTTTTCTTTCTTTTCTCCTTATCTCTCCTTCCTTTCTTTCTTTCCATTTTCTCGAACTGCTCTAAAGAAGGGACTCTTCTCTCCCTTCATTCTCCACTTTTAGCTGTGACATATATGGCAAATTCTATGCCATTATACACTACATGGCATGCTTTCATGCCATGTGTTCCCCATGTGTGCTTAAAGTCCACCTTCCTGGTTACGTGTCATCAGACATGCACCATTCCATGTGGTATCCATATTATTTCATATTCATATGTGGTATCGTGCCACTTGTCACCGTCAGTCTGCCTCTAAAAACATGAAATTCTAATTAAATTTGAATCCACTTAAACGGTGAAGTTGGTTCGGCAAACTAGATTTTCGCAAAGACGAACTCAATGGTGCGATTCTGCTTCAACCAAGATCTAGAGAAATTTCGTAAGCTTCAACCTCGTGATGTATCGGTGGATCCACTACTATCTCTTATTTGAAAAGTTCAAAATCTCTGGTTTTCACACTAATTCTACCACAATTTGTCCCCCCCAAACTTGAACAAAACAATTCCCTCAATGAAATAAAGCATGAAAAACAAAGAGGGAAAGAGAGGACTCCCCTTAAGTGATCATCTCGTCTCTTGCCTTAGAACCAACTTCAGGACTTCCAAAAACTGAGCAAACTAAAACAAAAACAATATCCAACAAGAAAAATTAACTAAAAACTAGAAAAGGGAAAAAGAAACATTACTAAGCTTCTCGTTGTCTCCCAACAAAGCTACATTCACAGTCCAAATTTAAACTCTAACAACCAACTACGGATAGGTTGGTGATTTCATTCCATCCTTCTAAGAGGTTTATAGTTGTGCTCAATCATCAACTTGAGCGCATATTCTTTCACGGTCTTATTATTTTTTTGATTTTCTATTTTTTTTTTATTATTTTGTTCACAATGGTGGCTTCTATTTCCTTATTCAACTTAATAATGTATTCTTCCACCTTGGACATGGGGGTTACTTTCTCAATGTCAAAGTCCTCATACATCTCACCCCATGGAGCCATCTCCGAAATGGTCTTTACAACTTCTTTGCTGTCATGTGATTCGAAGAAGTCGCTCATCTTCCTTTTGCAACTAAGGCTTTCTTATTCTTGCAGCATCTTTCTAATGTACTCTTCAATTTGGACATGGGGGGTTATCGCAATGTCAAAGTTCTCATACATCTCACCTAATGTAATGACTTTGAATGGTTTTTACACTTCTTTTGTCCAATAAGGTGATTCTATAGTTGTCTCATCTTCCTTTGCAACCAAGGTTTTCCATTCTGCAGGCACTACCTTCCACTCTTTGAGTTTTCTTAAGTTCTCTATCATTGCTTGAGGAGATTCACACTAAGTCTTTCTTCTAATCACCTCAAGAATTGATGGCAAGCTCGGTCAGTCTCTTCAAAGGACAATTTTGCCATTTTCTCTTCCTCATTAATGTAAGCTAATACCAGTTCTGTATACTCATTCCCTTTTATAGAGGCATGTCTCTCAAATTCTTGATTATAGAAAAAGTGTTTTATTTGAGTCATTTCTTATTTATGGATAAACTCAACTCAATTAGCTAATTTAAATGGGCTGTGAAGGCCAATTCATCCACCCATTAGCACATTGAAGCCTCTGGTGGGAGGTGTGTACACCTCCTCCATGAACTGAGCTTGAGATGTTGCCAAATCAGCTTGAACTCTTCTTAGTTCAACTATATTAGTCTCTAGGCTAGACACTTCCTCTTGGGGAGATTGATTCATTTCATTTTGCACACATAACCTAGATAAACCAACTTGAGAATAGTCCATATCAGCCATTAATCTTGAAAATTCAGCTTGTGCCATGGTAGATTTAGCTTGAGTTCTTCTTAATTCACTGTAGAATTTTCAAGCTGGTCTGGACTTGTGGAGATTGAAGATGAGTTAGTGACTGAACCCCATGAGGTGCTTCCAGTGATGGTCCTTATCCAAAAATTATGATTGTTCAAATTTAGGGTACCTCCATATTGAAAATCATTCATCGACGCATATGGTTGCCACACTTGACTCCTCACTTGATTTTTCACTCTTCGATGAAGTTCATTGGCCATTTGCCCTAACCTTAGTTGTTGAGTGAGGAAAGCCTTTTCAGTTGATAGTTCCATGAAAGGATCCATTGTGTTAAATTCTATAAAATGAAAACGAAAACAAACCAAAGTAAAATATAAAAGGAAAATAAAACAAGACTAACTATATCCAAAGTAAAGAAGGACTTTACTTTGGTATCAATATTAGTAAAACACCAATCCCCAAAGAATGGCAGAAAACTCTGATGTTTAAAATGTGTGCTATAAAATATGTGTGCCTATATGTGCAAGTGCACGTGTCGTATCAAGTAACATAATGTGAAAAGTAAAATTATCGTTCCCACGGGGATTGGATTACTAAGTACTGAAATTAGGTAATCCTAACTTTATTTGGATTAACACAATGGGGAAGAAACGAAAACAACCAAACTAAATAAATCCTAAACTAAAATGTCTAACATACAAATGGCGTGTTAATTACAAGAAATCCTAGGGTTTTGATTTCATCTAACAAATTCCTGCATGTGAGATTAGAAATGATCCTAATGATGCCTAATTATATATTAATGGCGCATTTCACTCTTAAGCATGTTATTCTTTCTCAAGCAATAACAATCTACCCTTGGAAAAGGTTCTAATGTATCTCTACCTCAAACCACCATAACTAAGGAATGCATTAAGCATTAGAAACCTACAAAGCCACATGTAACCCACAAATATCTCTATTCTATTGAGAAACATGACATTCTATTCATGGACTAACCTAATTATTGTTTCTCAACCTCAAATTTGGTCACAAATCATGTTAATAGTGATCAATAATCAACAAGCATAAGAAATTGAATAAAATATTTAATATATATAAATCCAAAACATCAAAGATTACAAATCAAAGTTTAACACAATATTTCTCATTGTTCGACTTCAACAAAGCCCTAGAAATGAGATTAGCTCATGGGGGGTGGAATACAACCATAAAAAATGAGAAAAAGCAAGAAAATAGGAGAAGAGAATAGATGAAACCCATTTCTCTTCTCAAAATCTCCTTTCTTCTTCAAGGCCAAGAATTCGGCTTCTCCAAGATAGATTTTCCTGGTGTTTCCACCTAAAGGATCTTCCTCGTCTCAAGAGCAACAGATCGCAGACTCCCCGATCGAAATCCCCTCTCATGCCCTAATTTCCCTATTTATCGCCAAAAGACTAAGAACAAAAGAGATGGGCTTCAGCCAAAAACATGGAACTCGGCATCACGTGCCAGCTGCGGATGAATTCCGGGCGCTACTTCACAAGGGCGTAATGGGAAGCCATTAGATGAGAAGAGGCTAAATCACGTTGAAGCGTGAGCACCTCACGCTATAGCGTCTTCTCACGCCTTAGAGTGAGTGGACTCACGCTAAAGCGGCATGAGTGCTCTCAATGCCAGAAGTGGAGTTTCATGCCCGGGCCGTGAATTACTCACTCTTCGCCCAAAAATTTCTACTCTTGGCATCCTTAGCTCCCCTCCTTCATAACTTCTTCATCCGATTCTCAATCAATGGATCTTGGTATCTACTCTTGTTTCCTCGAGTCTTTGCACCCGCCGCCTAATGCAATGAGGTCTACATGACATCACACGCTAAATGATCACATGTTTGTTGCGACTGCATGATGATTTTACCGATTTTTCTCTCTCGATTTCGCCGCTTCCGCCTCAATAGTTGGCCCACAAACAATTGGGAAAATATGTACAGACACTTATTTATATCAGAACTACCAAAACCTAAGCAAAACATGGCATACACGAAGATGCAAGATATCATCACTTATGCTGCGAAAGTATATGAGAAAATCTCTTAAGAGTACTAGGTAGGCATGACCCAACCTAGATTCCCCAAGGCAAGTTCTTAAGGTCCATCAAATGGTAAGGTTGAGGAGTCACCTTTGTGATGCTTCCGCTAGTAGACGAGGCGAAAAGATCAAGTAGAGGGAGAGAAACCGAGATTTGCATACAAAGGAGAAAAACCTCCTCGAAGAACTGTGCTCTTCTTGATTTTTTTTTTTTTTTTAAAGATTTTTCTTTTTCAAAGGAAGAACGAAGGATTTGAAGTTCTAAAACCGAAAGGATTTTTTTTTTTTTTTTTCTTGATGATTAAGACTTTTTCTGAGAAGAACAAAAGATTTGAAGTCCCTAAAACCGAAATTAATTTTTCTTGATGATTAAGGATTTTTTTCAATGGAAGAATAAAGGATTTGAAGTTCTAAAACCAAAATGATTTTTTTTTCGATGTTTAAATATTTTTCGGTGAAGAACGAAGGATTTGGAGGTTTGGAAACCAAAAGGCTTTTTTTTTTTTCTTACGGATATGATTTTTCGCTGAAGAACGAAGAATTTGAAGTTTTAAAACCGAAAATGATTTTTTTTCTGATGATTAAGGATGCCGGGAAGGAAAACAAAGGATTTGAAGTTCAAAACTGTGCGATTTTTTTTCTTGATGATTAAGGTTTTTTTTTTTCAATGAAGAATGAAGGATTTGAAATTCTAAAACTGAAAAATGATTTTTTTTTCTTGATGTTTAAAGATTTTTTCGATGAAGGACGAAGGATTTGAAGTTCTGAAAACCGAAAAAGGATTTGTGACGCCTAAATCCCCGGGTCTCGTGACAACCCACAACCCGCTGAATAATTGCGGGTTATCAGACTCGATACCACACTATTGTGTCTCATTGACCGAGACCTCTTTTTTTTCTTTTTTTTTTGAGTAAAAGTGGCCAAACCAGGCCCAATTATCCATACTCAAGAATACACAATGTTATATTACCATAATCCTTAAGAGTTTATTTACATTACTCTTATAAAAAACTTATACCAAAAACTAGTTTGGTCTAATACATGTTTTACAAAATAAAATCAAAGCCACAACCGGCTTTCTTCACACATGCAGTCCCCGGATGAGTGTCAGCCGCCTACACATGAATTGTAAATTGAAAGGCCCCACAATCTGTGGCTGAAAGAATGCCCAATAAAGATAACCCCTACAAGGGCTACTCCCCCACCTAAATGCACTAAAATGCCATGATCACACATTCATACACAAATTCAAGTAAAACATACACATTCCTACTACGACGTCTATATGCCACTTAATGAGATGAGACTCATCATGCCCCATGTCCCAAGTTTCGACCGACTCCCCACACACGCGCATGCCAAGTAGAAAACTTGTCATTGGTGTTTCATCCAATGACCCTTTTTCCAAAACAAAATCTTTTTGTTTTTTTTTTTTAACAAAACCCATTGGATATACCTTCAATGTCTATTTGATTTATTCAGATCCCATGTGTTTATGCATTTGTGGGCCACGAATTTCCGGGTTCTCACTGTAGGACACCGCACGCCTTTCTATATTTTTACGGCCACCGACGGACTGCGTAAAACCGAACTACTGTGCTTTCACCTAAGAGGTATCTATCCCTACTTGTTGTGCCCAACACACGTATATTTTTCTTTTTTTTTCATGCCATGAAACCGTGAAACTCTGTTGGACGTAGTCCGAGATACCAAGCTCACCACCTATTCACCAAGAATGATGAATGATTATAACCTTGCACACACACTCAACTCAATGCATGCCCCCTTGCATATACAATGCAAAATGCCACTACATGTTATCTCATGTTATATGTATAATACACTACATGGAATACTTATAAACCGACTTTATGCCAAGCAGTATCACATAATTATATTGAAAGCATATAATTTACATTCATTTATACTAATATATATCACCCATATATCAACATATTTACAAACTCATTCAACATGTTATTAAATCTCC
Organism: Tetrastigma voinierianum; assembly: GCA_016808115.1. Taxonomy (NCBI): domain Eukaryota; kingdom Viridiplantae; phylum Streptophyta; class Magnoliopsida; order Vitales; family Vitaceae; genus Tetrastigma; species Tetrastigma voinierianum. Next base: position 862,993 of record JAEQBH010001221.1, read on the forward strand.
AGCACAACACACAAACAAATTCACATAAACTAGCCATCCCCTACCATAAATCTCGGCCATGCTCGATCTTTTGGAAATAATTTGGACCACCCGTAAATTCTCACTTTTTTTTTTTTAGCAGCCTTCAAGGCTGTCATTAACAGCTATAACTTCAGCCATGAAGCTGTCCTCAAACTCGACCCAAAAACTATCCCGAAAACAGTTCACAACAAAAATCCAGCATGCATTTTCCAACAGTCCCGGATCCAAAATCGGCCCGGATACCGACTTTCAAAACCTAATCCTGGATTGTCCGAAAAACAATCCCAATGTCCGAAAACTCAATCTCATGGTTATGGTTGAACCACACGGCCATTTACGGCCCTTAGATTAAGAGGAACCAATGTATGAAGAAACCCCAATTCTTTTTGGCACTTACTGCAGCTCTCATCTATGCACTAACTTTAATTCGCTCATCAACTCCGACGTTGACCGAAATCGAAGAGTGCACGGTCGGCCTCTCTCTTCTTCTTTCCTTTCTTTCCCACACATTGATTTTTTTAGTTTTCCTCTCCTTTCTTTTCTTTCTTCATTTCTTTTATTTTCTTTCATTTCACTTTCTTTTCCTTTTCTTTCTTCCACCGAATTTATTTTCCCTTGGTTTGATCCAAAAAGAGGAAACTTCCTCTCACTTTCCTATTCCTCTCTCATTTTGACTTCTCTCACCACATAACACATGCCCTAAGGTGCGCCATGTATCTTTTCATTTTACTTGTCTATATGCCATGTGTCACATGGACACATGCACAGTTTTGTGGGGGCCTGTCACACCACATGTCTCTCATGCCATGTGCACTCCTGCATGTTAAGATCCACGGTCACGCTACGTGGCACCATTCCATGTCATCCGATACCGTGCCTCAAATACGTGAAATTCGATCGTTCTTGACCCAACGAAATTCAACTCGTAGAGAGATTTCGCGGAACGATTCCAACGCAGAAGTCCGTCATCATCCAAGATCTGTAGTACCTCAAGTTATTTACTCATTATAGCAAAGAAATTATCGTTTTGGTTCTTTTAAGAAAAAATTGCATTTTTCCCGAATTTTACAGGATTCTTTCTGGATGTTCAAAGATTTTTTTTAGTGAAGAACAAAGAATTTGAAGGTATAAAAACCGGAAAAAAAGGTAATTTCTTGATTTTAAGGACTTTTTCGTTGAAGAATGAGTAATTCAAAGTTCAAACTGGGTATATTATTTTAGAAGACTTAGAATACTTTTGATGAGTGATCTTATTGACGATGAATCTTCAATATCCCATTAGAAGTCCTATGGAACATTCACTGTGAATAACTTAGTAAAAATGGACTATCTACTCTTTGATTTAAGAGGAGTTCGAAGCCGGGAGGATGGCCTAAAAATCAAAGCTTCTCAGGGTGGAAGAGGGGAGCTGCGATGGCTATAGAAGACGACTTAGCAAAGTCGACTTACAATGTAGTGACACCGTCTGACGCCCGTCTCGACCACTTTGGGGTTCGGCGGTTATGGCGACGAAGAACATAACCCGAGCAAGGATTGGCAAGAATATGGTTAAGAGATGAGAAAAGGAGAACTGAGGGAGAAATGAGGAGAATGTGGAAGGATTAGTCGGTAAATTAAAGGGATTTCTTCCTAGAGACCTCGATTAGCCGCCCAAATAAATAATGCTGAGCCCCGTTCATTGCAGTTTTGAGCACTTTTTGTGTACTAATCAACTTAAATAACCCAATTGATACACTAAGGTCCCAATTTATACTACTAATCATATTTTTAGTTTTGCGTTTAATTACACCATTATCTTCGAGTCAATTCAAATACGAAGAACCTTGCCGAACTCTAAGCCACAGACAACCAAAAGGCACTGAGCTAAATACAAAAGAGAGCGATGATTGCAGAGTTTTGCAAGTTAGCGTAATTTTCGCAACCTACGTAATTCGCAGTCGCACTTTCGCAGTCGCCCCGCTTGCTTTGTCAATTAATTATGGGGAGCCACTCAAAATTCGCCTCAATGTAATTTTGTTGTTTTGCTACTTTTGTAATTTCCTTGACTCATCGATAAGCTCACTCAAGTTCTACAAAATCAATCAATCCATCAATCAATAAAATTGCTGCACTAAAGCTTTCACCTTTCCCCGCTGGTGTGATTTTCTCATTTTTCTCTCTCCTTTTCGTATTTTGACTTGTTAAACACCCTCGAGGATGATAACTCAGGGATGCTTATTAAACCTCCTCATCTTTAAAGATGAGGGCCACAAGAAAGTTTTGAGGTAAACATTGGTCCTCTGCTGCCAACACAGCATTTATTATCATTTATGCTTCGCATCTCACGTTAGGTTTGAATCCCCGTGATGTACCCCCCGAGTGGCTACATTTGGCAAGCTTTCAAGGCTCAAGCAGACACTTAGTCATAGATCCATTGATGCTCACTTAGTTACCATTTATTTGCTCCTACAGGTTATATCCAAGGCCATGAATCAAGCTCAACATTAATGGTTAATAAATGTTGTATACTAGAGAACTATACAGGGCTCGGGCCTTTATGGCTAAACATAGATCCGGTTCGGGAAATGACTATAGGCCATCCTCCCCAACGCGAGGAAAAGGACCCGAGGACATTATAGTTGCCTTAGAACCCTAAGACTAGTGGCCCGAAACTTCAAGGATTTCTTTTACACTTTATTTCTCTACAATTACGGTTTTTCAAGCCATCAACCTCACTGTTTTTACAAAAAACCTCAAATCCAAAGTGGAAACACCATTTTCAGTCAACTGTGACTCACTTCGCATGAAGAAAACTCATCCCCGAAGCTCGAATTTATATCACTATAACGCAGCAGTTTTCGCTACTATAGCAGTGGCGAATTTATATAAATTTTTTTGATTCTCATACACCTACTGTGGCACGAATCAAATGGCGCCGTTGTCGAGGAGAGTTAGTGAAGGAAGTGATTTTTATACTTTTGATATCATTTTTTTTTTACACTTTTTGAGTCTAGTGCATGTTTAAGCAAAGCCCATTTTGTATGTTTAGTGGCTTGCTTTTTGCTCCTTTTTGAGAAAGATGTTATTGAAAAGCTGAAAATTTAAAGACACACTATATATATTTCGCATAAACCAATTCTTAACCCGCTGCAACAATTTTTGCCCCCATTTTTGTGTGGTTTTGCCTAACCTATAAGTTGAAAAATTGAAACACTGTCCAATGTCATTGATGCGTATTGGCTCATTTACTTATTGCTGATGGTTAGTTGAAGTCTCCAGGTATTCAATCTTTTTCTTCCACCTTTAACTAGCCACACACTGCGCAAATCAGTTTTCTGTAATAGCTTGATAAACTGCATAACACCCATACTAGTGACCCATTTTGTTCATATGTCTTGTCTTTTTGAAAGCCCCTATATATTACCTTTTTGAACGCTCAACCACATGACCATTTTTTTAATACATATAATTTATTTGTTTTATGTATAATGTTAATAAATTGAGAGATATATTCGTAATAATTGGTCAACAGTAATGTAAAAACATCATCAAAAGGAGCTAAAATATGTCGTTAATGTATGACCATCATCAATCATACTTTATATCCTTTATGTATCTATAAGAATTCCACACCGATTGAGTTTACCATTGATGCCCAAAAGGAGGGATGCAGCAGTAATGAAAGTGGGGTTAAAGTTACTATATCTGTAAAAAAATTTAAATACAATTTTTTAAAAATATATAATCAAAAATGATATTTCAAAATTTGACACTTAGTGATATTGTGCCTTCAAAAAAAAAACCTTCACAGCGGAACAATGAAGTTGACTACTATATAAATAATGATTGACTTACAATGTATAAATAATGAACACGTGTGTTTGGGACACAATTTTAATGTTGATTATCAACTGTCATATGTTTTAAAATATGATTTTAATTTAAAATATCGAAATCGTATTTTTGGAGGATGAAATTCAAAAAAAATAAAAGTTCTCTATGTTTGACTCAATGAAAAGGTTGAGTGCTGAGGCTAAAGGAGATTTAGGATTATTTTGGGGAATGTGTAAATCATCAAAGTTACAACCATGATAGTGAAATTATGGGAAATTAAGGGCTACTTTAAAGTAGTTCAACAGTGGAACAAAATGTCGAAAATTTCGACCTAAATATTGGCGAAATTGCGGTTTTTAGTGGAGATCGATAAAATATCTCCACCGAAATTTCGATTTTCCTATTTTTTCTGATTTTTTCCGACATTTTCCGATATTTCCCCGAAATTTTCATTTTTTCCCTGTTTTTTCCTTTTGTTCTTTGACTCCAAAATCTCGGGTGTTCGCTTCCTGGGCGCTTTCTGAACTCCACCTAAAATATTCCGAAGCGCATCTCCACCTACCAAGTCATTCATATTATTACACTTATTATATATAAGACAAACTTTTAGTATTCGTTATTATTTATTTGTTCATAATCTCTACCACCATCTGATTCTAATATTTTATTTTCTTTTTATTTTATATTATAACTTATAATATTTTTAAATCCAAATATTAATTTGAAAAGTGAAAGAAGTAAAATAATATCATTTAAAAATTTTAAATTATAATATATAATATTTTAACTCTCGTTATCTACATAATATTTATAATAATAACAAAACAAATAAATAATATCTCTTTAACATAATAATATCTCGAATAATATATTAAATATAACATATTTAATTTAATAATTACTAATTCATTTAATTTTAATCTACCTTAATTAAGATATGAATAATTTCTTATCATTTATATAATTAAAATATGAAAAATTTTAATCAAACCGATATTTTTGTAAAAATATCCATCGATATTTTACCAATATTTCTGATATTTCCGTAAAATCCAATTACCGATATATTCGTATTTACCGATATTTTGATCCTTGGTTCTAACGTATTAGGGGTCTCCGACATATTGGGTTTGGCTTTGCATTTTGTTGAATCCTCGTGGCCTAATCATGGGTCTTGTATGAGACGGGCTTACAAGCTTAGGATGGGTAGGCTTGGTGAGCTTAATAAGCCCAAGAATTACCCTTTTTTTTTTAATTTTAAACCCTCTCTAACTTAAAATTTAATGATTAACTAAGCTATATTTTTTATTTACTTTATATAATGAACTTTAACAAAAATATATATTATAAATAGAATTTAATTATTACATTGTATGAGCATATATAGCAGGCATATATATATATATATATATATATATATATATATATATATATATATATATATATATATATATATATATATATATATATATTTTAAATTACATAGAAATTAAGGTTGGTCTAAGGATTCATGGGCTGAGTTTATATCAAACAAGGTTTCTCCACGTTTCAACCCTTTTAAAAATGGGTTCGAGTCAGGATTAACTAAGTTATACTTTTATTTCACTTATATAATAAACTTTTAATAAAATATATATTATAAATAGAATTTACTTGTTACATCAGATTTTTTTTAATTACATAGAAATTAGTAATATATAAGGATCTAAGGATTCATGGGCTGGGCCATATCTAAAATAAAGCCCATGGTTCGATCCTTTTAAAAATGGGTTCGAGCCAGGCTTTACCCACCCAGGCTTAGACCGGACTTTAACTCATCAAATTAGGTCTTCAAACATTTTGGAGACCCTTAATTGTACAAATCAAAGCATGATGGTGAAACTGTAATTTAATGATTTTTTCAACGTTACATATGGAGGTTTTCCCCTCAATCTTTTGAGAAATATGTGATGCCTCAAAACTCCAAAATGAGGTTATGGCTGGGTAGTGTAATTTGTCCATATGTCTAGTTCATGTATTAGAGAGTTTAATATATTAAAAATAAAACAAGGTATAGAAAGGGGGTTCTCGAGTTCAAGTCCTCGTATGAACAATGTACTACATTATAATTAAAGTGTTTAACAATTAAAATAAAATTAAATAGTGTAATTTAAGAAGGATAACAATGGTATTTAAATATCTTAATTCTCTCTGTAAGATTAGTTTTTCAATGGGGATTCTAGTATGTCCATAATACTTGGTTTATGGTAAAAGATGGGATGATGCACGGAGATTTTGCCTAACTTATAAGAAAAGAATACTACATTATATTATGAATAAATATAAAAAATAAAAATAAATTAGATTCTCGGGTCCTAAATTAGTATTTATATAATTATATTCATTAATTTGTTTTGAACACTTAAAATATTATTTAAAAGGATCTCATTGTAAATTAGGGGTCAAGCAAATTAATTCTGGGGTCAAAAGGATTGAAAATTTGTAAATAGAGTTTAATTTATTGATCAAAATTACAAACCATATTCCGTTATTTAGTTTTTTTTTTTTTTTTTCAATTTACTGTTTTCACTTACATATTAGGATTATAGTACTTATTCTTATAAGACTCAATCAAACACGATTATATTCAATAATAACTGCAAAATTATATCATATTTTGAGCTATGGATCTAATCGCGGTCAAATTTTAATAAAATAGGTGTTGGGAATTGAAGAGAAAAAGAAATAAAAGACAAAAAAAAAAACTGAATAGTAATAAGTAAAAACGGTCATCTCGTCATGTTCAGCTCAAACGACAGAGTCAGCTCAACGTTTTAAAATGGCATGGCATAGGGGAGGGAGAGATCTCAGGTTCGAATCCCAATGGAGATAATTTACTCAGACAGTAACTAAAATGTTTGTTCGTATAAAGATTTAGTTTAGGATATGCACTCGAGACGCCCCAAATCTCGTAGTCCTGCTGACCACCGGGCCAACTAAAACCGCTGCTTTCTCATAATACGACCCATACATGAGTAAAAATTGCCACGTTGAGCCCATACATCAATACTCACCAAAAATTTAACCAACTATATTACAATAGTTCAAAAGTTAATTACACTCTTAATACAAAACATATATTAAACTAGCCAATTCTAATATATACACAAAACATGAATCAAGGCCATAGTCTGGCTCGCTTCATAATCCCAACCTTTTAAGGAGCGTCATCTGCTTGAATACCTGAAAGGGGGATCTCACGATGGGGTGAGCAATGCCCAGTAGTTGAATTCTCCTACGAGGGCTACTCTCCACCTAAAATGCACATGCAATGACACATCACAACATCCACATTCCATACAATTCACAATGCATACATGGAATGACTTATATCTTGCATGAAAATGTTTTCCATGCCCATACCCCGAGTCACCCACCGACTCCCTCACACATGACTATGTCAAGTGTAAAAATCGTCACTAGTAATGCCAATGACACTAACCACCGAGCTCACGCTTCACCACCCAAGGCACTTGCCAATGGTGACCATCCCGAGTCAATCCCGCTCCTATCACTAAACTCTAGGTCTAAGTAATGAACACGACCGTGTGTTTTCTTCAAAGTAATAGAACTTTTTTGGACACACCATGTCTCCTAACACCCATACGTAACTTTCAATAAGATGTCTCTCACACCCGTGCAAAACCTTTTTGAATAATACTACTGGTCTCCCACACCCGTAAGCAAGAATCCTCTCCTTCTCTCTCTGATGTCACCACGTCTCCTACACTTTGGCCCCAAGCACGCCAACACAGGCAACATTTCATTTTTTATAATTAACTATGAGTCTTCATCGACGTAGTCCTAAAGACAACTTAACCCACATTCACCAAGATGTGAATAACCATACCGCACCCACACTCGACCGACTGATGTCACCGCACATGAATGCAATGATGCCAATTCATATATCCACCAATGGCTCATACACAATTATATCTCATATAATTCAAACAATCATGTTAACACATCAATTAGCATGCATTAACATCTCATTTTCCATACACATTTCAAGACATTCAATTCAAGCAATATCAGTTTTACCTTCTACACCTCATTCATGCTCCTCATGTCAAACAACAACATACAAGCAATTTCACATGGACCATTTTTGTCCAACTACAATCCGGACTGTTTTTAATAGTCCCAAATCGAAAGAAGGCTGTCCGTGGCAACCTTCATTTAATAATCACTTGTGGAACCGAGAATCCATGGCCATTTCCAGCCTCACACACACCCAAAACCATTATCATGCCTTTTTAAACAAGGAATATCCAAGTAGGAGAAGACTCTTACCTCCCGGAGTTGTCAAAACTCTTCAAAACCTGTGACTAAGCGTAGTTCTGCAAAGATGAGCACAATTTTGCCTTCGTCGGCCTGGGAACCGACAAACACCGAAAATTCTTAGAGAAGGTGGAGCCTCTCTCTCTAAAATTCCTTCCTTTCTCTCTTTCCTTTTCTCTCTCTAATTTCCCTCCCAATTTGGGGAGAGAGGAGTCAGATCATCATCTCACTCTCGCTACATGTCAACCTTCCATCAATGATAGATTACACCTTATCCTCTTTATCCACCTACTTTGGATTTCCATCCAATTATGAGATGCCACATGTCCATGTGGGCCCCACTTAGCTCTCTTTGTTTGACTAATTCTACACCTGACACATGACACATCTGAAATACTAAATGTGCCAAGTGTCTCAGACCACCGCAGCTCAAAAACGTGAAATTCGACTATCTTAGAATTACCTAAATTCGACCGTAACTAGATTTCAGGACGCCTGTAAACCTCGGGGTCCGCTGATCAACCACAACCCATAATATATGGATGCCTGCTACCCGACGCCCACTTCAGTAAAACCCAGCAGTCTCCTTTGTACAGAACTCTACCCAAATACAATACCGCATGAAACCCGTCCCAAGCAAATTCAATATAATCACAACATGAGTAAAACGACCACTGGGCCTAATAACCATATCCATCATGATACAACAACTATCCAATAGTTTCCAAAAGAGTTAATCAATCTTCTTTTATACAACACATATATTAAAAATTAGAGAATTCTAATACATGTATACAATCACAAAACCAAAGCCACAATCCGCTTTTCTTCTAAACTCACTCCCAAGATCAGCCGGCCCACTCGCTCGCTCCCACTGCAAATATAACATCCCCTACTGTGGTGAGCTAATGCTCGCAGTGGAATCACCCTAAGTGGGCTACTCTCCACCTGCGCATACGCACGCTCCAGAGTCAGTTCACACATTCAAGAATACATGATCCTACTCAATGTCTACACGATCACTCATACCCCGAGCCCTCATCAAGCTCCCTCACACCCGCCAAGCCATGTATGAGAAAAACATCTTTCAAAACAAATCTAGTTGTTTCTCAACCATACTACCTAAGCATCTAAAATGATGACTACCCTCCGAGGCTTAATGTGTTAACCTTCCAACATCAGCCATGGTCCTCATCCCGAATGATCCGTTGGACCGCCTCCCAACCCCATTCCTCCTGGAAATTCATCCCGTGAAATTCCTTCAAAACGCTGCTTTTCTTTCAATTTTTCCATGTCATGCACTCACCTAATTTCAGTTACTCCTAAGGCATATGAAATGACATGATGCCATTTCGATAACTCATATAACACATGCAAATATATCACCATGTATATATTTACAAAACATTCAATTCACACAATCATGTCATGTAAATTAATCAATTCACATCATAATCATTCTCAAGCATCGATCAAACACGAAAGAATTCAACTTGAATCACTCGATCAAACACATTTTCACACAAAATATATTTGCCACTATTCCTAGGTCGCAAACCCTAGGGTTTACTTGATCCAACACTAACACCATCTGCTCACTTTGCGAACCCGCATTTCACTGGCCATTCCCGACCAAATCAAGGCATACATTAACACACGATTTCACAATAAGCAACCCAACACTGGACAAATACCGGGACCGGGCCCACATGGATTTCGGGGTCTAACACTTTGCCTGATTGATCCACCAACGGCCCCTCACGACCTCATTCAACTCAAACATTCACAAAAGCATTTAGCATTTAAACCCAAGAGTGAGAAACCCCACCCTCGAAGTTTGAGGAAACTCCTCAATCTGGCATCTACGTTCTCTCCGCGAGTAGCTACTTCTCCTTCTTATCCCAAGCATCGTCGACTGGCCGGATCGCCTATTTCTGCAGCAGGTCGCCTCTCTCTCTAAGTTTCTCAAAATGGCTACTGGAAATAAAAATCTGCTCCCCACGTTTTTTTTGGCTTTGTTTTAATTGGAGAAGAAGGGTCATGCTCTCTATTTTGTCTTTTAGTCACTTAAACAATTTCCATAACGCCACTGTTCCTCTTTCCCAGCTGACATTCTAAGACTATTTCTACGTCCATTTCCACCATTTCCTCTACTCATATCACTGCATGCACATTACACGCCATATACGACTCTCACACAACGAAACCATTTTACTTCCGCACCCGAACCGCGACGCCGAAAAACGTGTCGACCGACCGTCACTTAATTCGACGAATTTACGTGCTAAATTTAGATTTCTCATGAGACATCCCAACGATGAAATCCGTTTCGTCATCCGAGATCTAGAGAATTAATTCGGATTTTTAACCTAAATTACAATTTTGTAATCAAATTACGACGGCCCTGTTCTTAAATTGGAATTTCGTCTTACATTCTCCTTAAAGGAATTTCGCCCCGAAATTCAGACAATCACCATCACTACATGTGCATATGCAACGTGCACTCTATCATGCATGTAACAAATATTTAAACGAACGACTAAACTACGTACCTTCATCCAAACAACATGGAGGCGCCCGCACGCGTCCCTCGCTCCCACGCCGACTCTTCCGCTCCCAGCGCCCATGCGACTCTCTCACTAGCCTCATGGTTTTGCGACCCCAATCCACCACATGAGCTGGATCTAAAGTATACTGAGCATGACGGAAATACCCGTGCACACACGACATGTCGGGCAGACCTAACCCAGACTCAATGCTGCTCTATCCTCTCGAGGATCTTTGAAGGTCCAATAAACCTCGTGATAGCTTCCTCGCCATCAACCTAACTACTTCTCTCTAGCATCACCTTCAAGACGCGATCCCCAACTCCGAACTCTAAGTGATCGACATCATACATCGTCGCAGTTTTCCGCCGCAGCCGTGAGAAGACGTTGTCAGACATCAAGCTCACCTTCGAAGGTGACTTCTTAACCAGATCGTGATCCGACGAGCCTCTTCCACCCCACCAACATAACGCAGAATCTACATGGCTCTCCATACAATGCCTCAAGAGGTGTCATCTCGTATACCGCCCCTCGATAACTCAGCGTAGGCGAATCCCACTAAGGGCAAGTGCTCCTCTACCCTTATGATCCAAGACGTATGCCTGCTAGCCGTGTCCTCTAACACCCGTATAATCCACACAACGCGTAACCCCACACAACCCTCTCTTGGTGTGTAAACACTGACCTTCCCAAGGTCACAATCGCCAATCCAATAGTCCGTCAACCTAGTTCATGTCACGTATGACATCCATATACCGAGCCTGCCTACCAACAACACCCACGCGATTTTCAAAGGGGTATCCAACTCGAGTCATTCGACTCCCATCACTCAACTCTAAGCCCACGCGGATAACCCGACCGTGTTTTCATCTCGATTACATAACTCTTCTCGGGCCTTACACTTCTGTTTCTTACATTTCCTCGATTCGAACCATGTAGTCTCATCGATCGAGTCCAAAGACAAACTCAACCCCCACTCACCAAGAGTGTAGGAATGACCGTGACCGTGCACCTACAATCTCGACTCGACGCGATGTTACCGTGCACACGGCACCAATAATGCCATACCGGGTGACACCCAATCCCGGTCTACCATGAGCGTAATCTCGTAGATCTCCACTCATAACCCGACCTATCAGTCAACTCTACCCTACAACCCTAGGAAGAACATTCATTCGCTTCTAAAGGCCTTAACCTCTAAGCCCAAATCCAAGGTCGGTTTCCATGATAACTCGGGCTAAGGTCCCATCGCCGACAACCCGATGGTCACAACTCATCCATGTTAGACCGGTCCAACAGTCGGGCCACCCATTTCGCCTCGCGGGCCCTACCAAAAACTGGCCGGGCCCGCACGCTCAGCATCAGAGCGCTGTCGCAGGCACCGCCCAGCGAGCCGAGCCGTGGTCAAGGGTGTCACCACAGGCCAGCGCGGCCGGCCCGGCCGTGCTGCACCGCCGCGGCCAAATTTCACCGCGGTCGCACCCACCGCGCCGCTCCACCGTGTCTACCAACGCGTCACCAACGCGTCGCCCACCGTGCAGGCCCACCTTGCCGGCCCACCTTGTCTACCACCGTGCCCCACCCACTATACCACCCTCATTTCATATGAAATTATCAATAATACCCCCTCCTACCAACTATAACGCGCTTGAGGGTAAGTCTTTTCTCATATGAAATGTCTATAATACCCTCCTAACAACTATAACGACTAGTTTAAAGGATAAATAAGTAAATCACTCAATTATTACTACTTTTCATGTCTAATACCTATAATACCCATTTCAACAACTATATAACGGCTACTTTAAGGTACAAGAAATGACTTACTAAATGATTTTCTATAAATACCTTGCACATTTTTGTAATCTTCACATCCTTTACAATTTATCTAATCTCTCTCCTTCTACAAATTCCTAAGTTAAATTCTACAAGTTCGTAATTGAAAGCTTCATCAAGATATCTACCAAGTGTAGAATTGTTCATCTTCATCATCACAAGGTCGAGGTGGCTTATAATTTAGTTAATTCATTTAGTTTTTTAATCCTATATTTTAATTTAATTGTTCTTTTCTCTTTCTTCTACATTTCTTCTTCATTTTTTCCTAGAATTAAATATGTGGATCCTCATTACTCAGATGTTGAAACCTAACTATGGTATTGATGAATATAATGAATTTTAATCCTTTGAAAGATCATCCCACTCCCACTAGTGCCCCTTCCTCTCTAAACAACCCCAATATCTCAACCCATCCTATAGGCAAAAACCTAGACTAGTAGACGACATCCATAGTATGGAAGCACTTTAGTATAGTAAATAAAAAAATATAAGAGGAGGGGTAGAAGATCTAGCACGTAAATATTGTAAAAACATATATAGTTGCAAGCTAGTGCCGCACAGTCACCTTTAAAAGACATGCCGAACAATGTACCAAAAAAACATGGTGCATTAGGATCCTACACAATCCCAATTAAATCCAAGGAGATAGGATCGACCTGCCTCAACTCCATCACTTTTATATATGATCAAAAGTCGTGGAGTAGGGTTTGCTAATATGGTAGCTAGTATGAACCTACCAATGACATTTGTAGAGGATCCTAAATTTGTAAATTTCATCCAAAAGTTTGTCCAACCAACCTTTCAAAGAATTCCTATGACTACTATGCGTAATGACAGTACCAATAATTATAAAACTAATAAACAATTAATAATCCAAGAACTTAATGAGCATAATGGTATTATATCGCTGACCCTTGATATATGGACTAATCAAAGTAATGATCCTTTCACATGTGTGACATCACATTCTACATATTCAAATTGGAAATTAAAAAAGAAAGTATTAGGTTTTCGTATAATATATCATCCGCATGATGGGCCTTCCATATATGAATATATGACAAGTGTTTTTAGAGAGTATAACGTACAAAACAAATTTTTAGTATTACTTTTGATAATGCTTCAAACAATACAAGTGCCATAGATTTATTTACAAGAACAGTTAGAGGAGGCCCACTAAATGAAATATTTCATGAGATGGCTTGTCATATAATAAATTTAATAGTACAAGATGGTTTAATAATAAATCCTCAATAGAGAATATTCGGTATGTTTACAATTTATTATGCAATCTAGTAGATTAAGGCACTTTTAGCGCCTTGTGTAAATCGCTTGGTTTAGCAGTTAAAAATTCCATCGATGTATCGCCATCTTGCAATTTAGCTATCTAATGTTAAAATTTTTGTGTGGTATGATAACCTATTATCGATTATGTCAATGGTAAGCTAGGTGAAATTAAAATAACTTCTCATATGATCGGGAGAAAGGTTTTGCTTTTAAATTTCTTAAAAGTTTTTTATGATTCTACTAACTTTATGTTTCACAGATATGTACTCACATCTTGTATAGCACTTAGATGGTATTTGCAATATAAGTACTGTGTTTAAAACAATATAGAGATGAACCATTTTTGCTTAAATATGTGAAAAATGGAAATAAAATTTTTGAACATCGGGAAAAGATTCACCACTTTTTGTTTAGTCGTTTGTGGTGGATCATGGTTAAAGTTGAAGGTGTAGAAAACATTTTAAATTTTATAGAATATAAGAGAACCAAATTACCTAAACTGTAAGGCTTAGTATAAGAACAATTAAGCACCATATATAAATATTATGAGTCTAAATATGGTAGTGCTCTTCAAGTACTACAACTTCATTTACATTTGGAAATGATCCATTCTTTTTCATGCAATTAAGCAAAGGAAAGCAAATAAGTTGGTTCTTCAAGTATATTGATCTTTTAAAATATTTAGATAATGGGACACTTGTCTTACTTATCGCATGACAAATAAAAAAATTTTGATATTAAGAAGTGGTGGAAATCTCATGAATCCACACATTTCCTCGCGCTATCTAAAATGGCACGTGATCTACTAACCCACTGTCTACTCAGGAGCATCGAATCGCTTTTCTATTGCGAAGAAATATGATTTGAGATAGAGGACAAGCCTCACACCGTAAAATGCTTGAAGCCTTGACGTGTTTGAAGATTGGGAAGAAGAACATGAGACCCAAAGTCAGGTAGATGATTATAGACACATGAACTCGAGCGCTTGATATCAAATAATTGATGTTGAAGAGATTAATGAAGAATAAAGAATATGAAAATTGAAGAACTATATGTTGTTTTTATTTAAATGTATTAAATGTGACTCATTTTTAAAATATAATGCATATAATTGATAGTTTGCGGGTGCCAACCTAGTCGATATACTCAAACTATAGTGATGCAATTCTCAACTTTTTCTTTGTAGTTTGCTGAAATTTTAAATAAAAGAATCGTATTTTTTATATTTTCTTTCTTTTTATTCTTCTAATACTAAATTTTTGTTATTTTGAAACAATATATATATATATATATATATATATATATATATATATATATATATATATATATATATATATATATATATATGTTATATAGTATATATATATATATATATATATATATATATATATATATATATATATATATAATATTTTTTTTCTTGGTTTTAAAAATAAAATTAGCATTTCCACAAATTATATAACTTTTAAAAATTGATTTAATTACAAAACAAAATTTAATATAGCAAGCCTGGCCAAGACGCACTGGGCCAAGACGCTAGCCCGGGCTGTGCTTATGGGCCATGTCACAATCAAGCAGATCCACGGCCGCCCGGGCCGCCCGTTTTATGGGTCAGACGGCCCCAAAGACGCCGAATCAAGCCCACGTAAATTAGGCCGAGCCATTTAGCACGGCTTCGCTGGACAGTTCAGATGGTACTCCCCGCCATGCCAAATGTCGAATGAAATAAACACCCAGATCAAGAATCAACAATGATTTGGTGAAAAGCAGAACTGCACGCTCGTAATCAAGTGGTAAAGGGGATCAAGAGCTCGCTAGCCTAGGATACTTGTCACTTTTCTCGCCTCATGTTTTGATTGATACAAAACTATAAGGCCCGCTTGGAATCCGTAAAGTACTAGGTGTTACCATATACAATTTTAGAGTTTATACTCGACCTCTTATTATTAGCTGTATATATTAGTTACCATGTATAGATGCTAAAGACTAGGAATCTACCATGTATAGATGCTAAAGACTAGGAATTTGAGAGACTATATGTATGGCAGACTGATGGAATCAAAGGCAACTTTTCCAGAGAAACTTCTCTTCGTATTTTCATATCTAGTATTTTCGACATGGTATCGAGCCTGTGTCCTTGATTTCTATTCGTTTCCATAAATTTTTTTCTCTGCTTTTGTGGGTTTCTTGTTCTAAGGCACTCCGGGGTTCCATCTGTGTGTTCTCTTGTTCTCAAGGTTGCTCACGGTAAGTCTTGCTTCTGCCTTATTTGCCTTTTTCGGTCAGGGCTTTCGCAATTTATAATTTTCTTGGTCCATCATGTCATCGGATAAGTCGGAAGCATTCTCATTCGGCCATCGGGTAAAAATTATTCGGCTTGGGAGTTCCAATTTAAATTATTTGTCAAAGGAAAAGAATTGTGGGGTCATATTGATGGGAGTGTTCCCGCACCTCAAGGTGCCGAGGCTTTGTCTAAGTGGGAAATTCATGATGCTCGGGTTATGACTCGTCTCACTGCTGAGTCTCACCTGTTCTCAATTGAGGCCTTATAAACCGTCGCTACTACGGACTTATCTTTAACACCTAAGCATAATCAAGACAACTCTAAACGCTTCATTTGGAGTATGAGATGCTTAATTTCACACAAGAAAATTCTATCGAGGAATATTTTTCCGGTTTTCAAACTCTACCGACTATCACATATCGCTTATGCTAATGTTCCCACTACAAATTTCCTCACGTCCGAGAAGTGCATGCCACTTCAGGTGTTTCTAGATCAATTCTGATGAAGTTACGAATCGACTTTGAATTAAATGCTCTAACTGATGAATCACATCCTCGGGTCTCCATCTCCTCGGATGCTTGTTTGAGTGAACTTCTTCGTGAAGAGCAACGTATTGTTACTCAAGCCGCCAATATAGAACCATCGGGCTAACAGTTAGTGCACCTCTTTCACACGGTAGACATGCGTGTTGTTCAAAGGTTTTTAGTCAGAAAGCTTTGGCCATATTGCTCGGGATTGTCACAAGAAGTTCTCAGAACCACGCAAGAAACAGTAATATATCATCTCGCTTGTCCTATTCGCCCGAAAGGAAGTGTGGTACCGCTTATCATGCCTCTATCATGCTCTGGGCCTCACAGATTGCCCGTCGCCGCCGTTGTTCCTCTTCGCCTCCCACGCCTTTAGCAAACCCGACCACACTCACTCCCCGAAATAGTACAACATGATCCATTCTGCCACGCTTTGGGCTCTGGGTAATCATAAAGTTTCTTCTGCCATGGTATTTGACCCTGAGCCTCTAACCATATGACTAATACTCGCTGTCTTCTTCCAATATAAAAAATTAAGATGGAAATCTAAAATTAATCGCCGATGGCAAACTCGCCAATCAAGAACAGCAGGATCTTTCCTTCCTTAATCCACGCTTTGTCTCCTAACCTCTCCACAAATCTTATTTCCGTTGGTCAATCGGGTTGATAAACAATTGTAATGTCCACTCCCGCTCGCTCGTGGTTGCAGATCAAGTGTCGTGCGTATGATCGGCAGCGCCTAAAGTGGGACGACTCTTTCCTCTCTGTTTCTCCTTCCACTTTTATTCCTAGTTTTCCTTTACTTTCATTTGCATGTAATGTTGTTGGTTCTCCGCAATAAGATGTGGACGCTTCAGCCACCCAAACTCGATGTCCTTCGTGACTGTTTAATTCCTCGGATTATTGGGAAATAAAGCATGTTCTTCTATTGATCTTTCTTTTGATTGTACATCATGCAAACTTGGCAAAAGTAAAGTTCTACCTTTTCCTCATCATGCATCTCGTGCCTCACAATGTTTTGAGCTTATTCATAGTGATGTTTGGGGGATTGCACCTGTTGTTTCTCATGCGCATTACAAGTACTTTGTTACTTTCATTGATGACTTAGTCGCCATTTAAGCTTACTTCCTCCGGCTATGCGAAGTTTTTTCGCTTTTACGCTTTCTGCACTCCTTGAGACTTAATTCTCTGCCAAAGATCAAGGTCTTGCGCCCGATTCAAGCAGAATACATGTCTAATGAGTTTTGTGTTTTTCTTCAAAAGCAAAGGGATCATCTCTCGTTCTTGTCCTTCGACACCACAACAAAACGTCGCCGGAGCAGCAGGTGGCAAAGAAGAAGAGGCAGGTGGTATGGTAAGGCAAAGGTAAGAAATGTAGTGTAAGAAAGAAAATCGCCACCTTCTTGATGTTAGGAAGAACCTTTTACTTGAATCATCTGCTCCTCCCTCGCTTTTGGTGTGAAGCTCTTCTACTCGCAGCTTGAAAGGTAGTATTAGTAGAGATGAGTTCCTCTTCTACTATTGAAGTTCACCTCTGTATTTTTCATTAACAGAGAGAGAGAGAGAGAGATAATTAGTACAGATATCATGGAAAAACGTTTCATCCTTTACAGCTTACTGACTTTCTCTTATTGCAGAAGCTGAGTAATTGATGCTTGTATTTCTTCCAGGGTTCGCCCCTTGGTCTCTGGTACCAGCTTTGTAATGAATACGAGGCCTAAAACCCAAATGCTTGCATACATGAAGAATATATCTGAAATAGTTTATCATAAATAGTCACTGATTACCTGTAGCACATCAGATATGATTTGTGTACGTACATGTGAAGATATGATCAATGTTTTTAAACAGTGGGCAGTTCCAGTCCAGTTTCGAATATGTTTGGATCGTGGTTCATCCTTTTTGAACCAAGGAACCGCACCTCTTCGGTTCAACATATGGTTTTTAAAACATTAGATATGATAAGAGGTATCTCACCTGCTGAGCTCCATTCAAATAAAGGGTTGAAAGTGTAAGCAACCACCCAAGAACTAAACCAGTCAAGAGAAGATATCAGGCTTCCAGCAGGGCCCTTTATGTTTATGGGAAATATCTGAAACAAAAGAGGACCCATCATCCATTCTGCACTATATATGAAAACCTTCTTTTACTGTTGAAAGAAGTTGAAATGATCAACAAGACCCAAAAAAAGGTAACTGCAACCTCTGACAATAATTCATGGTATGCCAAATGTCAGAATGAAATAAACACTCCAAGAATCAAAACAGTTGATTTGGGTGGAAAGCAGAACCAGAGCTGTTCGATCAAGGCTGCAAAGGATTGGAAGAGCTTGCAGTCTAGGAGCACTGCTCACTTTTCTGCCCCCATGTTTTGATTGATAGCAAAACTATAAGCCTCCGTTTGGAATCCGGAAAGTACTAGGAAAAAAAAAATTATAAGAAAAATGATTTTTCTCATATTTGGTTTCACCATGGAAAATATATAAAAAAAACAAATATAATCGTAAAATTCTCAAATTTTGCTATATATATTGTTCAATCTCTTAGTCCTTAAATAATAGAGATAAACAAATTAAATGAGTTTGATTGAACAAATAGAATTAATTTATTAAGTTTAAACATATTTTTTATTTTTCTCCAAATTTTCTTTCCTTCCACTTTTCCTATCCAATTTCTTTCCTTAATACTTTCCAAATTTTAAATGGAAAACAAAATTTGATATTACCAATAAGCCAGTCAGAGCCAAAATAGGAGTGGCCTCCTCCCACCAGTGAAGGTCCTGCTTGTGGCAAACAAAATTTCTTCAGCAAGTGATAATATACATAAGTATATAGTTCAAGAAGCTAGCAGAGAATGGTTGAAGTTAGGTTTAAGAAAAACCTTCAAGAAGAATGACAATCCTGTAAGAAAGCATCCAAAGCAAGATCCAGCAGTAGAAACCTAGAAAAAATGGCGTATTGGGTTGGTTTTTCATTTATTGAAATAAAAACTAACTTAAAAGATGCTTTCTGTTCTAAACTAAACTAGTCACATTCACACTTATCCAATAAAGCGCACACACAGCACAGCCTGAATCTGTGCCGGCTGCGTCTACGGCCCGCCATGATCAACCATGTATAAGAGAAATGCATGAAGCAGAAACATTCCTAATCCATTCAAATTATGCTCAAAAGATTTAAGTTGAAAACCTGGACAAGACCAAATGCAAAACTTCCAATCTTACTTCTTGAAAACCTGTCACAACCGATTATTTGTATCTGAAAATTCAATGTCTTATTTTTTTCCCCAATAAAAGAAGCATTATAAAGGACCATGGCTTACCAGCCGAATTAAGAATGAAACTTGTATAAAATGTAAATGCTTTTAACCCACCAAACTCTCGCAGTAGCATTAAGCCAACGCCAACCTAAGCCAGTTCAGAACATCTATTAGTCAAATAAGCTTAGATAAAAGGAACCATGTAGCGTCCATGTCATGGTTGAGGCAAAAATATGAGACTCACAAGGAGACAATGAGCATATTTCAGCTGGAAAATATCTAGAAATCCTGCTTTTGAAATCTGTTCAACTGATTCTATATAATCCTGCAAATTCCAACACATAATGGATTTAAAATCAAGAAAATATTCCCTTGAAACTGATAGAAGTGGTCAATATTTCATCAATGTACTGTGAAGTCAAAATTAAGTAGCTTCATGAGAAATATCTGCATTTCTCCCCAAGGGAGTTGCAGAGATGCTTCAAACTCTATTTCTAGACAACCTTTGCCTGCAGAAAATTCAAGTATTTTTAAAACTTCCTCTATGCTTGGTTTAACATCTCAGGAGCAAGCTGGAAAGCATCAAAAGAAATTCATTTATTTTCTGTAATATCTGAAACCAGACCCACCTCAGCCATCTAGGAGACTCAGGAACAAAGAACAGACCTATCAGTGAACTAAACATGGAATAGCTCTGAAATGAAACAAGGTTAAAGCTATTTAGAAAATGCATTAAAGTGTATGGAAATTTGTTTGGGAAAGAAGCACTTACCAACTAGAGCCAAAATGCGCCTAACTGACAATATCCGATGAAATACGTAGTTATAACCCCCACAACTTACATGTAAAAACTGTCATGACAATAGGTTACATAAACAATATCATGATGTCTCAATAAAGTTTATTTGGTAAATGATAAATATCTACCTCCACAAGTCCTGTAAATTGTCCCCTCAGATTCTTCTCGGGGTGTTATTTCCGGCAATATGTAGGTACCTGTCTGTAAGGAAATGTAGAGGGTTATTAGCAAGCAATCACATGCCTATGTTTATAGCATATGAAATATAAGCCTCATTGAAATTACCACATAACAAAGAACCCCAACTCCAAATCCAATCAACAATCTTCCAATGTCAAGCTGCCAAGCACCCTTTCAACAGACATTGACAATCCATTAAGAAAATGATCCACCAGCCAAACATATAAGTAAAATACACTATCCTTTCTAGTGAGTTGGAAGAGACTTCAAAGAGTAATTGAACTGATACAGCACAGTGAAAGAAGACAGAGGGTTTTTATGAAACCTTTGAGAATGCTATTGTGCTCTTCAACCAATAGTGCAGAATGTTTCCGATACCCACATTGCCTGGTTAAGAATATTAACCAAATGTTAGATGAATTGAAGATTTGGAAAAGTATATTGCATTATTGAAATTTTACCACCACACCTAGAGTCCTTTGGAGGCAAACAGAAGGACTTACAGCTCTACGACCCATGCTGTCTGCTATCATCCCACTTGTTATTGCCCCCACCATTCCTCCAATCGTTAATGTTGAACCAAAAAATGTAAACTGCCAAGGCAAAGGATAACAAGAAAAAACAAATAAGTGGAGAAAGTGCATGAGAATTATCAATCCATTATAGTAAATCGGTTTGATATGTACACCGTTTGCCTCCATTCTGATATTTTAACAGAGTGGCTTAAGAATTAAGACTTGCCCTCATTGAAATAATTTCAACCTTATAACTGTGATCACTAAGGGTTTGCACTATTGATCGAAAACTCAATTTCTTGCAACCTCAAGTCAAGTAAAGACCTGTTTTGTTTATCTTTGCATAACTTTTAAACTTGCTCAAATTTAAATGGGGTCATATTTGCATAACTTAATGACAAATGCAATAAACCTAAACCAATATAGTTTTTTGTAGAGAACATAGTTGTTTGTTCATTTATGGAAATGTGCATCTGGAGTTGGGTTTAGCCGTAAGTTATTATAACCAAATCAGCACAGCTCAATCGAATCAGCGCTTGATGTTTCTTTGCTTAGGCCCACTTAATCATAGAAGGGGCAGTTCATTGGTTAAATAATTAAAGCTCCTGGCTCCAACAGAGGAATGAACATCGAGATTAGAGTCTAATATTCTTTACATAATATTCAAGTAGAATTTTGCATGCACATTGGTTTCCAGCAGAAGAGAGTACTAATAGAACACTGACTCTGCCAGAAAGGCCCAGATCGTTCATGATTCCAGACTCGGCAGGTGATGAATATCCCAATGCCAATCATAGCAGTCACTACTTCAATCAAAGCAGTCAGATCAATTAGATTGTTCGACCTGAGTTTAATTTTCTTCATGGGCAAATTAACCCCCTGCTTTTAAGAAATTTCCACCATTGAGGGCTATGACTACGATAACATGATTATAAATGAAACATATCAAATTTCATAGAGGGTCTCACTCATTTTTCAACGAATTGCATCCCAAGAAGAATTTCTTAATACCAACTAGCATGTTACTAAATGCGTTCTCCATCAAGATTGTACATCTAACTGAATTGACGGAACTCCATCAGTATGAATATAACAAATTGAAGATGGTGACAAACTAAGCCTCGGGTGAAAAACAAATGAAATGCATAAAATAAAAGCTGAAAACTGAAAACCTGAACCAACACACCATCAGGTTGTGATGATAAATGGCTCTCTTTCACTAGACACTGTAAAAATTTTCAAGCGGATGAAGAAGAATTGAAAACAGAAGCATTTCACCCAGGATTGCTGGGATTCAATACATTTACAAGCAAAGATCCAGATACTTACTGCAGCTCCATGTGCTGTAAGGAGTCAGAGAGGGCCACCATGCTGAAAAACTGTAACAGCCAGGCAGAGGAGGAGTAGCTAGAGGCTGGTGATGGACCACAGCCACCACCTTCAAAATCTCTGCCGCGCTTGTCTTTAATTTCTGTCTCTGTAAGAAGGAGTGAGCTTGCGGCCAGTCCTTCATTCATGCTTCTGATGTTCTTAGTTCTGAGAGAGTGGGGTGGGGAATCATAAAATGATAACATCGGACTTCGTATAAATAAATGACATTATAATAGCTACAAGACAATAAGATCTAAATTTAGACACTGTAGCTATATTCAGTTCCCTGAATATTTGAGGAAAAATATAAAAAAAAAAAAGAAAAAAGAAAAAAAAAGAAAGAAATGCATAATGTTGGAAGTCCCACATTGCCATACATGGTACAATCAAGCCAGATATATACGACGAACCTTTCTTCAAGAGGTGCGCCTTTAAATGAAAGAAATGAAGTTCTTAAAATAACACAGATTGTCAATTAACTGTCCGGATTTCACGAAAAGAGGCTCCACATCATCATTTTGAATGACCGAGTTAGTTAAAAAACACAACATGGGAGTGTTGAAGTCCCATATTGACTCACTGGCCCACCAAACATTATATAATATGAACCTTCCTCCAACTATGTCTTTAGCTAGATGAAAAGGGAGCTTAAAATATTAACACCGAAAGAAAATAAAAACGAGCAAAAAAAAATTCAAAATTAAGAACTATTTTAATATATTATTTCAAATTTATTTTAATCATTCTAATTCTTCAATCTGAAGAATCAATTATGTAAAAATATATAATTTTTTAATTACAATAATTTTCTTTGATATTTTTCATTATATAATTAGATATGATAGAATCATTTTCTTGCAACATTTTTTTTATTTTTTCTGTACTTTTTGAGAACCATATATAATCGATGTGAATTGACTATTTTTTAAATTCATACTGAACTCATATTATATTAGAACCCATGTAACAATTTACAAATATCTAGAAGTAGCTAATCCTTATCTTTGGGGGTCAGTTCTACCCTCCTCATTGACGAAACTTAAACTATGGTGTACTGTCCTTTTCTTAATTTTCTTTTAACTTATTTTATATTGAAAGAAAATATAATAATAAATTTTAAATAAAAATAACTATAAAAACTATTTATTTTTTTCTTATAAATAGAATTTAAAAACAAAAAATCATCAGTATTAGCATCTTTTAGTCTTTTAAGGGTATGACCTTTTTCTGTGGTAAAATGACTTTCCAAACGATGCTTTTATTTAATTGTGTAACGGTATGATACTGTGGTCTAATATCACAATAAAATGTTCCTGAAGGTCTTCATCGTTGCTCGGCCAAAATACAGAGTAGAGACCAATGTATCAGGATCATTCATTCTTTTTAATCAAGTGAACATAAAGAAAAATAGAAACCAATAAAAAGTTTAAAAGTTGAAGGAATAAGCCAAGGGCCAAAGCAGCAAACAAAAGTCACTAGGCTTCCAGCTCAGCTGGGCTGGGCCCATTATGTTTATTGGAAATATCTGAAAGTAAAACTACTATATTTTTGTTAAATTTCTTTACCAATACACCAATAAATGCCAAAATGGCCTTACTTACAATAGTGAAGCCCTGTTTATGGCAATACTAAGGTGATGTTTTTTTTTTTTACTTAATATTAAATATAATTTTTTTTTAACTTAATGAAAAATACTTAATAAGACAAAGATAAGCTTATTGCTTTTTAACATTAAGAACGAATACAAATTCTCCTCCCTTATTTGACAAAGGATAATAAGTTTATTTCAAAGACGACTTTTCTAATGTAGTGCCCAAATATTTTTCTATTCGTATTTTTAAAAATCAATTAATGCCAATAAAAATTAAAAACATAATCGACATCAATCTATTTAAATTTTTTTAACAAAGCCAAAACACAAATGCCACCTAAATTTTTCACAAAAATGACAATGTAGACTAAGAAAAAAGGTGGCAACATAGCACAAAGTTGGTCTCACAAAAACCAAAAAAAAAAAACCCTGCAAAAGGAATGCCAATCCTGTAAGGAAGCAGCCCAAGCATATTCTACAACAGCAGAAACCTGCAAATAATGGTGTATTCATGTGGGCTTGTTGTCAATCAACCACATTATAGACCAGTATTTTTCTATAGTCACCAGCAGAACAGGTCTTCGCATGCTTTTATCTATCTAATAAAAACATACCTAAAATGGTCACTGAATCTGGTAATGAATATAGTTAATTTTGAAAAGTAAGGAAATGCATGAAGCAGAATTCACATCTAAATTACAGTTATAAGAGTTGGTGAACTCCATAAAGACCATACATGGATATCCATGCATAAAATACAGCTTGAAAGGTACATAACATAGTTAGGAGGAACATATATATGATTCTCACAGTGAGGTGAGACATGACTAAGCATATTTCCACTGGAAATGTCTACAATTAAAGCCAAATTGCACCAGATAACATGGACTAATTCCTGACAAATAAGACATATTAGAAGCTGCTTTTCCCAGAATATATATAAAATTGCACTGAGACATAGTAAGAACAAGATAATTAAAGCCAAGATGAGCCAGGTAACAACAGAACCAGAGAAAATACATTACTGAAGCGCCACACAGCTTATTAACAACTGCAAAATGTTAATGCATAACCACATAAAATTTTGTTGACTCCTTAACACGAATCTAGCTATAATGGAAATATCTACCATTCTGAGTCCGGTAAATCGTCCTCTAAGATTCTTAGGTGTTATTTCTGTAATATAGACAGGTACCTGTCCAGCAATGAAACTTGAATAATATGCATCATCACCATCAATCACATAGACAAGCCCTTAAAACGTGGAATGTAAACCTTATAGTGATTGCCACATAAGAGAGAATTCCAATTTCAAATCCAGATAACCGCCCTCCTGTGTCGAGCAACCAAGCCATAGGTAAAATGTAAATGAAAGGATTGCTAACTTATTTCAAGCTGTGGTTTTCAATATACTGGATGTTTCCACCATTTAAATCATTTCAAAGATTACAATTTATTGCTACCTTCAAATGAGGAACTGAAAAGCTTTGGGGGTCACTCAAGAAGTAAAGGGCTGATCATCGTCATCAATATTTGTCTTTATATCATTATACTACATGCATAACTACAAAATCCAACAAGGATTTGATTCCTATATAGAAAATTTGCATTGGGATCAAAGTTAATCAAATAGCTCCTGAATCCTCAGCTCAGTTTTCTGATAAGGAAGATAGAATAATATAAAATCAATGAACTTACTTCCCATTTGTTCAGTTCTAATTGACTATCCTGAATCCGAGATCAGCTTTCCTCTAGAACAAAATTTATGCCAAATGTATAATTTTTTGTACAGCAGCAATGCAGTACGATTTGGAGGAATATGATGAATACTTGGAACTTTACCTCTGTCGTAGAAAGACCTAGATCATCCACGATCGCAGACTCAGCCGGTGATGAATATTCACCTGCAATTCAGCCATAAACAAGCCGCTGCTACTTCATCCAAAACCGCGCATTATAACGTTTCACCGGAGATTCCATTCGCCGACGTCAATCTACGGACTTCTACCGAGAATATATTTGAAAGAGACTCAAAATTTTCGATGAACCTCGGGATCGAAATGAGGGAGAGAGAGCTCCAAGTCTTTAAATTAGGTTTCCGTACACAGGAATTTCAGGAGAATGAAGAACGAAACAAATAGCGCCGGCGATCCATCCCGGTGCCGATGGTCTTCTCCGGCTACAAGAATTTCTGTCATGGGCCAGACCGGACCAAGCCCAGCCCCCGATTCCGTGGACAGTCTTCAACAACTGAGAGTTGGGCCATGATATGAGATGAGCCTGGCCCAATTTTAAACTTTTTTGTTATACGTATTTCCAACGTCTATTAAAAAGAAACTAAAATTTGTGCAAGGTGATTTGATTAAATAACCTTTTGAAAAACTAAATTTTGAAATCTGATCCTTTATAAATTTTTTACCTGATTTTGACAAAAATATTATTTTTTCTTTTTTTGCAAAAATAACTCTTTCTTGTAAGCATTGATATAAATACATGAAATATAAAAAAACATTTTTGTTTGAAATGGGTTATTTTTCAAAAAACATAAAAGATGTTAGATTAAAAAAATTTAAAGGTATTTGATGTATTTTAATCTAATATTTCTTTTTACAATGATGTGAATAGAAGCCTTTTAAGATAATTTCTTTGGTTCCCATTTTTTAAAACAAATTTTTGTAATACTGAAAACACATATAACATCATTTCTCGCTGCTATTCAAAAACTATTGTTCTCACAATTTAGCATCTTTTTTAATAATAAAACCCTCAAGCAAAATTCTTTGTTCCTCGAGCATATTTTCCTTCTTATTTATATTTTTCATAGCAAAAAACAGTTTTCAACGAGGTAATTAAAGAAACAGACCCTAAAAATAAAAATCTAACTTTCAAAAATTCAATTTAATCATTTCTGAATTTTTAAAAAGAATACGTTTTTTTAGAAATGATTTTAAAAAGAAAATTTAGAATTATAACTTAATATTTTTTTAACCAGAAATATAACTTAATATTCCTTCCCTAATCTTAGGTATTATTATAAGCTAAATAAAAATAATAATTTATAATAAAAATTGGTCGTGGGTAGTGATGACTGATGAATATTGGAGTCGGACAATCTCCATCTCTAACTTCTCTGTTACGAACTCGTAAAAAAATAAAAAAAAAACTTGTGTGTTTAGGAGTGAAGCTGTGATTGAGTGCTCTGTTTGGGCGTCTGATAGGCCTAAGTTTTTATGGTCTTGTTTTTGGGTTTTTTCTCAAATTGTCTCATACCAAATGAATGTTATTCATGTTTGTATACTCATTGTAATAACCTTGATCGTTTAACAACGTTAACATAAACCTCACAAGAAAGGCGATTCGACGATATTGCACGGCTACGCTCTTGATGATTGGAAACAAGACAAGCATTTAAAAAGTGTAAGGAAGCTTGCAGATAGTTCACCCAGCTTTGAATTGTGTTTACCCCTGAGATATTCCCTATTTATAGTGCATTCACAAATCTTCCTTTTACTCTTAGTGTACAAAACTTTAATTTTTGGACAGTAAATCTCACATCTTCCCATAAACAAGTGGATTCTAAACTAGAAAATCAACCGATAACATCTATTTTACGTATTTTCGTCTTTAATATACTTAACTACAATCGAACTTCCTCATACGATGGGCACAACAATGACTTAAAAATTTCAGACGGATTTTTAAACCAATGTTTCTATGAGTTTCTCCGGCTTTCAAACTGACTTTAAGACTCTTCCTCTCCGCCTTTGATAATGCGCCGATTCACTACGCGTAGTGCACTCGCATAATTTCATAACCCTAACGAAAATCCCTGACCATTGATGTGGGTCTAAAGATCATAAGATCACGCTACGAGCCTCTCATTCTTAAATGATATGGGATATTTTGAGACTTTGGATAGACACAGCGGAATGTGGCATTCTGGGTCAGTTATTTGCACCTTTTAAGACTTTTTTTCCCTGCTTCGAAAGGCAGATGATCAAATGCCTGCCTTGGTTAAGCTGGCTTCCCTTTTCAAAAATAGATGATGGAAATAGAACAGTTTTGATCCTGTATTTTAGTTATTTATTTTTACTTTTGAAAAGGAGATTCAGTTATGAAATGCCATTTCTTTATTCTTTCGTAAAGCCAATTATCTTTTAGGAGCTCTTTCTATGGGAATTTTGACTCTGATGGTCTTTTTCCCACCCTTTCTTGGAGCCACCAAATCTCATTCCAAACAGACTGGTCACTATCTTTCTTGGCCATGATGACTCAAAAGCTTATGGCTTGTTTAGTTCCTGTTTTTTAACACTATTTTGGTGTTCTTAGGAAAGTATTCTTATTTTTTTAAATTAGTGTTTTCTATATTATTTGTATTTTTCATAACAAAAAAAAAAAAAACTGAGAATCAAATATGTTTTTCATGTTTTTCTTGTTCTCTTATGTTTTTAGAACATGAAACAGTTTTAAAAAATATGAACCAAACAACCTTTCATATCAACAAACGTGACAAGAGTGACAGTGTACACTCAAAAAGACTAAACAAAATTTATAATATGTCACTGATTCTGTGGAGGAAACAAATCAAAAGATCCAAACACAACCTTTCCTTGGAAAATAGAGACAAGGAAATTGATGGTTATGAATGAGAGCAGCATTGATGATAGAACCATACAACAGATCAAACAAACTGAATTTCATTTTTGAAAAACTAATTGATCTTTGCCTTTGTAGAGCTCAAGGCTTGAATATAATGAGAGTCATCCGTTCATGGAAGCTTGAATTTCCTTCGAGAGTACGGCCTTTTGTTTCAGGTACCTCCATGATTATGAATACATTACAGCCAATGCAATAAACAAATGCATATCCAAAAATGTACCTGGGTAAGTCATTAGTTTAAAATGGTTCAATGTCCCTTCTTCACCACCATACCAAAGAAAAGGGAATTTGGTTCCATAGTTCATGCTTGGAAGCAGGCACCCCTGGTCTCCTTGTTGGAAATTTAGAACCACTCTGAAAGTGAATGTATTTTAAGACCTCACAGCTATATGGGAAAATAAATAAGACAGAACTAACCATGTGGACTCCAGTTCATGAGAAAGTTAAAAGTGTATGATACAGCCCGCAAACCAGTTTTGTGCCAATGTCAATACTTCACCAATTGCCTTTACATATCGGAAGATCTGCATCAGATGCAGATCAAATTAGGAATGAGTTTTCTCGGTAACTTTGGGCCTGTTTGGTTCTTGTTTTGAAATTTGCTCTTGAGAATGGTTTTTTGAAACATGTTTCAAAAGCGCTCTCCTCGAAAACTGCCTATTCTCTGGGATGCATTAAGCTGTTGCTTTTCAAAAAAAAAATTGGGAACCAAACAAGATGCGGTTTTACAGATTCATGGTTACCTCAGACATTATAACCCAAGGGATTGGCCCCAGTCCCACAGAATAGAAGCCTATATGAACCTGAATCCACAAAAAAGTGAATGACTTAAAGCAATATAATTTTTCTTGATGAATAGAATAAAAAAAAAGAGTACCACACGCTTGAATGAAAATGTGTTAAGAGGCATGATACTCATATAAAAACCAAATCCTATAAGTTTGAACTTTTAGGAAAATTGGTAGTTTAATATAGCACCAAAGCATAGTTTGGCGGGAGATAATCGATTCGAACCACCTCTCAGTAATGTGAACATTGGTTTCCAATTTGCATATATGAAAGTCCATAAAGGACTGGTATTGGCCGCACATGAGGGAGGGTTGTTAAGAAGCAAGATAGCAAAATTGGTAGTTTAACAAAATGTACAAGGTCATTTTCCTTCAGGTTGAGGGTTAATGTTTGTTTAACAAATTCTAATTCATATAGAATGCGCCTAAGAGAAAAATGCTGAAATAGAACCGGAAAGATCAATGTCGCTTTCACATCCATGCTTCGTCAACAAATATGCTGGGAAAATGCACCATACTTCCAGGTCTCGCTTATTGTAATGATTCTGGTATTCTGCTTCTACCATGATGCCGGTCACCGCTAGATTGAACCAAATCGGCACCAGTTGATATACCCTGGCTTAACAATCTCAATCTGTTAGCTGGAAAGACTGATGATAAGTGGTAGAGAACATTGCTTAAGGGAGGTTGAGAGATTTTAGAAAGAAGGAAGTTCCTGTTAGTAGACATCCAAGAAGCAAACCACATGCAGAAACCTACAATGAAAATCAAGATTTAATTCAATATCGTTTCTTATGAAAACTTATGCAGTATATCAGAAAGCTAATCTTAAAAAAGGGATGGGTGTCACAGTGTTCACCATTAAAAGGGGTCTTCTCCCAAGTCTGTCAATTAAGCTTGCCCCTAATAAAGTAACAATGACCTGAGGAAGAAAATTAACATAGTAATGAAACTACAGAGAGAAAAAGGACAGCGAGGGTAACTATGACGTAGAGAAGAAAATTAACTAGTAATAATTATGAAAAACTAGAGGCAGAATAAAGAATAGAGAGATACCTGTAGGGAAGAATAGAGAATGCTTCCTAGATTAGGAGGGACTCCTGAGATCAATTGACAGTAATCATAACTTTAATTTCAAATACAGATCAAATACAAATAATATTAATCAATATAGGTATTTACCTGCAGATTCAAAGATTTGATTAGCATAGAACACAATCCCATTATATCCCCCGAACTGCTGAAACACCATCAAACCAACTCCAACCTTTTTTTTGAAAGAAAGCATAAGAACATAAGAATTAAGATGACACCCACAGATCATGGCAATAGGAGAGCAATGCTTACAATGATTGGGCAGATGTTTTGTCTATCAAGCAAATCCATTATGCCAACTTTAGGGAGAAGCTTATGAGTCACTATGTATTCCTGCCCAAAGAAAATAAAAAGTAGCAGTCACTTTTACAAACTATAGTGTGAAAATTGTTGCTGTTTCCTTGTGGTTGTGTTGCCAAAAAACCCTTTATAAACAAGAGAACAAAATTAGAAAAATGATACTGTAATAAAGAAAAGCTCATTATTACTTGTATTTCAGCCTCTTCTTCGGGAAATACTTCAGCTTCCACAATTCTAAGTTTTTGTTCAGCTTTTAAATTCTCTCCTCTCATAGCCAGCCCTTGCCTGCAGCACAAAATTTGGTCGCAAAAGACCATGGGCAATCTATATAGCTTAATACGGAACACTTATGTCATCGAGTATGTCTAAGTTTGTACTCCAAAGATTTAAACTTTGAATTTATAAATCATTTTGAGAACTTGTCAATGTTTAACTTATCATCACAGGCTATTTAAAGCATTTTCAATTCAGGGAGATTTTATTGAAATGTTCAAACCTTTTGAAGGTTGAAAATGTTATTCAAAATCAGATAAAATTTCTAAGTTCTATTTAAATTCACAGCTTGATCTTACCAGCCATCTAGGGGACTCTGGAATGAACAAGAGACCCACCAGCAGAACCATGCATGGGAGGATACCTGCATGTTATGTTCAAGAACTTATTTTTTGTTAGCCCTTTTTTATTCCCATTGTATCAATAGCTAATGGATAATTCTATATGAACTTCAATGTTTTGGATGATCTGCGGTTAGCAGCTGTAGTTACTGATGAAACCAACAAGATGTAAAGTATTTTTCTTTAACAAGAACACCAGAGCATTTGAAGATAAATGGCTAGCCAGCCCATGTTACGGATGCACCTACTACAAAAACGAACAACCCAGTAGAGCTGCAAAGGAAGCAAATGCAAATAAAAGTGCTTTACTGATGATGATAATAAAACTTACTGTGCATTATATGCTATTCTCAAACAAGACATTTCTGGAAGCAAGTTCAGGGACTAATTCTTGTACTTGAATAATTTTAGAAGATTCCAAATATTGGAGTCATTGTGAATTTGAAAAGAAATAAAAAATCATCTTCTGAGGTTACATGCCCAATCGCTTAATTTCTGGACTAATTGCATGTACTAGCAAATCACATTGAAATCATTTACATGATTATAATTTATTTTCAATAAATTGCTTCTGAAAACATTTAAAACAAAAATATTTTGGTGAGTGTTTCTTGTACCTGATTAGCTGTTGCTAGTGTTCCTCTCTGATTTTTATGTGTTATTTCAGCAATGAACACTGGTACCTGGTTATTCAGAGGAAGAGAGAGAGAGAGGTTTAAAGTTCACTAATATACATATTCATCAGAACTACATGTCCAAAAAAAAAAAAAAAAAAAAAAAGATGCAGCACAGGAAAGCACATAAGAAAGAACACCAATACCATAACCTAGTAAAAATCTGCCAGAATCATGAGAGCAGATCCCCGTGTATTGAAACAACAAGAACAACTAGAGGGTTAAACATGCAGAATAGTTACATAAATTTATCAAAATTATAACTGAAAAGTGAACATAACCTACAAAAGATAGGTAGACCGTCATCCACCCGGCAATGCAGACCATGGATGCTATTCTCATGGCCTAATTCCACACAAAAGAAAGCAAGTTGTGAGACAAGGTTTTTGCAGGAATAAATGCCCAAATATGAATAATTTTGACATAGTATGACTTTGTTCTTACCCCTTTTCGACCGATGTAATCAGCAATCCACCCACTTGAGATGGCACCAATCATTGCACCAATGGACAAAATGGATCCAAAAACTGAGTACTGCAATCGACATAATTTTCCATCAAACATGACATTCAAATCTGTAAAACACATCACTGAGAACAAACGTCTGTAGCTGGACAAAGTTGCTCATGCACGATGTTCTGCATGATGATGTATGAATTTATCTGGGTTTATGTTGAAAAGCATCAATTATGAGGTTTTGAATAAGATAAAAGAGTTAAAAAGTAGATCTGTGAGTAAGACGGTCCAAGCTCATCCATTATGCCATACTGGCAGGTGAAGTAATCCTGCCTGCAGAGCCAGAAGATTATAAGCACTAAAATAACAAAATCCCACATCTGCCAATGGAGAATTAAATCAAGCAAAGAGAGTGTATAAACAGATTAAGTGTTTTTCATAAGAGGAAGATTAAAAACTGGGTAGAAAAAGAAAGGCTACTGATTTGTGAATATGACTAGTAGAATGCTTTTTCGTTTTCTTTCAATCTTCACAGTTGGAAGAAATGTCAGTACTTACACATGACCCAAATTCGAAAGAGATACAGACAGCAACAAATGTACTAAGCAAAGACCATCTTTAGACACCACCATTGTTGCCTACTTGTGATTGTCCTTGGTTCTCTTGCAATGCTAAAGTGGCTCTTTTATCTTGCTATTACTCTTCTCAACTTCTTGTTTGGCAGCCATTTTGTTCTTCCCTACACATGAAATTGGAAAGATTTTACAGAACAGATGAATGAATTCAAGAATAAGAAGAAGAACAAGGATCAGGAAGAATTTGAAATAGACCGTTATACTGACAAGTGAAACAGACCGCCGCCCTGAAGCTTTTCTTGGCTTCTTCAACCAATGTAATGACGTATCAGAAAAGGCCTACATTATATACCCCACAAGAGCATCCGCCATGCTAAACATGAGTCGGATTACTAGAAAGCTGAGTCATTGGGATTATCAGCATTCTTTTTTTGATTCATCTGAGTCATCTGCATTAACTTTTTTCTGTTCTATGCGTGACTGTCACTGAGATGGATATGCTTATTCCATTTTGGTCTTACCGTTAAATATTTTGAAATTTTTGTCAGGAGGGAAATAAAGGTAAACAATTACAACACCATTTTTTTTATAACTTTGGATGTTGGAGTGAGCTTGCGTGCATCTCAACTAATCCCCGACCCTTGAAGTTACATGCCAGATAAACTTCTAGTAGAATTGAGGGTCGAACCGGTGATCATTGGGTAAATTATTTTGAAAATTTTTTGTAAGAATGGTAGAAAACAACAAAACTATTATGGTTGCCCTAGTTGGCATGAGTCAAATAACCATAAGGAAAGCTAAGACCCTTTTTGGTAATTGTTTCTAAACAATAATTTTTGTAAGTATATTTTTAAAAGAATAAATGTTGGTTTGGAATCATGAAACATTTTTAACTTATTTTCTATGTTTTCAATTATGTTGTAAAGTACCTTTTATGTATAATTCTTTTAAATTTTGATCATTTTCTATATCTATATAATTATTTCTTTTTAAAATCCTCAAAAGGTAAATAAAAATTAATAGAAATAAATTAATGTTATGTTCTAAAAACACTTTTAATTTCAATTTTTAAGAATTGAAAATTATTTTATATTTTTAAGTTGTCAATAGTATTTTCTTATTTGTTCATCATCGTGTGGTAGAATGCTCAACATTTTAAAAAGGCTAAATGCATAGGGAAGAGAGATTCCGAGTTCAAGTCCTAATGAGGACAATTTACTATATTGTAACTAAAGTGTTCAACTTTAAAAAAAAATAATAGTATTTTTTTATTTCGGGAAAAAAAACTTATTTTAAAAAATGGTTAACAAATAGGATCTAACTTCTAAGTCATTGAAATGATCATTGTCGAGGTCATTTTAATAATAAAAATAATCCTTTTGATTTGATATCTAAAGCTACTTGATAGAAGGTGTCAATTGGATGGATAGATCTCAAATGAATTACCACTCATACTTCTTTTAAGTTTCTCTATAGTTTGAGATTGAGACATTTTCTTGAGAATTTCAGCAGCCACTCTCTTCATTTAAAATTATCCTATTAATAGGAAAATTTCAAATGATTTATTTTCTAGAAAAATAAAGACACAACAAAGATTTATTTACTTCCTTATTAAGTATTCTAGAAAAATCTAATTTAAATAAACAATTTTATTATCTCTTCCAAATGATAAGATGTATCTTTATATTATTCACCCAATAAAATTCCTTTTGCATTTACAATAAAACAGATATTTAGATATAGATACTGCTATTCTCATCTCAACAATTATTTTTATGATCCCATTTTTCTGGTAATCAAGGTCTTCTGACCATTTATGCATACCGATTAATTCCATATAGTTAGAGATAAGGTAAATTTAATGAGCCTACCATAACTTTGACTCTTTGTTTTAACGTTTGTTTCAGAGCTCAACACGTCTTTTATCATCAATGGAGTCAACCACTTTACAACAGAAACGTTAACTACCGACGTGTCACCCACATATATGATACACCACTTGTATCATATTTGAGGGGTGACATGTTAGCGGCATTATATGCATGTTTACCCATCTATCTACCCTTCGATGGTAATATATTCAGATACTTAACAAACGCGAAAAGCAGTATCGACCCAAAGTTTTGGGCGACCAAGTTGGGAGTATATGGTCAAATATCAAAGGTATTTGTGTACCTTATCCCCTTGAAGTTAACGGTTGAGTAAATCCCCCAATAATCTGAGGGACTCGAATTGGTGAACAATAAGGAGCAAACCCAAAGTTAGACCAATTTTTTTAAGAACAATGTGAGGGGATTGACATACAAAATCTTAAGGAAAAAACCAAAGTGATTAAAATGATAAACAGCCCTCAAGGCCTTTGGAAGGGAAGAAACATATATTGAGACACATCTGAAAATTTTGATAAACAACCCAAATGACTGATAATCTAATACATTACATTCTAATCAAGCTTATTGACCCATCAAAAGCAACTGACTTAAATTTGAAAAAAAAAAGGGAAAAAGAAAATATTACTTATTAGCCATGATAATTTATAACAAGCTTAACATGGATGAAGACACAACAAGGAGTGAGTGATGCTGTACACTCAAAAAGGCTCTTCAATTTGGCACAAACTGTATGATATCTTAAAAGCAAATCAAGAAAAAGACCTAAGAGTTTCCAACAGCCATAAAACAATGCAACAGAATCAATGAGCTGAATTTTATTTCGTAAAAGACTCGAATGATTTTCCTCCCCAGATGACTTCCACCAATGACATTCCAATTATCTCTAATTCATGGAAGCTTGAATTTCTTCGAGAGTGCCCGGCTCTGTTTCAGGTACCAGCAGACTATGAATACTATGAGTTGCCACAAACAAATGCATACCCGAAAAATGTACCTGGACCATATCACTTGAATGATGTCAAGGTTTTAACACAATACTTCAGTACCAGTAACTCTAATATTCAGTTCCAAGGCCTGATAATTATTTCCCTCTTTTTAGAAGAGTAGAAACACTACATATGAAAAGCTGAAATAGGTAATGAGTTAGAATTCAAGATTTTGAAAGATTGTTCGACATAGAGCATCTTCCAGAATATTTTAGACTTATTTAAAAATCTAGAAAAAGAATGCAGGTTCAAACTTATAATCCCCAAATTACCGTAAGTGCGGCAGAGATGCTGGCAACCCAGAACCACCAACGTCAGGCGGCCGATGGAGTCGTAGTGCTCTCATGGGAGTGGTAATCGCAACAGAAAGCAAGATATGCAATCTAGACGAACAACATCATACCCAGAGCAGGAGCGCCCTCACGACACAATCCTCGTGATATTATAATCGCAAAGATCAAAGCCCTGGTCCCGATCTGAGTATCAAAACTAAACCGCCATAAAAACAAAAATATATGAAAAATGAAGGTTATACAATATAATGGAAGAACGGTTTAAAGCAGTCGTTTTCCTTCATGAGATGCTGAATGCATATAACAATGATCGATCTTCATAAACAAAGATAAGGAGGAACAAACAAATAATGCTGAAAGCTAAGCAGAATGTTTCGAGAAAATAATAGAAAAACAGTCTGGTCAATACCAATACAGTTATGAACCACACACATCAGAATAAATGGTCGTTCCTAAGCTCCCATGGGCGTCAATGATCCAAATATGCTCAGATAGTTACCATGATGCCGGTCACTTCACAAGGATTGGGAACTAAAGCCGTGATGCTCAAGTTACCAATCTCAATTTGTTAGAGGCCGAAAAATGATATAAAACACAGAATATTGTTTCATTTGAGCTGGATGATCCACCTTTAGAAGTGAAGGCAGAAGTTCCAGTTAATAATTAAATCAAGCAGCTGCTGTTCCATTTTTAAAAACCCAATATGAAAAAACAAGATGCAATTTAGTCCCTCTTCTCTTTGACCATGTGTGTCAAAAAATTGTCTCCAATATTGCCTACCATCAAAAGGGTCTTCTCCCCCCAGCCTGTCAATCAAGCTTCTCCACCAAAAGGTAACAATGACCTGAGGGAAGAACATGCGCCAGTAACAAGTGCAGAGTGAGAGAGAGAGAGAGAAAGAGAGAGGGTAGAGAGAGGCGAGAGAGAGAGGGAGAAACCTGTAGACAAGCATGCAATGCTCATTGGGAGGAACTCCTGATATGGTAGATCAACTGATAGTAAGCATAATTTTATTTAACAAAGCTCAAATTGGAAGAATCTTGAGCAATCTAGGTGTTCAAATCTGCAGATACAAAGATTTGACCAGCATAGAATACAATTCCATTAATTCCTCCAAACTGCTGAAAAACCATCAGACCAACTCCAACCTGTTTTTGGGATGAGACAAAAAGAGAGAATAAGAATATTAGAATAAAAAGGACAAACAACTCATGTCAATTTGAGACCAATGCTTACAATGACTGATCGGATGTTTTGTTTACCAAGCAAATCCATCATTGTGACTTTAGGAAGGAGCTCATGAGTCACTATAAATTCCTGTCAAATGAGAAAGAGAATTGCTATCTTGTTTATACCTTATGTCAAATTTTCTTTGCGCCTAAGCACTATGGTTATGAGAAACTGAAATGAACATGAGAAACAAAATCAGAAAAAGCACACATTAAGAATTATATTTAAAACAAGAAGAGACTTCATGAATTTCTGGATTCAGCCACTTCTTCATAAATATCAGCATCTGCACCCCGAAGCTTTTGTAGTGAAATTTTAAATTCTTCCTCATTACCAACCTTTGCCTGCAAGATAAATTTAGTTTGTACCCAGAGATGCACCAAAATCTATATAGCTTCCTACAAACACAAATATCAATGACTTTGTTCAAGTACCCAAAATATGAAGATTTGGTTTAGAAACCATTTTTAGCCCTTGTATGTATTTAGAAGGAACCCTAAACTAATGTGGATTATTCAAGGATTTCGTTCACGAGATTTTTAATAGAAAATGTTGAACAGATTTAGAAGGTTCAGAAAATTCAATCAAATGATAAAGTTTTGCAGCTCAGTGGAAATTGCCAGCTGATATTACTAGCCATCTTAGGGGACTCTGACGAAAGAGACCCGCCGTAAGAAACCCATACGTGGGAAAATTCCTGCAAATTGGGGTCCAAATGCACGCAAATCTTATGTTCCAGAACTTTCATATCACTATAATTGAAACCTTTTCTTTCTTATTATCCAACTCCAAGTAATGAATAACTTATATGAACAATATCAATATTTTAGAAGAATCCATGCTTAGCATTTACAGGTATAGTTATTAGATAGAAACAATATATATGTTTTTCTTAACAAGAATTATTTCTTAGAGCATTTGAAGATACAATATCCTCCATGTAAATAATTTGATCTTATTGGCAAAGAATACCAGTGACAATAAAGAGCTGGGAAGCAAGTAGATAACTGGTAAAATGTTTACAAATGGTGAAGAAAACAAAAACCAGGCGCCCACTATAAGCTGTTCAGAACAAGATTGTTTTTGGAAGCAACTTTGAGCAATAATGCTACTTGAAACCTTCTAGAAGTTTTGTATCATGACCATTGCAAATTTGAAAGAATTTTATTAGTTCACATGTCCAATTACTTAATTTAGACTAACTGGACTTCAATAAATCATATATTGAAATCATTCCATAATAAATTATTCCCTCTCAACAAATTGCTTCAAAAACAATGCAAACCATAAAAAGGTAAAATAAAATAAACTTCTACCTGATTTGCTGTTGCAAGTGCTCCTCGAAGATTCTTAGGTGTTATTTCAGCAATGAACACTGGTACCTGTTCATCCAGAGGAAAAGAGATAGCCGATATTTCTCAAGTTACATGTTTATTGGAACTTCATGTCCAAGAAGAGAAGCTCCAAATAAAAACATACCACATAAGAAAGAACACCAATTCCACATCCTAGTAGAAATCTTCCAGAATAAAGGTAAAAAGATCCCTACATTAAAACATCCAAAGGATAAAACATGAAAACAAGAATATACAAATATATCAAAATCATAATTGAAAATTCAAGATATCCTACATAAGATAAGTAGACTGCGAACCATCCTGCTATACAGATCACTGATGATATCCCCATGGCCTGATTCCATCCACAAAGAACACAAGTTGTGAGAGAAGGTTTGTGCAGGAATAATGCTCAAGTATGAACAGCTTCTACCCTTTTCTCGCCCATAAGCAAAAATCAACAATAAAGCAATTCCCACTCACAGGCACCAATCATTGCACCAATGGTCAATATGGACCCAAAGAATGAGTACTGCATTTTAAATAATTTTCCGTCAAACTTGATATTCAAATTGTAAGAACCTAATAAGTAATCCTAGCTTTTTATCCATCGCAGAATAAGTGGCCAACGCAATATAATATCAGGTATAACAATGACCCAAAATGTTATAAAGTTTCAATTATGAAGGTATGATGTGTATAAAATTACAAGTGGACCTCTGAGTGAGATATCCCAAGCTCATCCATTATACCATACTGGGCAGGTGCAGAGTATCCGACCTGCATAGCCAAAGCTTATAAGCTAGATAACAAGCCCTACCTTTGCCACTGGAAAATAAAATAAAATAAATAATATGCATAAACAGATCTAGTGTTTTTCTATGCTAGGCAGATATTAGAATAAATAAAGAAAAAAAGAAAACAGCGAGAAAGACAAGATAGTAACATGATGATTTGTTGTTCACGTGTATATTCATCCAAAGTATTTGGTGTCATAAGATATTCCATGTTTCAGAACACAACCAAAAATAAATTAGTGGACATAAAGGCAAAGACATGAATAGACTATCTCCTTGTGCTGCAAGCAACATAGCATTGAGGATACGCATTTTCCTAGCACAGAAAATGGTGTACAGCAAGATTAATTGCAACCACAATCCATTTGAAATTCTATAAATCAAGTAATGTTGTGGCTAATAGATTTGCAGATATGGCTAGTAGAATTTGTTTCCATTTCTTTTCAAGTTCATCAACTCCAAAAATCATGTTCACCCCAAAATGAGGTAAATATGCCATTAGAAGAGATCTTGATACTTACACATGACCCAAACTCAAAAGAGCCACAGACAGCAACAGATGTACTAAGAAGAACCATCCATAGCCCACCATTGTCGCTCTGGATTTGTGCTTCATTTTTTGGCCCAATAAGTGGCTTTGTTATAGTGCCATGATCCTTCCCAAGGTCTTGCCTGGTGGCCATTTTTTCTTGCATGCACTACATGAAATAGGAAAGAAAGAACAGAACAGATAAAGGAGTTATGCAGAAGAACAAAAGGAAAATAGTCAGAAAGAATTCGAAGAATCATGTGGTTAGCCATCCTAATAAGTGAAACGGACTACCCACCTAAAGTGCTCTTCCAGTAACTTCAATCAAGTGATGCATTAACAAGAAGCATATATTTATACTGAAAAGGTGCAACAGAAATGCCAAGCATGAGTCACATTACCTGAGTGAGTAAAGAAAAACACAGAAAAGTGAGTCACTTCTATGATTCTCATTTCATCTAGTCAGAGTCATCAGCCTGAATAACACCATCAAATTAGTGTAGAACAAACGTAAATTGCCCCTAACCACATTGCTTCTAAAGTTATTTGTATTTACTTTTATTTTGCGGCCATCACACCTTCCCCAGGAAAAATGCCTTTTTATCTTAACTTTACATGTGTGCTAGAATTTTTTTTCCCAAATTCTCATTTCATGTAAACAGTATCACACTATTTATTGTGATATTTTCATATTCCCAGAAACATATTCTGTTTGTTAATAGTTACAACTTTAGAATAATGAGCCATTTAGCATTATCCATCTAAAACAAACTAACCCAGTATAAGCTAGTCAACAAAGATTGTAATACAAAATACAGGGACCACTGTAAATGCAGAACTCCGGGAATTCTTTTAGATCTTACCTGGCATTCTGTCAACAAGCACATGGGCAAGGCATGATAACATTAATATGGATGCTATTCAAGCACATCATGACAGCACATAGATTTTGAGGAAACCTTCCATTTTAAGCAATGTTTGGAGGTAGAATTGGTTTCTTACAATAAACCTGCTATAAAAGTTCAAAATAAACATTCTGATTCAAGTTTACCACACACGAACCACACAAGAGACTAATCAAATACGGAAAATAATGTAGTTGTGCATCTATCATGAGTCATCTGTGCTGTGAAAGCTATTTACGTATTCATTGTGAACCATCCAACCCAATTGTATCAAATTGCCATAGAACCAATCCAACCAAAAAAAGTAACTCACCTAGCCTTGTCTTTCTTCAACTTATAGGCCAACTAAAAGATGGACAATTATGTAGATTTTTTGTTCAGTAAATATGTTCGAGGATATATTTATTGCTATTCCATGGGAAGCATTTTAGAGTATATATTTATTTCTGCAGAAGAAATTCAACTTTCTCAGGAAAAAAAAAATCCCTAATAAAATATATGTATAATGAACTCACCTCTAATCCAAAGGGTATCTCATATGCTTATAATTTGTTAGGTTCACAACATTGTAGCAACCTTATACAATAGAATCCTGAGGCTAATTCCCATCCAAATTATTTCCTAGAAAATCCCAATCTGCAAAGCCCAAAACTAACAGTCCATTATAAAGCAAGAAAAAGCAGATGCTATGCATTAATCATGAAAGGCAAAGATAGAAACTTTCACTTGATCAGCTTCTTAGAGATTGAAGAACGCATCACCATAAATGGAATCAATCACTCATTAAGTAGATAAAAATCAATCATATGAACGTAAAATTCAATTTCACCTCGGAAAAAAAAGATAATCACAAACCCTTTCCACACAAGAAATGAAATTTACTTAATGGGAAAGAATGCCCACAATTGAAGGGTGCATTGAATATATTTTGGCAGGGGAAAAAAAGGATTCTTTCTCTTGTCATGGGTATCAGCAATACAAACCAAAAGAAGACCAAACAGAAAACAAAAAATTGTGGGGTTTTAGGACTTTAAGGTTTTAGGATTTCTGGCGTCGAATAGCGCGAA
The DNA here is from genome assembly GCA_016808115.1 of Tetrastigma voinierianum. Lineage (NCBI taxonomy): Eukaryota > Viridiplantae > Streptophyta > Magnoliopsida > Vitales > Vitaceae > Tetrastigma > Tetrastigma voinierianum. Next base: position 905,540 of record JAEQBH010001221.1, read on the forward strand.
AACTTCTTCTTGGGGTTGAGGAAGCTTCAATTCAAAACGACACCGCTCGGGATTTTCCGTTTCCGTTTATTTTTACCGCGCTTCCATACGACGTCGTTTTGGGAACTTCCCAATCAAAATATCACTACCCTCTAAATTCGACCGTTATCTCATCTCATTGTATCAACTCCATTTCATTGTTTCATGCATTCATCCATTGATCTTATAATTTTGTCCTATTACTTGTACTCTTATCTAAATTTATCCATCCAAAATTTTAATGATTCAGATAAATGATTTGATGGGTATCCTTTGGATGCTTTAAACTTGCTTTTCTTTAGAAAATTTTAAAAATAATAATGGAAGTGGAGCCCAAGTGATTTTGATCTCGAACAACTTCAATCCCACAATTAGATCCACTGTTATTTGTTTCTCAAAACAGGTTTTCAGAAAAGATTATTTCAGCTTAATTTTGATCCATTCTGTTCAAGTCAGGGACCAACTCTGTATATAAATGGAAGCTGGACAGATAATAGTTGGTTCATAAGCTTAAAGAAAGAAACCATTTTCCTAGAAATTGCAGGTGTATTCCCATCTTGCAAATCCCAAAAAGGATTACTCTATTATAAAAAAGAAAGCAAGAAAAGCAGGATATTTATTAATTCTATCAAGGAATAATTCCTCTCTCTCTTAATAGGAAAAACGTCTCTGATGTGCTTGAAAATTTGATTGATAGATAAGGCGGTTAACAATGTCCTAATCCACCTGTACTCATGCATGATGTAAGCTGGTCTACAATACTTTTTACCTATGTTTCTTCAAAGATGATTCATGGTGTTTATTAGGCCTATATTTCACTGGACCTAAGGTTGGATCCCCATAAACTGATTCTCGAAGAATTCTTATGAGAGTGAGCAAGATGGAGTATAATATAGTATGGAACTCTAGTGAGCAGGTTTTCTGTGAGTGTACATGGGAAGGGTATTATTCACATTAGTTGAATGACCCGCATCTTACCATGTAGATATTATTTGCTTTAGGCCCAAGGGTTAGTCACGGTTTTTAAAACGCATTAATAAGGTTAAGAGAAATTCATACTTATATAATGCCAGGAACTTCCCAAGCGGACATGGGATTTGACTATATGCAAGTCATTGAACTAGAGAATCCTGGAACAGATTCCACAGCATTAACACAATTCAACAAGTGTCTTTCATTGATTCTCTATACAAAATAGATATGAAAATGGATGGAGAAGGCATACCCCCATCAGAACATGGGGTAAAAACAATCACTGTGTCAAATTATCTACTTCCCAAACACAATGCAAGTCATCATCCTTTGGTTACCTCTGCAGCAGATTCTACAAGAATAGATGGAATCTGAAGGTCTGTTTCTAACATCTTCACAATCATGTCCATTGTTGGCCTAGATTCTAATACTGGATGGCAGCAAAGAACAGCAATAAGAACGTGCTGCTCCATGACTTGTGCTGGCCCCAATTCAGGAATTTCTTCATCCACAACATCCATTGCTCTTCCTTCATTCACCAGTGACCAAGCCCAATCTGTCAAAAGCAAAGCTTGTGCTCCATTGACAGCCATAAGTGCTTTTTTCCCACTAAGAAGCTCCAAAAGCACTACCCCAAAGCTATAAACATCGCTTCTCTCAGTTAACTTCCCATACAAAGCATACTCAGGAGCAACATAGCCTAAAGTCCCAGCCACTCTGGTGCTCATGTGTGTTATCCCCTCTGGATTGACCTTAGCAAGGCCAAAATCTGCCACTTTTGCCTCAAAAGCTTCATCCAAAAGTATGTTACTTGCTTTGATATCTCTATGGATGATAGCTGGCTGTGCTCCATAGTGCAAATAAGCCAGCCCCCGGGCCGTTCCGCAGTGTTCTGGCGAATCGGCCAGCTGAGTTTCTTCCTCACGGATCCGAACAGATGGTCATGGAGGCTTCCATTTGGCATCAAGTCACATACAATTATCCTCTGGTGGCCTTCCATGGGAACTGTGGTGGTACAATACCCTCTCAAAGCAACAAGATTTATATGCCTAACGCTAGCAAACACCTCTACCTCATGAGTAAAAACTGCATCCCCAGCAGCAGAGCAGTTCTTGAACCTTTTCAAGGCAACTTCAGATCCATCTGGTAGAATTCCTTTGTAGACATTCCCATAACCTCCCTTCCCAATTATATTCTCCCTTGAGAAATTCATGGTAGCCCTTTTGATTTCTTCAAACTGAACTACCATTGGTCACTACAGTGATAATAAATCAGTCAACCAGTCTCATTTATCACAAACTTTCCCTTCAATTTGTCTTTTCAGAGAAACCAAGCTGCTGTAAAAGCCCCAAAGCACCCAACAACACAACCTAACACAGCCCCAGAAATCAAAAGCTCATGTCTTTTAACTCCTATACCCTTTGGGAGAAAGTCAAGTGAGAACAAACACTTAGCAGTGGCATAATCTGTTGGCCCAAATTGATTAATCCAACCAGCAGCATACATGAATGGATATCCAACACAGTCAGAAGCATTCCTAGTCCATGACCTATGAAGATAAAACTCCAGGAGAGTAATCAATTTACTTTTACAGAAATCACATGAAGTACTATTTCCCAGAGACAGGTTGCAGTAAAGCTTAACTTCCTGCAACTGGGATATTGGGATCATGCTTTCAAACTCTGATACAGATGAAATATTCATACAAATCTCTGAAACCCATTCAGGATGATATCCACAAGCAGCTACTATGTCAAAACCACTTACCAAGTCACTTACCAAGACCCTGAAGCCCTCCCAACAAGCCTTGGTAGTGCTTGAAGGAGGAAGAAAGTACCCATCGGTTCGGAGATATTCAGATCGAATTAGGCGGATTCCTTCAAGAACATAGTAGCACTGTGTCGGGACATCGCGAAAGGAAAGCCTGTGAATGCCTTCCTTGGCCATTTTTCTGAAAACATGAAAGTTCAGAGGACAAGAGGGTTCAACTAGTTTTCTGTGTGAGGTTTTGTAGCCTTTTCGACAGCGAAACTAGCCCGGGAAAAGCCCAAGATTAGGCCTAATGCAAAGATAATGGAAAGAGAGGAAGACATTGGGAAGATAGGTTCCATGGGAAGGTGTCATAGCTGCTTTTGAAGTGATGGTTTTGGTAGTTAGTGAAGAATGGGCGGCAGCTAACGTTGGAAATGGTCATAACTGATTTTTAAAAAGGGGGAAAAACCTTTTAATATGTGTTGTCTCGTTGTTCTATATTCTATACTCTTATGTTCTTTTAGACATGACTTTATGTTCTTTTATTCGTGACTATCACATACTGTTGGAATTGGGTGACGTGATGATTTCAGACTTTATTAGTTGTTATTTTATATCATTCTTTCACGTTATATTATAGTATTATGTTCTTCCCGTAATTTTGTCTGTTGAAGATGAGCAGTAGACCTTTCATACTATCTTTCGTAGCTATAACTCTTGCAGCCCAGATTACACCTTTTTGGCATGAGTTTATTCAATTCTAAGATGCTATACTTTTTAGGTTTTTAAATAATTCCAAGGTATACGAAAGATTGAGAATCTTGAATGGCGTTAAGATCTGTTTGGTTTATATTTTGAAAAAATGTTTTATCATTTTGCGAGTAGGAAAACGAGTATAATAGGTTCCAAATTTTTATTTATTTATTTTTTGTTTTGAAAAACATAGAAAATAATAAACTCAAAATAAAAATAACGGAGTTTTGAAAGCAGCTAAAAATGGTGTTATACGTATTTTCAAAAAAAAATTTTTAAGAATACTTTTCAAAAACAGGAATCAAATATATCCTAAGATTTTATGTTCTTTATCTAATCGTTTCATTACTTCAATATTCCAATCATGTATTTATATTTGAGATAATAAATTTTTCTTTCTCAGTTTTTAGAGTTTTCACATAAATTTATATATATTTGAGATAGTATATTTCTTCTCTTTTGCCCAAGGTTTTTTTTCCCATTCGAGGTTTTCACATAAATTTGTATTTTTCCTCTGTCTTTATTTCTTGTTTGCCTATTCTCGTTTTCCAAATTTAACATACATAATAACATGTTTGGGTTTACCATATGGTTGATGGATATGACTGAGAATTTTCTGAGAAATATCACTTGGGGTTTTTGAGTTTAATGGTTAGTCATTCTTTGGTTGGTGCTATAACTAAAACGTATGCCACTTGTGGAAACACCATACAGAAGAGTTTCACTGCAAGAAAACAAGGGAAGATTAGCTTGTATATGGAGATGTATATCAAGTCTTCAACACGTAATTGACTTGACATGAAATGGACCCTCAAAGAAGACTCATCAAATAATGATTCAGTCCCCTAAAGGCCTACCATTTTGAAGGTAATTGAAAATCGATTCCCAATCAGTTTAGTATTACTAAAAGCAGTTGACAAAATTTTAAAGAGAATAATTCTGAAGAAAGTGGGCATATAAGGTTTTTAGGCCCTCACAGAAGACCAACTAAGAAGAAGAAAAAAAAAAGGTTCTTGTCAAGTTACAAACAACATTTCTCAATATTATATTGGGTGTTAGGATGCGCCATTAATTTCATTTAGATTCACGAAGTTAACGTCGTGATGCAAGGTGTGAGAACTTTTCCTAATAATATTGACTCTGCAGCATCAAGTTCTTGAAAACGGTATAAGCTTACATTGACATGTTAAGTTAGCAGGCCTCTTCACACCCGTGAAGCAAGGAGTGCAGCCAAAAACAAAAGAACGAAGAGAAAACTTTGACATATTCTTCCCAAGAATCTGATTTATAATCAACCAAGAGTTCGAGGATATTTGCAATGGATCTCTTGCTGTTTCAAGAATCTTAAGATCAAGACGCGTATTATTGAATTTTACGCCAAGTAGACATTTTATAACACGGTTAAGACAAAGCTGTGGGATCCAGTCCCATAAATATTGCTGCAACAGCGGCAGTTTCCTTGGGAGAAAAATTTCTCCACCTGCCACCTTGCCACCACGTCACCGAGTCACCTCATATATGGACGGGAACCGACCTTTGTTTCAATCAATAAAATTGGTTTCCTTTTTTAACCAATGGAACCTATTTGAGGATCAAACCCTTGTCTATAAATAGGCTTCGAGAAATTCCAATAGATGTGAAAGAGTTTAAGAGATTATTCTTTCAATCATGGAGAGTTGAAATGATATGTGTAAAACAATCGGGGTTATTACACTGGAAAGAGAGTGGTAAAAACCATAGTACTCCACAGAGAGAGTACTGAGAGATAAAACTAAGAGGATTGTAAGCATATCCTAGGTGTGTGACATCTTGTGTTAGTTTTACCTCATAGTAGATTATTTTCTTTGATTTGTCCCATGGAGGTTTCCCTCATTCTGAGGGTTTTACTACGTTATATCGAGTGTCATTACTATCTTACCATCTTATTATCTAGAAATTGGCTTAGCTATCCATCTACAATTTCATTCCCCGAAGGTTGATACAACCACCCAACTATTAATTAATTTCCTGAAGGTTGGCATTGTCATCTAATTGTTGGTTTATTTTATGGATTAGCCTTGCCTCCAAATTATTGCTAACAATTTCAATGGATTAGCAAAGCCACTCACAATACCAACAAAAGCAACATATATATTACAAAGCTAACATTGTTGACCTTGTTACCAGTGGCGGGATCAATGTCTGGCAGTGTCCTAGTTTATCATTTTTTTTTTTTTTTGCTGAAACTCATCCTCCTCTTCAATGCACAACTAGATTGATGTGGAAACCAGAAACAGAAAACAAATTGTGCCTGTTAAAAAAACGGAATAGGCGATAAGAAAATAAAGATAAAAACAAAGAAAAACAGAATTTACGTGAAAACGGTAGGCGTCGAGGAAAAACAACAGGACAAATTGTGTATGTGAAAAGGCAATTGCTCAGCTGCAATGGTGCTAACCCTTTGAAAAGTTTCATTATTGATGCATGTGACTCATATTGAGAGTAAAAGAGTGGGACAAATGCTGAAACGGAATGCATTAAGCAAAGCGGAGTGGAGCGATGGTATTTGCCTTTCATGCATATTCTCTTCTGTTCGGTGAACCAAATAATAGGTTGAGGAGTGCCAAACAAAGCCCCATGGTAAGATACGGTATGGTCCAGGGTATAAGGGTATTTTTGTAAATTGATCACACCTATGATTATTATAAGTACTTATGTAACCTTACTTTAGTTATAGTGAAAATTTGAACCATTGTTCCCATGGATGTAGGCATTTTACCAAACCACGTAAAATCTGTGTTCTCTTATAATTTTTTTTTCTATAATATTTATCACCATTGCATTAATCACAATACTCCAATTGCCTTACATAAGCACAACAATTGTCATCATAAAATGTCTGATTGCAATCCAGTCAGCTGGGATGAAAAAGAAGAATGTTTAAAAGAATGAATACTTGAAAATTTGACCATAAACTAGGACAGGTCCGGGGAAATTTTGGAAGTTTACAATAGTAGATAAACTAGAACTATGAGTTATGGAATGGGAAACAAAGTGCCCGAATTAAATGAAAAAAGTTTGAAAATTCTTCGTAATTTTTGAGGATGGGAAGAAGAAGTAGGAAGAAAGAAGCCAAAATTCCATTCATAAAAAAATAGCTTCCTTGATAGTGAGACTTCCATGTTCCTATTGGTCTGTGTATCAATTTCTTTTTCTCAAGCTTCGAACCATAAATTTTCTTTTGTTAAAAATTGTCCCTTTCTCCATGGAGGTGTTTGTAGTTTGATAAACCAAGGTTGAAAGCTAGAAGAATTCAATGAATTTTGCAGCTTCATGGATATGAGAGAACCAGACTATGGTTAAATCATGGATGAAAATATCGGTATTAAAGGGGACATATATATATATATATATATATATATATATATATATATATATATATATATATATATATATATATATATATATATAAAATGGATATTTTGATAAAAATATCAATAAACAGAAATTATACAAATTCGAAAAAAAACATTTAATTTTTTAACAAAATAATATAGTTGTTAAAGTTATTTTGATAAATATAGCTTATGAAAATATTTATTAGTTTTAAAAAATTTATTTGAAATTCCTTTTCTATATTTTTATTTATTTATTAAAAAATAAAATTATTTTTATTATAATATATTTTATCATGTTTTAGATAAAAAAAATTTATTTTTACATTTGATTTGACATTAATTTAATAATAAAAAAATTTCAAAAAAACTTAATATGATCATCATGTCTACCTCATATGATAGAGCGTTCAAGGTTTAAATAGGCAAGGCATAGGGAGGGGAGAAGGTCTCGGGTCGAGAGTCTAATGAGAATAATTTATTACATTATAATTTTTAAAAAAAAACTATATTGTAATTAAAGTGTTTAATTGTCAAAAATACTTAATATTAAAAATTATAATACTTTATCTTAACAAATTAATTTTAATTTATAAAATATTATAATTTATATATATATATATATATATATATATATATATATATATATATATATATATATATATATATATATATATATATATATATATATATATATATATATATATATTATTATTTAAGAAATTTTGAAAAAGTTAATAAAAAATATAAATGAAGAGATAGTAATCCTTAAAAGTAAGATTAATACAATAAATGATGATATAAATATTAAAAATATAATGTATCAAATATGTAAAACAAATTATGATATTTTATTATTTTTTATAAAAAATCATATATTTGTTTTTCATTCTTATATAAATGATATAAAAAGGGCTTGTTAAAAAAGTATTCATAAAATAGTTATAGCTTAAATTAATAATATATTTAAAATTTGCACAATCAAATAAATGAAAGCACATGATGTTCAAGGGATAAGGTGCATGAATGCCCTGACTTATGGTCGGTCATGTGTCCATGGGTATCCTTAATGTTTAATCTCATAGCTCATCCATGCCCTTGTCATCATGAGCTTACACAGATGGACAAACTGGCATTTAAACGCGACTGACATGGAGCGTCACGTGTATAGCTTTGTTGGGACCACTAATTTAACCCTAAATTGAGATCGAAATGAAAAAAGCTTCATTCTTCTTGCCCTAATTTCATCTTCACATTGATTTTCTTCCCCTAATCCCCACCTAATATGATATCGAAATCAAAAGGGGGATTTTGTTCTTCCCCTAACTTCCATGACACTTGCTATAATCTTCCCTAAACTCTATCATCAAAATCAAACTAGAGAATTTGTTCTTACCCTAATTTCAACCCCCAAATTGCTCTTGTTTGTTATTGCCCTAACTTCTAACCCTAACTCAATTTTGTTGTTATGTTGTATATCCATGACGCATAGTTCTTCATTATCACCATTTCGCACAAGAAGAATCTCTTATGATGCTGATTACAATCCATAGATAGTGTTGTGCTATTGTGATTTAAGAGCAAACATGTAGATCTCTTGGAAGGAACAAACCCTAACAGGAGGTTCTTCTCATATCCGAAATTTAGAGTAAGTGTTTCCCCTTTGTTTTTTTGTTAATTTATCAGTGGAATGCAATGGTACGATGAGTGTGTTGTCTTCTTGTTGCAGGCGAGGTGATGTGGGTTCTTTGTAGTGCGTGATCTAGAAATGTGTGAGAGGGTAAAAGTGGTAATCAACAACTTGAAGAGGGAGAACAAGCAGTTGCAACAAAAGATTAAGGATATGAAGCAATGTCGCTATTGTAAAGGAATTGATGAGTTGAATTAATTTCAAAATGAATTGAAGGGGTGGACATGATGAATTCAGTTTATTAAAAATGATTTGTATTGTTGTGTTTCTTATAACAATTATTTTTTTGCTATTGTTGTAGTTAAAGTGATGTAAAAGTTGAGCCAAGTTCAATGTCAATGACATTTGGGGAGGATTTTTGCATCATAATTATGCAATGAAATTACGTTGATGGCTATTTGGAATATTTGTTGTCAATCATTGGGTTACATGTGTTGGTATGAAGTTGATAAGACTATTGTTTACAAATAAGGCAACCAAAGTATTAATAACACTGTTGTTTACAACCAAAGTAAGAGACAACTATGAACACATAACAAATAAGGAAAAAGAAGGTTTGAAGTGTATACTATTATTTACAAAAAGGAGCATACAAAAAATCAAGTTGTCAAGACAACTTCCTAAAGCATCCATAAGATGACTATTTACATTTTGAGCTTACAAAAAATAAGCTACCATAATAGATTCCCAAAACATCCGCCCAACAACTGTTTAAATTTTGATTCATACAAAAAGTAGCTTACAAAAACCAAGTTACCAAAATAGCTTCCCAAAGCATCCATAAAGTATCAACATATGTTCAATTGATCAACAACAAAGTTATAGGCTAAAAAGCTTCATTTGGCTACTGAAGAAGTTGATGGAGTCTCTTTAGAATTGCTTCCCTTTTGAAGAAGTTGGCTTTCGGTAATGCGTGGTTACCCCCTCCATGTCCTTAAAGGTAGTCTAAATGGCATGTTAGCGATGTTTACAGGACCACCATCACCTTTAGGCATGATTCTTCTATTGGTTGATGATATAGAGGTTTGTGACTGACTCCCTTCATGAATCAATTACTTGATGTTTTGCCACTTTGCGTTATTGAAATATGACATTACTCAGACAGTTTGTAGAAAATGAAACAAAAATAATAAAGAAATTGCATACGTAATTACACTTACACAATATGTAATTGAACCATCCTTGTCATTGTACATAATCTCAAATCTAGCACCACATGAAGCATGCTTTGTTGATGATCTAATTTGTAATTTTTTTCAATCTTAGCCTTGTTCTTAAAGATGAGAATGATGATGGTCTATATTGTATACCTGGTGGAATTGAAGTTAGTGGTGGCATTGAAGTTGGTTGTGCTAGTCTTAGTGGCATTGAAGTTGGTTGTGTTGGTCTTGGTAGTATTGAAGTTGGCTATGATGGTCTTTGTAGCGTTAAAGTTGGTTGTACTAGTTTAGGAGCTTGTTGAGCTGGTTTAGGAGCTGATTGTGCTAGTTCATAAGCTAACCATGATGACATATCTGATTGAGAGTTTGGTGGTTCAAGAGCTTCAATTCCAGTGTCAGATTGAGCTTTCTCATTAAGAAAACATTGAAGCAAACATATACATTACCATAATGCACAAACCATGTAAATTGAATTAAAAAATCCAAAAATGTACAAAGCATAGAAATTACCTTCTTACAGCTTGCTTTTTTGCGGCCTTGTTTTTACAAATACTACATGAAACATGATAACCTTTTCTAGTCAACTTATTTCCTAAATTGACTGGTCTTAGCTCATTTGCCCCTCTCCTTCTCTTGGTCTGTGGTCTACCTTTCTTCTTTTCTACCTTGGGAGGAGCTAATGGGAGATAATTTTGGAGTTTCTAAAATATTTTTCCTTTACTGACATAATCTTATACCTATAAGCAGCTTCTTGATAAGTATCTTAAATACTAATTTTATCCCTATGTTTTTCTTAGGTTTTAGTAGTTTTATGATATAAATAAGTGTCCTAAGGCTCTCTTTTCTCAATTTTGTGATTAAGCCAACCATTAAGCGGAAATGATTGAAATCGAAGAAAAATCGACAAAGTCATCATGTAGCTGCAACAAACATGTGATCCTTTTGTCTGCATGATATCCTTTCATGACTCCCTCATTAGCATGGACACTTTATATACTTCGAGGGCTTTTCATAGACACCAAGATCGTGTGATTTGGAGTCCGTATGAGCAAGATACGACCTCAAGAAGTGACTCAAGTAACTCACGTTCTAGCATGAGCGACTCACGCTATGGGATGAGTCCAATCACGCTACGGCGTGAGTCCACTCACGTCAATAGCGTGACTCGCGCTACTACGTGAGTTGGCTTGGATAATTTTAGTAGTTCCTCATTTTCTCCACGCCACATCACAGATTTTCCACATTGCAACATAGATATCGAGGCCAATGTTTTGTTGAAGCCCATATCTTCTCCTCTCTTAGCTTTAGATTATAAGAGAATGAAATTAGAGCTTTATTTGGAGAAGGAAAAAGGGGAGTTTGTGAAGGCAAAGAGAGAGGTTCCCTTGGGTGGAAACACCCTAGGGAAAAATCGTTTAGGGAAGAAAATCTTGAAGAAGAAGGAGAGGAAGATTGGAAGAGAAGAAGGGCTTCAAGCCAAATCTAGTTTATTTCTTCTCCTATTTTCCTACTTTTCCTCATTTATTATGGTTGTATTTCTCCTCCATGAGCTAATCTCATTTTCTAGGGTTTTTTTGATGTAGTTTGACAATGAACAATGGTGTTATGCTTTAATTTGTAAATCTTTGAACCTTGAATCTCATTATATTAAATGTTTTATTCTAGTCTTCATGCTTGTTGATGATTGATCTTTATTAACATGATTTGTGACCTAATTTGAAGTTGAGAAACAATAATTAGGTTAGACCATGAATGGAGATTCACCATAGAATAGAGATATTTGTGGGTTACATGTGGCTTGTTAGATTTCAATTGCTTAATGCATCCTTGGTTATGATGGTTTGAGGTAGAAATATAATATAATATTTTCCAAGGGTAAATTGTTATTGCTTGAGAAAGAATATCATGTGCTTATGTGAAATTCTCCATTAATATATGATTTAGACATCATTGGGAACAAGTAGAGCCTCACCATAGGAATTTGTTAGATGAAATCAAAACCCTAGGCTTTCTTGTTATTACCTTTTCACTTTGCATGTTAGTGACCTTAGTTTAGGATTTATTTAGTTTAGTTTATTTCCATTTCAACTGCACCTTAGTGTCAATCCAAATAAAGTTAGGACTATTCTAATTTCGGTAATTAGTAACCTAATCCTCGTGGGACGATACTTATACTTTCATTATATTACTTTAGGCGACGTGTGCACTTGCACATATAGACATACACAATTTATATAGCACATTTCGAGCCTATCGCTTCCCATGAATCCTTGTGATACCATCTGGATATTTTATCATGTGTATATTGTTTGTTATGAACCAACACACATATAGCATGCTGGTAAGGGATTCCACTAAGGACAGGACTATACTCCTTAATCCACTTTTCACATGCTGGTCCCATAATTGCTAACATGTTCATGGTTTTTTTTTCTTATGAACTTCATAATGGACCTAATGGGCTTGTATCTAGCATCAATTACCCCATTGAAACTTTTAGTAAAATTATTATCAATTGCCTAACACTTACACTACTGCTAAAATAGGCACTAACACCATGTATGAAGTACCATGAGAGCCCCTACAAATGTTGACCATGCTATTTTCCAAAATTCCGTTTGTAATTCTCCACCTCCATGTTTCTTTTACCAATTGATGTAGATATGTTGAGCACAAACTCTATGCTCTACCTCTGGTAGCACATTTGCAACAACATGAACTAACCCCTACACAAATGTCAACATTTAGAAATATTAATTGATAACTAAAGTAAGCAAACATATCATTACCATATAACTTACATGAATGCGTGATATCTTACCTTGTGCATGTCAGAAATCAAAGTGTAGTCACTACCAACTCCTAGATTTAGTTGTGCTTACGGTAGAGTGAGGAACCATGACCAATTACATTTTGATTCATTCTCCACACAAGCTCAATCTATAGGGAAATTCTTTTCATCTGGATCTCTACCTAAAGCTACCAACAACTCACCCTTATATTTTGTCATAAAAAAACACCCATAAAGACCTATAATAGACCTACACTTGCTTTCCAACCCCTTTTGCAAGCATCTAAACATAAAAACATTCTTTTAAACACCCTTCTACCTTCTCAAATTCAGATCTTGATATTCTCATTGTTCTCATTGATAAAATAAACCTCTGTTCTGTATTTATGTTGATATAAATAATATCCAGAACCTTAAACAACACACTTAGAATATGCAACATGCACTCTCAATTCTTTCTCAACATCTTGTTTGAGGTCTTTCACCTTGCAATCATGTTTTTCCAAAAAAAATTGCTTGTAAAGCTTGGTTAAGAACATAGAAAATGCTCTAAGGTTACTAAAAATTCTATAACAATTGTACTCTAGGACTAAGGTCTTCACTACTAGTCCAAGGTTACAACTGTCTTTACTCACATACAATTACAAGGGACACTCATCCTCACACCTCACCCTGATTCTGATTGGTTCACTTCTCACAAATTTCAATGCAACACCCCTAGAGATAACATACTTGGCTATCTCTTCCCTCACCTCATTTGCACAACTAAAAGTCATTCTTAACTCAAAATATGGTCTTTGGTCTTCTACATTAAAATGAACAGGATTGGACTTTCTTTTGGGACGTCAAGATTATTAGCAATATCCTGGGTGTTCTCACCCTCATCTGTGTCAGCTTCAGTGCTCACCCTCATTGTATTCACTCTCACTAGTGTTAGAATTGATTCCCTTACCTACCTCGCTTGTTTAGGTATTCAACAATCCATGTGGTGCATCAACTTCCCCTTCATTAAAGGTGGATTTATATCATGATTTGAAGTTGAGTGGATATTAGGAGCATACATAAGAGCATCAATGTCATGATTAGAAAAGAAACTCAAATACATCAGTGTTAGCATTAATTTAACTTAAAATCTTCATAATCACAACTTTGTCCTCAACTAAATAAAGACCCTCATTCATACTTATTTCAGGTTCCATTACATACAAATGTTGTACATTTTCATAATCCAATTGGTCTTTGTATACATTTTGGATGGTTGTAATATCTAGATAATCAATATGAAAATCTTCTACTATATGAACCCTTCATCCCACATAACTTAAGTTAGGTTCCAGAACCCAAGTGCACCCATGCTGTATGTATAAATCAACTAGCACATCCATTATACTGATATCACAATGCAAACAAACTAATTTAATATCAACAAAATGCAAACTGATATCAAAATTAAATTCAAAAAGAAATATCGACACAACATGTCCCCAAACAATACACACCGAAAATCAACATGTGCTATTTATTTAAATTCCATACGAAGTATAGACTCAACAAAATTTCATATAATACATTGCTATAAAGACACTGAGTTTTCAAAAACTCTTGGGACTACATGTCCCCAAACAATACACACCATAAAACACATTGATTTTTTTGCTCCCATTCAAATCAGATACTAAACCACATTTCATATTGTTAAAATATGTCTAAAATTCCTAATTTGTATTAATTCATTTTTGTAAAGAATATTTTATAAGATAACTCATAATAGTTATATTATTGTAATATTATGTTTCCTTATAGAATAAGGAAAGCTTTTAAAAATATCCTTATAAATGTTTTGGGTCACGAGGGGAAAAAAGTTATGAGAGATGGACTTGTAAAGGTTATTCGGTGTGTGCGGAGATGTAAGGGTTTGAGAGATTGGAAGTTTTGTGAAGTATATTCTTGGTACTATGGGCATCCTAGAGTTTTGTGATTTTGTGATTATTTCTAATCATCACGATACTTTGATAGTTCAATCTTGTACTCTTTGTTTTCAAGAATAGTGAAAATATTCTCTCTCATCTATTAACGTAGGCATAATTTGTCGAACCATGTTAAAAACATCGTGCATCTTTACATTGATTTCTTTATCTTTGTGTTCTTGAATTAATATTCTCTTGCATCAAAGCTTACACGATTCATAACAAATGGTATCAAAGCTTCAGAATTAAAGATCTTTGGAAGAAAAAAAGATTACAGAGCACACAAGATTAAAATAAAAGGGATTTCAGGTCAAGGTAGAGTCGGTTGCTCTCTTAGCAAGATGTGAGAGATGATTAACTTGATGAAATTTGATTAAAGGTGAAGATTGTTAGAATATGTCTCAAATTCCTAATTCGTATTAATTCCTTTTGTAAAGAATATTTTATAGGATAATTCATAGTAGTTATATTATTATAATATTATGTTTCCTTATAGAATAAGGAAAGTTTTTAGGAATATCCCTATAAATATACTGAGTCATGAGGGGAAAAATTATGAGAGAGATGGGCTTGTAAAGGCTATTGTTGTTGAGTTAATAATGTCAGAATGTTGAACATAAATAGAATAGAAGTGTTGAGAATCCCTTAAATTGAGAATTGATTGGATTTCAACTTTTCGTCTCTTGTTTCCTTTTTCCTTCTCTTATAATCTCATATATAAACAGGGGTGTATAGTCAATCTAAAATACAAAAAATTATCACTTTTCATCCCATATTTCGTGTCATGGTATCAGAGAAAGAAAAACGTGACATCCGCAGAGATGTAAAAATTTTTGGTTGAGGGGTTGTAACATTTGTAACCTTTTTGAGTGGATGAGTAACCAAGAGGTACATTTATGGCCAGGGGTCTAAGCTTGTCTCTATGTTGGTTGTGGACATGAACAAAATCACGGTGCACCCCAAATACAGGGTGAGCCGTTTGAGGTTTTTGAAGTGTGGATAAAGCTCTTAAGTACCTGCGAGACTTTTGTTATCTAACACCATTGAAGGAATTCTGTTATCAGGTATGTGCGTGAAACGACTTCCCCACCCCAAATGGACTTAGGGACATTTCCTTGAAAGAGTAAGGCTTGGGTTATGTTAAGTAAATGCCCATTTTTCCTCTCGGCATTTTGTTGAGGTGTGTTAACACGTGATGAGTCATGGAGAATGCCCTATGATTGAAAATAGGGTGACAAAATCAGATTGAAATAATCTCTAGCATTGCTAATAGGAAAAGATACACAAGTATGTTTTGCGATTCACGAGTTCCTTGATGAGCACAAATATCGATCCTTGGAACAAATAAGGAAACGTTAGTATTTGAAAACTGGGGTCGTTGTTTCATAGTCGTCTGTAAAATCCCATCGATCTCGTGTCGCGAGACACACACATGGTAAAAATGGCCTCTTGAACTGCACAATACTCATCAAATACATGACTATATTCGATAGTTCAACTCAACAAATATATATCCAAACCAAATATATTACATGGTTCAAGAGTTTTTACATTTCTTTTAATTTAACATATATTAAAATTTACAATTCTAATACATGTTATACCAACACATCAAAGTCACAACTCGGCTTTCTTCAAAATCGGCCTCTAATATGAGCCGTCTTCTCGAACGCTCCCTGTACCTGAAATGATATTCCCTCGACTAGTGATATCGCCGATGGTGAATTACCTAAATGGGTTACTCCCCCACCTAAGTGCATATGCAATGATCGATTTAAACACACACTCAAGTAAATTCGATCCTACTTGAATATCTAAATGCTGATCCCATGTCTCGGTCCTCACAGGCTCTCACACTTACTATGATAACAGAGAAAACACCATTTTCAAAAACAAAACTTACTTGTTGTTCTCGAAGGAATACCTTTCTAGAATTCCCGATAAAATATAGGACTACCCTCAGAAGTGTGTTGGAGAGCTTCAAAAGCTTGATCCTTGAGTCCCTCATTCAGAATGATCTGTTGGGCCAGTCTCCAAACCCGCTCTTCGGAAAAATCATCTGTGAAATTCCTTTACATAAGCTATGTTCATTACCGAAGAATTCATGTCATGCACTCACACCTAACTTCTAAGTTACCCAGTGCATAAAATGCATTATGCCATTTCAACAAACATTACAAAATATATCAATTATGCATATATTCTCAAATTATACTCATACAGCATGTTTTCAGGTACAATCAACTTGACCTGCAAATTTGCTCAATTGAGCTCATCACCAAATTCCTGATTCAAGCCCGCGACACATGGGCGATTTTTGTCGATTCACGCTAACCGGGGCCGACTTTAATAGTCCCAAAATCTAGCAGTGGACTATCCATGGGCAGCCCACTCGTCAAACCTCGGTTCCACTTTGTGAACCCGAAATCCATGGCCATTTTCGGCCTCATACACACCAAAACATGATTTAATGCATAAATCACAACACAAGAAGCCCAAGCAGGTCCGTGGGCTGTCCCAGCAACTCCAAAATTCCAAATTCGGTCCCAGGTGCGGGACGATCAAAACCACTCACGGCCTCAATTAACTCAACCATCAACAAAACACTTAGAAAGGTGGCTCAAGTAGGATAAAACCCTACCTGCGAGTTTGTTGAAACTCGAAGAAAATCGAGTGCATGGCGTTGCCGCTGTACGCGTAGAACAACTTTCCTTCTTGCTCTCGCTGGCAAGTGGTCGATTATTTGGAAATCTAGAGAAGGCACACTTTCTCTCTCTATAGATTTCAAAAACCTACAACTTGGCCTCTTGTCTCACGTTTCCGTATTCTTGATTTTATTCTTTTTAAAGGAGATGAACATTGTTCATCTTTTGTCTCTTCCTCATTAACATTCAATTAATATCATCAGCATCCTTAACACCGAATTTTGACACTTGGCACAATCTAGGCCATCCATTTCATCCTCTCTTTATCTTGTGACATGTGTCACAAGAGTACATGTTGTAGGTGACTTTTGTCACATCACATGTCTCTCAAACCCGTTGTACAACACCCGACCTTTCGGTGCCTCGCGATGCAAGTGTTGTTTTTGAATTATTAATTCGGCGTGGTAGCGCTAGATTTCATGAGGCGATTCCAATAGTGATGAAATCATTTCGTCATCGAGATGTAGAAAAATTCGGTTTTACGAAATTACGATTTTGCCATTTTTAGAAAGTGCCGTTTTCTGGATATTCTAACGACAACTAAAACCACAAAAGATAGATGACCTAAACGTAGGTGATACAACCAAATGGTATCTTTATTTGAGGAACGGAGAAAAGACAAAGGCAAATTATTACTAGTTTGTTGAGATAATTCAAGGTGGTAAAGACCATTCATTTCCTTAGCAAGTCGATCGTCCAGAGCTTGATTCTAAAAAACATAATAAGAAGGGAAAAAATAGCATAACATTTAAGATCATGAGTAAGCTTTTGAATGGAAACAAGGCTGACCGATAATTTTGGTACATGGAGGATATTTTTAAGGATAAGGGTAGGTGTGATATATATGTCCCAGGAAACACGTAGCATTAGCTGAGAGCCATTGGCGGTCACAATTTTCTTGTGCCAGGCTTGGATATAAGTATGAAAAAGTTGAGATTTAGGTGTCATATGGTCTGTGACACCGGAGTCTATTACCCAAGAATCATCATAAACCTTGTTTGAGGCATTTATGCAAAAAAAGAATGAAGGTGTACCTGAAAGAGCCAAAGAACAAGCTCTCTTAGGTTTGTCAAGGGATCCCAACAAGCTTCTCAGCTTCTCAGCTTTTCCATTTCTTCCTTATTGAACCCACATATTACTGAATTTTTCTCAGTTTTAAGCTGCTCTGCCATGTGTGCTTGAGGCCATTGTTGCCCTCCACGGTTTCCCCATTCTTGACTTGGTGGCTTACTATTCAACTTCCAACAATTCTCTTTTGTGTGCCTTGGTTTCTTGCAATAGATGCACTCAAGATTGTCCTTGTTTACCTTCACCAAACAAACCTTTTTTCCCCAAGTCCTCTCTTAAAGGGAGATTTCAATGATAAAAGATAGTCCTTGTGAGTCCTTTGAACCTCTTGACCTTCTTCATGTCTCCCCATGGCGATGAAGAACCTGAGTCACCCAATTCTACCATTGAGTCACTCAATTCTACCACTGAACCCATGTCATCCTCTGTTCCAGCCAATGTGACTCACAATTTTCCATAGTTTTCTAAGGTGTACTCAAGGGAAAAGGCCATTCTAGAACCGAAGAAGGTCTAAGAATCCAACTCCAACCCTGGGAATGAAATCACAGTAAGATCAGACCCACCTTTCCATACACAACCTGGTGAAACTTCCATTCACTCAACAAACAACCTAGACCCAAACCTTCCCATTGCTGTCAGAAAAGGCACCAGATAATGCACTAACCGACCACTCTATCCACTATCACACTATGTGTCTCTTAAGCATCTATCACCAACCCACAAGAATTTCATTGTGAATCTAAACACCACTATCATCCCTAACACTATTTCTGAGGCATTGACAAAAAGGGAATGGAAGGATGCTATGAGAGAGGAGATGGGTGCATTAGAAAAGAATAACACATGGGAGATCGTTGAAAGACCGAAAGGGAAAAACATTGTTGATTGCAAAGTGGATTTTCCTGCTTTGAAATATAAGGTTGATGGATCTCCTTAGAGACATAAATCAAGTTGAGTGCCAAGGGTACTCGAGCTTATGGAGTTGATTAACAAGAGACTTTGCTTTATTACAAAAATGAATACGTAAGAATCCTGGTATTATTGTTTCTCCCTACGGTTGGCAGCTCCTACGATATGATGTTAAGAATGCATTTCTTCATGCGATTTAGATGAAGAGATTTACATGAACATCCACTAGGATTTGGGGGGAACCTGGGTAACAAGGTGTGCAAATTTGAAAAAAGGCCCTTTATAGAAATTTAAAACAATCTCCTAGGGCTTGGTTTGGGAGATTTTCAAAAGTAATGAAAGAGTTTGGATAAAAACAAAGTCCAGGTGACTACACTCTCTTCATTAAGCACTATGTTGTAGGAGGAGTAACTGCTCTTCTAGTCTATGTTGATGACATCATAGTGACTGGAAATGATGAGAGAGAGAAGCATGAAGTGAAGCAAAGATTAGCAAAAGCGTTTGAGATAAAGCAACTAGGGAAACTAAAGTACTTCCTTGGTATTGAGGTGACATATTCTAAATGAGGATATTCATATAACAAGAAGTGCGTGGTGATTTATTGGCGTGTAACACCATTTCTGGGAAGGTGTGCGGTGCATGTAGTGTGGGCGTATCTGAGCACTAAGTGCCATTGTAATATTTTTGGGAGTTGTTATTAAGGATGAAAATATAAAATGATAGATGGAACCGAGTGAGGAGTACTAGTCTGAGGTAAAGTGGTAAATTCCAAAAATGATATAAAGGGCATAATTTGAGAAGATAGTATGCCAAAATGAAAATAAAATAAGTTGATTTGCAATATCAAAGTGTTTGAAGACTATAATCAAAGTAGAGATGGGCCATTATACAAATAACAAGAGTTGATGTGCAAATATTAAAGAGATGAGGATTTAGTTGCAATTAGGGGAAAGTTAATATTATAAAAGAGGGAGACAAAAGCCAAAACTCATATTTTGGTCTCAAAAATTCTAAGGCAACTTGTGGGAGAGGAGAGAAGGGAGAAAGAAGAAAGAAAGGAAGGAGGAAGAAGAGGAAGAAGTGGGGAGAAGACAGCGTATGTTTTTCATTTTGGAATCATGTGTATTTTGGATGCAGGAGTTTTTGGTATGCATTTGTGGAAATTAGTTGCTCCTTGTTCTAGGTTTTGGAGAGATCACATTAACCCTAGAATTCTTAAATTTTAATGAGAGAAAACTGGTGGGTGAAATTAGGCAGCCTTGGAATCATCATAATTTTATGGTTTTGTAGAATTGGTGGACCTTAGGTTCAGATTCTTGGATTTTCACCTAGAGTTTGGTTTTATGAATTTCCAAATCACCAATTCAAGTGTTGTGGGTTTTGAGTTAGATTTCATGTGGTTTTGAGGTATTATGGAATAGTTGTAAAAAGAAGAATGTTGGGTTTAAAGGGAATCTTTGTCAAATTTTGTAAAAACCCCTATTTTTATTTTGGCTATAGATTAAGTTATAATTATCCAAATGAATTGACTCCAATTGGTAAAGAACCATAAGAGATAGGGATACAAATGTATAGAAGGTAACAAGAGCAAATTGTAGCTCTAAGGCTCCCAAATACGGACTAAAAGGTGAACTTGTGTAGCTCACTGATTATGCTCTGTTTTGGGTATTGTTGTAGTGTTTTGGCCATAAGTGGGTTTTTATCATCCTTGGAGTAGATTTGAATTATGGGTAAAATAGACTTCTATGGGAATAAGTTAGATGAAGAGAGGAAGTGCATGCAAATTGTAAGCCCGAGTTCCCAGAAAATTTGTCAAAGTGGAGCTATGTGCAGTGCAATTCTGCAAATTAGTCACCTAGATGTTAAATACAAATGGCAGGTTTTGGTGATCCAAATTGGGTGATTCAATTGGAGAAAAACCTTATAACCATAGCTTCAAATTAATGAAGAAACCATTTCAATTTATGGAGTTAAGACCCCAAAAATCAAGGATAGCAGTAGGTGATGCGGAGTGGAGTTAACCAAATTGGCATCAAAAGCATGTTGTAACACTTGTGTTATGTGGTTTGAGAGGCCTTAGAGAAGAATTTTAAATTGAAAGAAAATTTAAGAGATGTCGTGGATATATAAGGACTGATCTTGAGAGTTTCATAATTTTTTGAAGACCGTTTGAATAATTTTGGGTAATAGAGTCCATGAAGTATTATTTTGGAAAAAGTTTGCCAAAATAGTGGTTTTTTATTAGTTTTTAGTGCTCAAGGGTAAATTGTTAATTTGGATTTATATGAATGTTATGTGACCCTAAAGTGACTTGCGTGTGAAGTACGTGAAATATTACGCTATACGTAGGTGATTAATACGTTGCCGTATTCGTCTGAGTGTGTAGGCTAAAAGCAAAGGCGGCAAAGTAGTGGAGTTGTGCTCAAGTTTTGGGAAACAAAGAGGTGAGTGTTCTAAACCTATTTTTCAAATACTAGTGTATTATTATGAACTGTTTTGCACTGGTATTTAAATGGTTTTGATTGTAAACCATGTTTGAAAGGCAAGCAATGAGTTTAACAAGCAAGCAAAGCGGTTTTGATTTTAAACCATATATGAAAAGCAAATAAGTAATGGTTTTTGATTCATTTACAATATCTTCTTTTAAAAAGCAAGCAACTGAGTTTAGCAAGCAATGGTTTTTAACTATAAAACCATATTTCAAAGAACAAGCAAGCAAACAAAAGTCTATTTTGTAAATGAAAGCTAACAATTAATCCAAATATATGACATCAGGTGGTATTCGATCACGTGCGCGGTGGTGTTAGGATTTCATACATGCATTTTAGATTGCTGGTCGGCAGAGCTTAGAACATGCATCATACATTTTAAAGGAGACCATAGCGCGTCTTTGCGAGTCTCTCTGATTGAAACTCTAACTAAATTATGGTGATGGAGACCCGAGGTCAATTCCACCATATTCTGGGAAAAGATGAGTGAAGTGTGCGGGGCCCTTCGCCTAGGTGATGCGGACCTAGGTCCTTCCACTTGTGATCAGTGCCCAGGCTCAGTGTTTACTCAGTTACATCTCTTGAAGGCTTCCGTGGTTGATGATTTATAAGCATGTTTATACAGTTTTAAAAATCGACCATTGGCGCCTGATCTTGAGACTCCGTGTTTGTTTTAAAGCAAACGGTTGAGCTCAGGCTCCCGTTTTTATTTCAAAACGAGCGGTTGAGCCTAGGCTCCCGTGTTTATGAAAAGTTTTGAGAAACTTTTAAAGCAAAAGGTTTATGAAAAGTTTTAGAAACTTTTAAAGCAAGATAAAGAAAGCAAGCAAGAGATTTTTGAAAGGTTTTATAAACTTTCAAGCGACGACAATAAAAGTTTATGAAATGCAAAAAAGTAAAGCAAAGCAAAGAAAAGAAATATTTTGGAAAATATCATCTTAAAAGTCTTTGTTTTAGATGTTTTTCGAAAAACAAAACATTTTCTAAAGCATACCTCACTAAGCTCGTTTAGCTCATTATTTTACCAATTTTTAAAAACTATTTTCCAGTGCCAGTGTGGGCTTATTTGAACACGATAGGAGTCCCCTGACATTAGTATAAGTGCTGTGTATAAATAGAGTTTTGTAAGGAAATACCTTGAACTTGTCTAAAGGAATATATGTATGTACATAATGTGGTTTAGTGAAAATGTGTGGAGGTTGCTGGTTGCCATATTTGGAAAAATGTAATTGTGTATACAGGATTTGGGACATGTCCTATATGCAGCTGTTATGCCGCCAAAATTTTATAAAATCACAAGTTTAGAAAAGAAATTTTTATTTTGTATACGAGATTTAAGCAAGCAATATGGCTTCGCTTCACATGATTTTCTAGTCGTTAGAGGTAACGGTTGGGGATTTCTGTGGGTATTGACTGCCAGATGGTAGGGGGTGAAGGGTGTGAGGCGAAACAAGAAGATTAGGTGTAAACCAGTCTCTACCCCAATGGATTCAAACCACAAGTTGGGAGAGGCTAAAGAAGAACCAATGGTGGATAAAAGAATGTACGAAAGGCTATTGGTAGGCTCATATACCTTGCTCACACTCGGCCATACATCATCTACTTGGTGAGAGTGATAAGGCAATTCATGCATAATCCAAGAGAACCTCATCTTCAAGCTGCTTACAGGGTGTTGCATTACTTGAAAGGCAACCCTAGGAAAGGAATTTTGTTCAAGAAGAATAATACTCTTGCTTTAGAAGCATACAATGGCCGACTATGCGAGGTTCCATGGTAGATAGTCGACCACGAGAGATTATTACTTTTCTTAGAGGTAATATAGTAGCATGGAAGAAGTAAGCGAATGTGGTAGTAGGGTGATCACAGCCAGAATCAAAGTTTAGGGTCATTGCTCAGGGGTTGTGTGAACTACTTTGGTTGAAGATTATTCTAGATGATTTGAGAATCAAGTGTGATGACCCTATGAAGCTCTATTGTGACAACAAGTCAATTATCAATATTGCTTATTACCCTATATAACATAGTATGACAAAACATATTGAGGTTGATAGACATTTCATCAAAGAAAAATTAGAGAAAGGAGTACTATGTATGTCCTATGTTTCATTATAACATCAATTAGCTGATATTCTAGCAAAAAAGTTGAACAATTCAATGTTTCAGGATCTTGTATTCAAGTTGAGATGGAAACATCTCATTCACTGAAGCGAGGGAATGTTGTTGAAATTTGTAAATAGATTAGGAGAATTATTTTAGAATCCCTTAAATTAAGGGATTCAGTTAGTTTCATTTTTCTGTTTTTAAGAATAAGTTAGTTTCATTTTTATGTCTCTTTTTTCCTTTTTCCTTCTCTTGTAATCCCCTATAAAAACAGGATGTATAGTCAATCTAAAATACAGAAATTTATCACTTTTCATCCATACTTTGTGTTAGCTATTCTAGTGTGTGCAAAGATGTAAGGGTTTAAGAGATTGTAAGTTTTGTGAGGTATTTTCTTAGAATTGTGGACATCCTAAGGTGTTGTCATTTTGTAATTTTTTCTAGTTGTCGTAATACTTTGATACTCCAATCTTGTACTCTTTGTTTTCAAAAATATTGGAAAGAATCTCCCTCATCTGTGAATATAGACATAGTTGCCCGAACCATGTTATCTTGTGTCTTCGTTTATTTTATCGTGTGAACCTTGAATTGATTCTCATGCATCAAAGCTTCCGTGATTCATAATACATAACATTCAAGCGACATTGCTATAAAAGCACACATAATCAATAAATTTATACACATTATCTTAAATTGGACATACAAACATAATAAATTTGGGGACCATATGTCCCCAAACATTGGACAACATGGACTATATTCATTTATTTTTTGGGGGGAATTATGTTAACATGGGTTGAAGAGATTTTTTGAATATTTAATAGTTGATCACGTAGTAAACCAATGAAATGTGAAGTGTTGGGAAAATAGCTCATTATGCAATAATAGTGTATTTTTTAATACCTAAATGATCCTCTAAGAAATAAATATTGTGGGTGTAACCTTATCAATGATCATTACATCAAACATGTCAAAATCAGTGGTGGCCTCATAACACAAATCAACTTCACCTACCTTGCTTATATGGGTATTTAACAATCCATGTGGTGCATCAACTTCATTCTCAATTGAAGGTGCATTACTATCATGATTTACAACTGAATGGATGTTAGAAGAATATATATAGGAGCACTAATATCATGATTAGCAAAAAACTTCAATACATCAATGTCAGCATTAATTTTACTTAAAATCTTTATAATCTCATCCTTATCCTCAACTAACTAAAGGTCCTTAGTCATTCTAATTCCAAGTTCCATGATATACAAATGTTATACATTTTCATAGTTAATCTAGTCTTTATACATATTTTGGATGGTTGTAATATCTAGATAATTAATATCAAAATCCTCCACTATATAAACCCTTCCTCCCACATTACTTAAGTTAAGTTCCAACACCTAAGAACTCCCATGATATATGTATAAATTAACTAGCTCATCCATTATGTTGATATTACAATGCAAATTATGTAATTTATCAACAAAATGGAAATTGATACCAAAATTTAATTAAAGAATAAATATTGGAACCACATGCCACCGAACAAAATAGACCATAAAACAACACGTGATGCTTTTTTTTTTTACTTCCATTCAAATCGCAGACTATACCACATTTAATATAATATTCAAAAGACATTGCTATAAATGATTGAATTTTCAAAAATATTTAAGACCACATGTCCCCAAACAGTATACACCATAAAGCACATTGATTTTAATTGAACTCAAACTAGATGTCAGACACATTCTGTATCATCAAATGACATTGTTGTAAAGACACAAATAATGAACAAATTTATGCACTTTATCCCATATTGGACATACAACCAAAACAAAATTTGGGACCACATGTCCCAAAACACTAAGAAAATATGGACCACATTTATTTATGGGGGAATTATGTTAACATGGACACAAGGAAAAAATATGAATATTTAGTTGGTCATTATAGAAGATTATGAGAAATATGACATTTCAAGAAATCAACCTCGACACTATGCACGATAATAAGGGATTACAATTTCTTCCTAACCCGATGAAGAATCCAATACTTGATTAGAATGGAGGAGAGTATGAAGGAACATTTTAGGCCCAATCAAACATCTAGGTAATCAAGTTCGAAGATTTTTGGATTCGGTGATTAAAATAAGTTTGAGTATATTTTATCCGTTATGACCCGGATATCGATCCGATTAAATATATAATATATATTTATTTATATTAAAATGCTAAAGAGTGATAATAATAGGCGAAATTTCAATGTTAACGGCCAACTTACTTTTCTTTTCCATTGTATCTCTTGCATTTGATTGGTTTCATGAAATCATATGATAATAATTCTTATTACTATTATACGACAAATTATTTTTAATATTCACGATTTTCTAAAACAATTCATTTCACAAATTGGAATAAAATATTTGAGTATGGTATAGGTACCCAATCCTTCGATAGATGCTGGGATGACAAAAAAATAAATAAATTTGATGGGAATGTGAATATAAATAATAAATGGAGATGAGGATGGGAAATCTAAAATCCTACCTAAATCCGACCCATTACCATCTCTAATGATAATAGTGCTTCTTTTTTAATACCCAAATTATCCTCCAAGCAATAATCATGTGACATTTTAACGCCTCTATAATCAACCTCCATAACCACTCAATGTTGCAGCTAACTCAACACTATATATCAACTTCACCTACCCTACTTATCTAGGTAAATAGCAATCCATGCAATGCATCACATCCATCATCAATTCAAAGTGCATTAATATCATGTTTTGCAACTGAGTGAATGTTAAAAACATATATAGGAACATCAATATCATAATTAGCAAAAAAAACTCCAATACATTAGTGTTAACAACAATTTTACTTAAATCTTCATAATCCGATCATCATCCTAAACTAAATAAAAATCTTTAGTTATACTCATTCCAAGATCCATTACATACAAATGTATCTTTTCATAGTTCAACTGGTCTTTGTCCACATAGTAGATGGTTGTAATATTTAGATAATCAATATCAAAATACTTTACTATATAAACCTTTCCTCCAACATATCTTAAGTTAGGTTCTAACACTCAAGTATCTAAATATATATTATAAAATATTCAACGATCATTCTTCTAATATCACAATAAAAATTAAGTAATTTATCAACAAAAAATCAAACTAACATCAAAATTAAATTAAAAAATAAATATTTGGGCATGTCCTTATATAGTACACATCATGAAGTAGCATATGGTGTTTTTTTTACTTCCATTCAAACCAAAGAGTGGACCTCATTTCATATGATGTTGTGGCCTTCCCAAGGCAGAGGTTATTTTTTATATTTTTAGTGAAGCGGTGTCCTAGAGGAATGAGTGTTCAAAACGGTAACTGACAATTGGGTCGCGATGCCTTGTGTTGTGCACTATTTGGAACCTGCAGGACGCCATTCATGAATCGTGTTCACTCGAAAAAAAAAATGACCCAAGTTTTTAAGTGTCACGACATGCTCGAGTTAAGGTAGCGATTACCTCAGGAGCTCAATGAGTTTGGCCATAAGTATGGTTTTGATACCGACGTCACAGCTGGGTATCGAAGTTTAGGTACACTAATATCTAGGAGTTCATGGGACAGGTTTAGACCACTGCATGCATGGTGTGTTTCATGTTGTGTTCGGATATGTGTTCCATGTTTGTGATTGCGTGATTGTGTGTTACAAATTGTGCGGAAAGACATATACACGGTATGATGTATATGGGAAATGTGATTGCACGGGGAAATTTATATGCATGGTAAAATGTACATAGGAAAAGTGGAATGCTAAGGTTAGGAACCATAACCTTAGGGGTTCGGAAAATGAAATGAATGAAAGTTTTGAATATTATTGAAATAAGTAAAAGGAGTGGTTGGCAATTAGCGCCACTTAGGTGATGAACGGGTCAGTTCATGGTTGTCAAGTCTATTAGTAATTGGCATGTGCATTACTAGTTAGACTGGAATGAAATTAAATAAAGTTTGTTGTCATTTGACATGTGTAGATGGCAAGTCGAGGATGGGGACGTAGAGGTCATCCACGAGGTGCTAATAAGCACCACCCGGTATTTTACCAGCAGGGCCTTTGTTGAGGCTAATTTGGGGTTATAAATTGCTCTGCTTACATAGGCTAGTGCGGTGGTAGTCGAAGAGGTCAGGAAGTAACCTCTCTGGGGTTTAAGTCACACCATCCTCCGACGTTCACAGGGGGAGGGGATCCGATGGTGGCAGACATTGGTTCCGACAGATTAAGAAGGTATTTGAGGCTATGGATATTACACAGTGTAGCCAAAGATCGAGACTAGTTGTTCGGCTAGAGGGTGAGTCGAGTGTGGTGGGGCCCGGGCCAAAGACCTCTAGGGACTTAGAGGCAATGACTTGGACGAAGTTCCATGGGCTCTTTATGAGCAAGTATTTTAAGCGTTGCTAAATATCTGAAAACCTAGGAATTCCATTTGGCGAGAACAATAACGTTGATGGAATCGTGTAAGTTTACTAAGTTAGCCGAATTCTTCAAATGACTATGTGGCCACAGGTTACGGCCAAAATCAAGAATTTGAGAATGGATTGAAGTTGTCCATTTAGGGCAGGTGTGAGCCCTCCGCCTCTGGGATATGGACTCTATGGTCAGGGACACCTCTTGCCATAGAGAGATAAGTCGCATAAGCGATATTCGGCGTAGGTATAGTGGGAAGAGGAAGGAGGATCAGGCCCAGCAACCGGGTTTGGGAAGGAGGCATAGGACTTACGTCTGAGTGCCCGGTATGGAATAGCCGGAGGCGATGACATGACTCTGTGCCATCAGCTGGACATATGGCGGGATTGCCCCTGAGGCCGAGGGATCCCAAGGAGTTAAGGGGCGGTCTGACCAGGACATCAGTAAATTTATAGACACGAGTTCAAATTTCCTCCACACCCGGTGGGGAGTGGAGAAACCAGTATCAGTCCGTGGATGCGACACAAGCACTTTCTATCGCACAGGCATGCCAGAGATGCCAGGTTATGGGTCGAGGTCAAGGGCATGGCTCGCAAGCTGAGACTTCTAGCCATACGGGGCAGACGATATGTTACTATTGTCACCAGCTTGGGCACATGAGATGGGATTGTCCCTAGGCGAAGGTCTTGTGTTTTGTCGGCGGGCTTGCTAACTTGATCCAGGTATGCAAGGTACATTTACGCCCTCACAAGAGTGTTGTTTAAGTTAGGATGCATCACATTCATCATTATTGCATCTTATGTGATAGAATTGGGCTTGGAGGTCGAGGCCTCTGGAAAAGCCGTAGTATGGATGTTCTCCCCTAGAATTTAGGGTGAGAGTTGACCTGATAGGTCGAGATTGTTAGTAAGAGATCTTAGGGATTCTGCTCATGGTGGACCTTCAGGTGGTAGACATGTTGGATTTGGATGTCATTCTCGACATGGATTAAGTTGGCGGTCCATCAGGTTGTCAGTGATTGTGACCTTGGGAAGGTCATCGTTTGCACACCTAGAAATTGAGTTGTGTAGGGTTACATATGCATGTGATTTGATGCGTATGTGTGTAGAATTTCAGGACGAAATTCTTTTAAGGGGGGGAGAATGTGAAACCTCGGAAAAATCCAAATTTTCCTTAGAATGGTAAAACGATAATTTCGGTCAAAAAGTAAATTTTCGTCTCGGATGATGAAGCAGTTTGCTTGGGTTGAAATCGTCACAGCAAAATCCCAAGCTAAGCGTCAATTTACGTTAGATTAAAGAGCGATCGAATTGCCTTTGGCGTAGAGTGTCGGATAACACATGGCAGGTGTTGACTGGCTCACCTTGAGCCACGTGTCGAGTCTCGAGCAAGTCAAACATTGAGAGCCAAGTGGGGCCCATGTGGACATGTGGTATCTCATGAGTGGAAGGAAATCCACTATTAAGGATAAGTGGATAGGGAGGAAATCCAATAAGCCAATAAGAAATGGACATGTGGCAAGTGAGATGACATCCCACTTGACCACTATCTTCTCCCAACCTGTTTGAGGAGAAGGAAAAAGAGGGAGAGACGGAGAGAGAGAGAGAGAAAGAGGAGAGATTTTAGAGTGAGAAGCTCTTACTTCTCTCTAGGTTTCCCGGTGATTGGTCTATCAAATTTCGGCGAGACAAGAGGCAAAGTTGATCCCCACTGCAAGAGCTAAGCGTGGGTGCCAAAAGTGTGAAGTTCCAACAACTCCGGGAGGTTGGGGTCTTCTCCTACTCGGTTATTTTCATCTAAAAAGCCATCAAAATGACATTTTTAAGGCGAGAGCATTTCAGTCCCAAGGAAATGGGACTGCATGCTGGAAGTGGGGACTGTCCCTAGACAGTCCATGGCTGGACATGGGACTGTGTTGCATAGTTTGGAAATTTATTTTGGACTGAAATTGTCCATGTGTGGTTGCGTGCGTGTTATGGCTTGGAAAGAATAGCATGTGTTATTTGTGAAGAATGAGAATGGTTAATGCATGTTAATTTGATGTGTTAACATGATGTTGAAATTATATGGAATATAATTGTGTAGAATTGAATATATGAATTGGCATCATTGCATTTATGTGCCTGATTACATGCGTTAGGTCTGGTGTGGGTGCACGGTATGGTTATTCACCATTCTTAGTGAATGTGAGATGAGCTCGTGTTTTGGACGACGTCCAATAAATGACTCATGGTTTAAATCATAAAATGAGATAAAAAAATTTAACGTGTGTTGGGCGGAACAAGAAAGGGGCCATTAATTCCCTCAGGTGAAAAGCTTGGAATTTGGGTGTGAGAGACCATGACCTTATCCAAAGTTACATCACGGGTGTGAGAGCCCACAGTGTTATCGAAAAGTTCTATGTGGGTGTAAAGAGAGACCTTGGTGTGGTAGAAAAGTTCACATTGCTAGAAAACACACGGTCATGGTTATCACTTAGATTTCGAGTTGGGTGATAAGAGTCTGGATTGACTCAGGATTAGTTACCCATTAACAATTGCATTAGGTGTTAGTGAGCCGACAAGGGCTCGGTAGATGGTGTCATTGGTACTACCAGTGACGGTTGTCATTCTTGACATTGGCATGTGTGAGGGAGTCGGTACGTGACTCGGGATATGGGCATGAAAACATCTCATGCATGATATAAGTCATTCCATGTGTGAATTGCAAATTGTATGGAATGTGGATGTATATGTTGTGCCATTGCATGTGCATTTTAGGTGGGGAGTAACCCTTGTAGGAAATCTTTCTTCTGGGCATTGCTTACCCCATGTGGGGAATTTTTTTTTCAGGTGCGCAGGGGGAGAAAACTGGTTTTGGAGCCATTGATGACTTTAGACGTTTGTGGCCTGTCAGTTATTTTAAAATGTTGTGGATAAAATATCCAGTTTTTACATGTAAATAATGTATAACATACATTTTTGTATATTTGTGAATCAAATATGTAGAAAATGAATGTGATATCTAAACACTTGATATTTATAGGTTTCCGTAGGTTGACGGGTTGTCAACGGGACCCTCGGGATAGGGGTGTCACAATATTCAAATGACATTACTATAAAGAACATGTCCCTAAACGATACACATCATAAATCATAAAGATTTTTTTTATTTTTTTTATTTTCTTCCATTCAAACCATAGACAAAACCACATTACATCCAAAAGACATTGTTGTAAATGCATACTTGATCAATAAATGTATGCACCTTATTCAAAATTGAATATCGGCCATAACAAAATTTAGGGCCACATGTTTACAAATACTAGATTATATGCACTACATCCATTTATTTTGCAAGGAATTATGTTAACATGGGCTTAAAAAAATTTTTAAAATTTTTAACTGGTATCATAGTATAAGATGGGAAATGTAAGATTTGGAAAAAACAACTTCAAAACTATGCACGATAATAGTAATTAATTTTTTAATAACCAATTGATCTTCCAAACAATAAATGTTATGGGCCTTATTCCAAATCGTCAACCAAATCAACTTCTTACTCAACACTTGTCGATGTTGTGGTCTCCACTCAGCACCAAATCAGCTTCACCTACCTTGCTTGTCTAGGTATTCAACAATCTATGTGGTTTATCAACTCTATTCTCAATTGAAGGTGCATTAATATTATGATTTGAAACTGAATGGATGTTCAGGAGCATATATTGGAGCATCAATGTTATGATTAGAAAAAACATTAATACATCGGTGTCGACGTGAATTTTACTTAAATCTTCATAATCTCATCGTAATGGTCGATGAGAAAATAAGGTACAAGTCATACTCATTCAAAGTTTCCTTACATACAAATGTTGTACCATTTCATAGTTCAATAGGTCTTTTTACACATTTTGAATGATTGTAATATCTAGATATTCAATATCAAAATCCTTCATTATATGAACCATTTCTCCCGTATAATTTAAGTTAGGTTCTAACACATAAACGCCCTCATGATATATGTATAAATTAACTAGTTTGTTCATTATTTTGATATCACAATGCAAATTAAGTGATTTATCAACAAAAAAATCAAACTGATATCAAAATTAAATTTAAAAAGAAATACTGGGATTACATGTCCTCAAACAATACACACTATAAAGCAGCACATGATGTTGTTTTACTTCTATCCAAACCATAAGTTAAACCACATTTTATATAATATTCGAACGACATTGCTATAAAGGCATTGAGTTTTCAAAAACTTTTAGGACAACATGTCCCTAAGGAGTATACACCATAAAACATGTTGATTTTTTTACTTCAATTTAAATTAGAGAATGTTCATATAATATATAAGTGACATTACTTTAAAAACACACATAATTAACAAATTTATGTACCTTATCCCAAATTAGACATACGACCATAAAAAATTTTTGGACCACATGTTCACAAACACAAGAGAACATGAATCATATCCATTTATTTTATGGGGAATTAGGTTAACATGGGTTGACGAAATTTTTTTGATTACTTAGTTGGTCACCATAGTAGATGATGAGAAATATGAAATTTGAGGAAAACAACTCCAAAAATATACACAGTATTAATGTATTCCCATTCAACCAAATAAATTTCTCATTCAACATTTGTTAATGCTTTTAACCCCTCTCAACACCAAGTCAACTTCACCTAACATGTTTGTTCGGGTATTTAACTATTTATGTGGTGCATCAACTCCATCCTTAATTGAAGGTTCATTGATATCATGATTTGTAATTGAGTGGTTGTTAGAAGCATATATAGGAGCATCAATGTCATGATTAGCAAAAAAACTTCAATAAATCAAAGTGTCAGCATTAATTTTACCTAAAATCTTCATCATCACATCCTTGTCTAACTATTAAAGCTCCTTAGTCATACTCATTCTAGATTCCATCACATACAAATGTTGTACCTTTTCATAGTTCAATTGGTCTTTGTACATATTTTGGATGGTTAGAATATCTAGATAATTGATATCAAATCCTCTACTATATGAACCCTTCCTCACACATAACTTAGGTTAGGTTCCAACATACAAGTGCCCTGCCCCCATGATGTATGTATAAATCAATTAGTCTATCAATTTTGTTGATATCACAATGCAAACTAAGTAATTTATCAACAAAATGCAAGCTAATATCAATATTAAATTAAAAAATAATATTTGTGACACATGTCCCCAAATAGTACATATTATAAAGTCATACAGTGTGTTTTTTTTACTTCCATTCAAACCATAAACTATAAAACATTTCATATTATATTTAAACGACATTATTATAAAGACATTGAGATTTCAAAAACTTTGGGGATCACATGTCCCCAAATAGCACACACCATAAAGCACATTGATTTTTTTTTTTTTTTTACTTCCATTCAAACTAAACACTGGACCACGTTTCATATGATATTCAAATGACATTGCTATAAAGACAAATAATTGACAAATTTATGCATATTATCCCAAATTGTACATATGACTATAACAAATTTTGGGACTACATGTCCCCAAACATTAGACAACATAGACAACATTCATTTATTTTTAAGGGAAATATGTTAACATGGGTTGAAGAAAATAATTGTAATATTTAGCTGGTCATTGTAGTGGATGATGAGAAATGTGAGATTTAGGGAAAACAATCTCAAAACTATGCACGATAATAGTATTTTTTTTTTTAGTACCCAAATGATCCTCTAAGCAATAAATGTTATAGAGCCCATGTCACCACTTATCAACCAAATCAACTTCCCTTACATCAATGCTTTGGAACCTACACAACACCGACCCCTCGAACCTATTAAATCATTTTCTTCATTTTAATATTTTATAACTCTAAATATATAAATAAATAAATATAAATAAATAAATATATATATATATATATATATATATATATATATATATATATATATATATATATATATATATATATATATATATATATATATATATATATATATATATATATATATATTAATAATTTAATAAATAAATAAATATTACATGTATTGATTTTTGGCAAGAAACTGAACTAGAAATGCCCTTTCATACGACCAATGCCCTTTACCAAGCATAATGCTACCAAACTGAACTAGATTCTATACCAATGATATGTTATATTCTAACAAATCCACAAGAAATTTGCTTAGCTTTAAAGATATCCGCAAAAATGGATATCACATTAAAACCATGAATAAAGATAATACAAAATATCTTTATATTACCTATATTGATTTTTGGCAATAAACTTATAGTAAAAAACTCTCAACTTTCTCCTCACAGGTTATATAGCCTGTATAAAGACATCGAGTCATATGTTGTGATCTAGAAGTTCAACAACCCCGAGAATTTTGTGCTTGCATGTGGCTGGTGTCTAGATGTTCAATGAGAGGGATTTGGAGAATCTTAGAACACTCACATGGGCATCCACTAAAGAACCATAAGATTTTTTTGCACAATGAATACCCATGTTGTGGACTTGTATTTTTTGCTATCATGCGTTTCCCACTAAAAAGGCAAAACTCTTTTTTTTTTTGAAAACAATTTTTTAAACGATTTGAGTTGTCACTTATGTTTATTTATCTTTTAAGAAAGCAAAGTTAAAACCAAGGCTTCTTGGTGTGACTCTTTATTTAGGAAAAGACATGTTTGTGAAAAATCAAGTTTGAATCCAGAAGTCATGTTACGTATCGGGAAGGTACGGTAGTGAACCATAGTACCCTTCTAGGCTTGTATAAAGAACGGTCTCTACTAAACAAGTTTAGAGAATCGATGACAATCAATCAATTAATTACAGATACCAATAAATCATGTAGATAGTAAGTAAAGAGCAAAATTAAAGAGAAGCAATGTGTACCTTAGCGACGAGTCAAGAGCACTATCAATAGAAAATCATGTTAGTTCGACACAACATTATAGAATATTCACATTCAATTAAAAAATGATTATAGATCGAAAGTCAAATTTTTATTAAAGGGACACATGAGATGTCGGCCCCCACCCAAGCCCATTTATATGTTACACAAATGTAACACCCAGGAATTTGTATAGGTATAAGTTAGAGAAAATAATAATGACATGAATTTGTATAGGTATAAGTTAGGGAAAATAATAATGATAGGAATTTGTGTGCGCTGAGCAGGGAGTCCGTTGACTACCGATCAGCAGTGGAAACACTCATGAATGTCGGAGTGACCCCGACATTTCTCACGCGAAAATCGGGCGAGTCTCCTTTGTACGGGAGCTCTACCCCGAATACAACACACATGCTCGCTTTGTCCCGAAACAATCCAATATAACGGTCTACGATTAAAGCGACCACTTGGGCTCATAAACCAATACTCATCCCACAATATTTTATCATCCAACTATATCGCATAGTTTCAAGGAGTTCAAATTTTACTCTTGTAGCACATATAATTAAAATTAGAGGAATTCTAATACATGTCATACATCATGGCTTAAAGCCCTGTCAGAACTTTCTTCTAGCTCAGTCTGAGATCGCGAATCTCTCGCACTCTCCTGTGCAGCCAAATAATATCCCTCGGCAGTGTGAGCTAATGCTCGATGTGTGGAATCACCCTAAGTGAGCTACTCTCCACCTAAGTGCATATGCAATGCTCCAAAATAAGCTTTACATTGGCAAATGCATGATCCTACTTGAATGTCCTAGCTGATCATCTCGTACAGATTTCCAGAGCTCCTCACACTCGCCAAGCCTCGTATGAGAATTTTAGTGTTTGTTGTGGACAGCCTCCGATGTATATATATCGAATTGGGTGGGCGTCTACGGCCCGATTGATATTATGGACTACCCTCCGATGTATATCAATTGGGCCGTCTCCGGCGGTGATATTTTGGTATGGACTACCCTTCGATAATTATCATTTTTTTAGACAACCCTCCCAGAACCCGATTTTCTCTGGGCCTCATCCTCATGCACTCACTCACTACCGTCCTGAATTGTCCCGGTGCATATGGAATGCATGATGCAAATTCCATTACAGTCTATAACACATGCAAATATAAACATGCATATATTTGCATAAAAATTAAATCACACAATCATGTTATGTAATTTAGCATTTCATCACATCAAAATTGCTCACATGGGCTAATGATCGAAACACGAAGCGATTGCCGATTACTCGACCAAACACATTAATTCACAAAATTTTGCTGAACACCATCTCAGAATAGTGAAACCCTCGGTTACTATTCCCGGAAAATCACCAATCGTTGATTCACTTTGTGAACCCGAATTTCACGGCCATTTCCGACCTCATTCCAATCAATACATGATGTATTTCACAAATTACACAATTAATCAACCCAACAGCCCGTGCCCAGTGATGGACAGTACAAATGGATTAAAAAAATTTCCAATAATTCGGTCCCAAGTTTTAGGGCCGTCAAGCGGCGTTGAGCCTCAAACCCAGCCGAACATTGAAAAACACTTAAATAAAATTATAAAACCCAAGTAAAGGGGAGAAACCCTACCTCAGCGAGTTTGTCAAACTCCTGGCAGGAGCCCACTCGTAGGCCTCGATCGTAAGCGACTTTCCTTCTTGAGTCGAACTGACTTAGAAGGTGAGATCTCCCACGATTCTAGAGACAAGGCGGACATTCTCTCACTAAGAATCACCATTTTCGTCTTCTGCATCTCCTCTCCCTGTTTCCCACATTTTCTCACCTTTTTAATTTGAGAAGAAGAGTACTATTCATTATCTTGTC
Source organism: Tetrastigma voinierianum (assembly GCA_016808115.1). NCBI lineage: Eukaryota > Viridiplantae > Streptophyta > Magnoliopsida > Vitales > Vitaceae > Tetrastigma > Tetrastigma voinierianum. The sequence continues at coordinate 942,528 of JAEQBH010001221.1, forward strand.
TTTTTCTAACCGTCGATTTCCCGAAATGACCATTTGTCCTTCTTTTCCCAATTTTTACATTCGGCACTATCTCGTAGTCATTTTCATCATTTCTATACTCATACCGCCCGCGACACATGAGTACATGTTATATCTTGACTTTAGTCGCATCGAAAATCATTTTCTGACACGACGCGATGCCTCGGCGTGTCAATTCGCGACTATCTCGAGATTCTCTGAAGTCGGCGTGCTAGCTAGATTTGTAGCTTGATTCAACGATGAATCTGTTTGGATCATCAGAGATCTAGAATAAATTTCAAATTTTTAACGAATAACAATTTTGTAATAGAAATTACGATTTTGCCCTTTTTCGAAATTGGAATTTTAAGGTGCTACATTCTCCTCGTAAAGATTTCATCAAGAAATTACGAGCACGATCCACAATCATTCACATGCATGTAAACAGTCACTTAATTCTTAAACGACTAAACCCACGTACCTTAAATCCCTAAACAGAAGGGATAGGTGGCGCATCGTGTCTTCACGCTCAGCGTTGTCCTCCACTCCATGAATTAATAGTCATAGCACTCTCGCTAGCCTCGCGGTCTTGTGTCGCAAAACTACGATCACGGCTATCCAAAATACATCTTGAGTCCCTCCTTAAATGTCATCGAGTGTCCAATCTATCATCCCACCAATCCTTGCATGGGGTGGATCTGGAGTATACGTTCGGGCATGGGACGTGGGGAAATACCTCATGGACTGTCATGCGGGCGATGCGCCAGCCGGTGCAGCTACGGTGCCCACCCTCTGGGGAGGTATCTCGAAGGGTCCAATAAACCTCGGCGATAGCTTCCCGCGCTTGCTGAATATGACCACTCCCCTCTTAGGCATCGCCTTCAAGAAGACATGATCCCCAACCTCGAACTCTAAGGGTCGACGTCGCACATCGGCCTTGGCTCTTACGCCGGCTCGGTGAGAGAAGGCATTTGTCGTATCAAAGTTCGCCTTCTGAGAGGTGTCTCTAATCAAATCAGGACCAGTGATGGAGCTCTCTCACATCGGTCCAACATAACAATGATCTACATGGCCTCCCATCTGATGCCTCATGTGGATTGCCGATGCGTATACTCGCCTAATAACTATTGTTGTAGGCGGAATTCCTCTAAGTCTGAGTGCTCATCTGCCCTTAAGACCAGACGTATGCTCGCGGCATGTCCTCCCAACACTGTATATAGTAATCCATACACACATAGCCTACCTATTATACTTGGTGTGTAACGTTGACCTTCCCGAGGTCACCATCATGACAATCAATGGGCCCAGTCAACCTAGTCCGTATGTGAATGACAGCATCGAGTATCGCAGGAGCCCTTCTTGGCTCACCCGACGCAGCGCAATTTCAATGGGTATCTAAATCTCGAGTCACTCTGAGCTCACATCATTCAACTTTAAGTCTACATGATAACCACGTCAGGTGTGTTTTCATCTCGAGTCACTCCAGGCTCTCACATCACTTTCGACTCTAAGTCTATGTGATACTTGTGGATAATGTTTTCATTTTGACCAAACATAATTCTTAGAAACACTTGATGCAGTACATTCACACGAAATTTGGGATGTCTCCCAGGTCTCTTACACCCGCACGAGAAGTCGGGATATCTCCCCGGGTCTCTTACACCACAACTCGGGCTTCTCACCTTAGAAGTTCCTTGTCATGCCACTTTTTGCTTTGCGATATACTTTAATTACTCTTCATACTGAGATTCGAACTAAGAGTCTTCATTGAGCGTAGTTCCGAAGACAAACTCGGCCACGCTCACGAGAGTGGTGAATGACCATCTGGAGTGCACCCACGCTGGGCTCGGCGTGATGTCAGGTGCATGAGCGCGATAATGCCATCTTTGTGACACCCGATCAGAGTCCGCCATGACGAGAATCTCGAGAGATCTCTCACTCATAATCCCGACCTATTGGGTCGACTCACCTATACGTCTGGGAAGAACATCTATTCACCTTCTCTACAAGGCCTTAACCTGCTTGAAATCGAGTCGTATGTGAATTGTAATGACATTGAGTCCTGATACTAACTGGCTTGGAGTGGTGTCGACTCATCCGTATCGAGTCGACATCAACAACTGATATGTGCCGCCGCAAGGTCCACCAGCTTACCAACTGCGTAACTCGATGCGTCTTTGACTTGACCCGACACTGCAGCCCCTCTGGCTTTATCGTCTTCTGTTTGGGAGTGCTTGTATAGCACCGGGCTGAAAGCTGGTTCCTTTGACCCGTCTTAGGGTGTAGGAATGGGCGAATTATCTTTCTCGCATTGTCACGGCTAGCTGGGGGTGCATTGTCCCCGAGTCTTTGGGATCCCCGTCTGCAGGGGCGATCCTTCATGCTTGATCAGCCTAGTCACGAAACTCGTGTGAAGCGAGAAGTCTTTTGCCTCTTCGAAGCCCAGAAGAAGGTGATCCTCCCTCTTGCTACCAACACACAGCCTTGTCCACTGAGTGTTTGAGCATCCTCGATCTCTCTCTGCATGTGGGGGCCGTCCCGACCATGGAGTCCACTGTCCCCGTGGGGTGAAGTCTACGATCACACTTGCGAATGGACAACCGGCCCATTCTCGAATCTCTGTAATACCCGGTAATCGAGAAACTATGTATCTCGAAGATTGACGTCGGTCTCTCTGACTCATCAACGCCTCGACCTTCTCTGGGTGTGACACTCCACGATGCGACATTACGTGTCTTAAATCTCTACGCCTCGATGGCCAAAATTAGCACTTGCGGAACTTGGCGTCTGGTGATGGTCTCTGACAATAAAGCGATCCTCAGTGATAGTATGCTCCCCTGCATTTCAGGGTAGATCGAAAATGTCATCCGCAGAAAGACTCTGACAAGTGATCTAGATAGGGTTGGGATACCTATGCACTCAAGATCCATGAATCTTCTTTGAATTGCATTCGTGTCAGAAGGCATCAGCGAAAACTCGAGGTACATGTAGCGTCTAAACGCCTATCTTAGGGATATCTGTCTCCTTAACCTCGGTGAGGTGTAACCGGTCACGAGTGCATCCTTGGGTAGACTCGCTCCTCTCAGCCCGATCAAATAAATCATGTCGATCCTCATTAATGGAGTCTAGATTCAGTCGTAACCACTGTTCAGTACACATGGTCAATCTTGCTTGATCGAAGGTGCTTGTCTTTCTTCTTCCCAAATAGAGCCTGGAGCGCCCATGGTGAAATGCTCGGTCCTAATGAACCCCTTGTCGATAAGCTCTTATAAGCGGACTTTAGGGTTCACATTTCAGCCCAGTGCGATCATCATAGTCATAGAGATGGGCGATGTACGGTGTAACTCGTCACAAAAGTCTACTGCCCTGCGTGGAGGTAGTCTAGGTAGCTCATACGGAAAAACATCCCGCGTGCTAGCAGGCTACTCGAAGATAGATCTAAGTGAGTCTCTCCTCGTCCTCTGGGAATTGGGCTGGCTGGCCCGACCGTAGCGTCACGACACGGACTCATTATCTTTATGCAGAATGAAATATCATGTTGTCCCCACGAAATACCACGCGATCACCGGAGTCCTGCGTGTGGCGGTAACCCTCCTACGCTTCTGATCGATAACGACCACGTAATTTGTATCGGCCCGATCCATCCCGGGATGTCGAGACTCGACATGTCCATGATCCTCGGGTCCTTTATAAGTAGAGTCCCACGAGATCTCCCGACTCATGACCCGCGACATCATCCCCATTCTCGCCCTAATCCTGAGGAGAACTCACATACGAGCTCCTCACAAGGTCTCTGAGGTCACTTTCCCATTTCCACCATATTTGGGCCTCACTCTCTAGCTAGAACATAACTAGTCTAATCTTAGTAGTATCAGAGGTAATCTCCATAGCCTCACAACACCTTCTCGATTTATGAACAGTAGTACGCCACCGTGGACCTCCTTCTCCTGTGAATGTCGGAGGATGATGTGCCACTAAACCTCTGGAGGTTACTAGGACCTCCTTGACTACACCGCTATACCGGCTGTCGCCCAGCTGCGCGATACCTATGGCCTCTGAGGCCTGCGTCGAATGCGTGGGTGCGGTCGAGTCTGGGTGGTGTCTGACCAGTACCCCATGGACGTTCTCTACGTCCTCGTCCTCTACTAGCCATACACGATTAACATAGTTAAATCTTATCTGATATCTCTAAAGCGTAAACACGGCCAAGACACTAATGTTACACATGTCAGTCATATACACGTTGTCCTTCAATTTCACAATTGTCTGAGCTGATCAATTTGCATTTAAAATATTGTTTTCAAGCAAAATTTTATTTTCGAAAATTTTATTTTAGAAAATTTTGTCAAATTTTATTGATTTGATTGATTTTAATTTAAATTAATAACATTTTTCGAAAATTTTGCTTGATGAGCAGTGTTCATGAGCGGGTTCCTGACAGTATCGAAACTTGACTTCGAGGCGATATTGAGTCAAACCGGGTCAAAAATAGAGTGAGTGCCAAAGTGCACGACACGGTAGCTAACGACACGCCCGGTGAGCACGAGGCCCGCAGCCCGGCGCTCGCCCGGCGCGCATGGCGGCGCTGCGGCGGCAGTGCGTGTCGTAAAAGCGAAGTGTTTGTATTGCGTCTGACCCATGCCTGCCTTGCTCCCATGTCACAATACAATTTGTATTCTGTCCTGAGCTTCCTACGTGACCTTTCTCGGTCCGCGATACACTAGGTGTATTTGCGTCTGATCTCGGCCGGCCCTCATGACCTTTCGGCTGCGATACAATAATTGTATTCTGTCCTGATCCTCACCTCTTTCCGCTTATATGATACACTCTTTCCAATACAATCCAAGCCTTGCAGCCTCTGTCACGATACAACTGCCTTCCTTGCAATACAATTGGGCAGTAGCCCAAATCATTTTCTGCACCAAATTTTTTTTTCGTTTTTCATTAAAAAAAAATTTTTGCCAATTATTTCCAACAGCTGGAAAAATTACTTACAAATTATTATTATTATTATTATTATTATTATTATTATTATTATTATTTTATTTTATTTTTTGAACACTTGAATAAATTTATAAAAATTTATTTTACTCCATTTTCTTCAATTTTACAACATGTAAAACCTTAGAAAATCATTTTCTTCACCTCATAACCAAATAAATTTATAAATTTATTTTCTTTACTTCTTTTCTAGTTTTACTTTGTAAAATTTTCTCCACCTTATATATATATATATATATATATATATATATATATATATATTTTCTCATTTATAATAAACCAAATAAATTGCTTAAAATTTATTTTTATTTTTATTTTCATTTAATTCGGGAAAATGGTCGAAATTTCCTGAAAGTCTCATATATAACACTAGCCACAGTGTTCGACCACAAATTTATTAAAAATTTGATTTCATTAGCCAACAACTCAAATAAATTTATTCCAAATTTATTTTATTCCTCCCTCTCTTCAGTTTTACACCTTTGTAAAAACTTCTAAAAATTTCTAACACATCACTTGTTTCCTATGTGCTAAGTACTAAGCACAAACAATCATAACACATATAACATGGTATACACACCATTCATCAAACATTCATGTTCACCCTTCATTTATCAAACAATCACCTAAAACACATGCATGTAGTGTCTAGTTTTTGTCAGAAGTGATTTCCTAGGTAATCTCATACCTAAACTACGACATCAAACCACCTAGTGGTCATGTTCTTACCTCAGACTATGGCCTAAACCAATTCCCCTGGCTAGGTAGCTAGGTATGCCTAGCTCGTACAGTGTGATGCCCCCAGGCAGGGGTCCGTTGTCAGCCGAAACACTCTTGAATGTCGGGTGACGACATTCTCCGAAAATCGGGTAGGAGTCTCCTTTGTGCGGTAGAGTCTATGATTAAAGCGGCCACTTGGGCTCTCAAGCCAATACTAAATCACAATATCTATATCCAACTATATCCCATAGTTTCAAAGAGTTCAAATTTTACTCTTATACAACACATATATTAAAATTGAAATTCTAATACATGTCATACATCATAACCCAGCCACTTGATCAGGCTTTCTTCTAAAAGCTCAGTCTAGGATGAGGCAAAGTCTCTCAGCAGCTTCCCTGTGCACGTAAAATAATATCCCTCGACCAGTGTGAGCTGTGCTCGTGTGGAATCACCTAAGTGGGCTACTCTCCACGTAAGTGCATATGCAATGCTCCAAAATAAATACATTGAAGCAAATGCGTGATCCACACTTGAATGTCTAAGCGATCATCTCGTGCAGAGTCCTCACCAAACTCCCTCCGCAGCTACGCTGAAGTATAGGTATAGGGAATTTTAGTGTTTATTTGTGGACAACCCTCAGATGTATATATATCAATTGGGTCGTCTCTAGGCGTTGATGTATTTATGGACCTAACCTCGGGTGTATATCGATTGGGTAGTTCAGGCCCGATTGATATTTTGGTGGACTACCCTTCAATAATTATTATCGTTTTAGACAGCCCTCCCATTGATTTTCTCTGGGCTCGTCTCATGCACTCCCACTCCTGCCGTCTAGGGTGTCGTGCATGTAGATGCATGTGCCGATTCTATTACGATCTATAACACATGCAAATATATAAACATGCATATATTCACATAAAAATTAAATCACACAATCATGTTATGTAATTTGCATTTAAATCATCAAGAATTAACTAACGTACTCCAATGATCAAACCACGAGCAATTTCTACTTGAATTACTCGACCAAACACACTAATTCACAAAATTTATTTTGTAAACACTATTCTCGAGATAGTAGAGCCTCGATTACTATTCTAGAAAAATCTGTAGATCGGTTCACTTTGTGAACGAATTTCCATGACCGTTTAAGACTCAATTCGATCAATACATGATTTATTTCACAAATTACACAATTAATCAACCCAGCGGCCGTGCCCGATGATGGGCGACACAAATGGATTTCAAAATTTTCCAATGAGTGGTCGAGTTTGGGGCCGTCAAGCAACCCGTTAAGGCCTGAGCCACTTAGAAACATTCCCAACACTTAAATAAAGTGTAAAAACCAAGTAAAGGGAACCTGCGCTCCACGGAGTTTGTCAAAACTCCTGGCACGAACGCTCGTAGGCACCGTCGTGAAGCGGCTTTAGCTTCTTGGTCAAGCTGACTTAGGCGGTGAATCTCCTGATTCTAGAAACCGAGGCGGACATTCTCGCTCAGAATCACCATTTTCGTCTTCTGCGTCACCATACTCTTTGTTTCCCGCATTTTCTCACCTTTTAATTTGAGAGAAGAAGAGTACTATTAAATTTATCTTGTCTTTTACAGCTTCATCCCGATTTCCCGAAATGACCATTTTGTCCTTAACTATAATTTTACATTCGGCACTATCTGCATTGAGTCTATTTTCATCATTCTCTCATACCACTTATGACACGTGAGAGCGTGTTATATGTGACTTTAGTAGCTGTCAGTCGTTTCTGACACCGGCGCGATGCCTCAAAAGCGTGCCAACTCGAATATCTCGAGATTCTCACGAGGAAATTCGACGTGCTATTTAGATTTGTGAGGCAGTTCAGCGGTGAAATCCGTTTGTCATCAGAGATCTAGAGAATAAATTAGGATTTTAACCGAAATAACAATTTTGTAACCGAAATTACGATTTTTGCCCTTTTTTTAGAAATTGAAATTTCTCGGGTCTTACAATTTGTATATGTATAAATTAGGGAAAATAATAATGACATGAATTTTTATAAGTATAAGTTAGGAAAATAATAATGATAATTCAATTAGCTAATTAATTAATTAATTTAATGGAAGAGGGGTAAAAATATAATTTTCCTAATATATAACCTTTATATTCATCTTTGAATTTCTTTTTGGCTGTTAGAATTCTAGAGGACGTACGGCTTTCGGATCTAGGGTTTGAAGAACAAATTTCTCTAGGTAAGATCTTCCTTATTTTATTTTTAGATTTAACATGTAGATTTTAATTTTCTTTCAATTTCATCGATCTTGAAGAGTCTGATTTAGATTCTGAGCTTTCGTTACAGAAATAAAATAAAATAAGGATTTGTGGTGTAATCTTGAATTCTTTGAGTATGAGAATGAAAAAGTATTTAAGGGTAATTTTTTGAAAGAAAATAATAATAAACGATAGATAAATTTGAAAATCTCTTGAATTTTGTATAAATATATGTATTTGATAAATATTTAAAATATATGTATTTTGGCAAGTAAATATTTTACTTAAGGATTGAGAATTTATTAGATAAGAATATGATTAGAATAATTGTTATAATTATAGGAAATAAGATATTAATAATACTTGTTGTCAAGTATGATAATTGTTGATAAAAGGTTATATAAGTATTGTGTAATAATATAATTTGTAAAATATTAATATTATTTCTTTTTAGTAAAAAGATTTAGTTGGTTAAGAGCATAAAAATAAATAAATTATTAAAATAAGATCAAGAAAGGAATATGAGTTTTATAAAATTTGTAAAACTACTTAATTCCAAATAGTTATCATTTGAGCAGATTTGTCGATATGTTTGGTGAACAAAAAAATCATGTTGATAGAATAAACTTCCATAAATAACAAATTTTATAAATATTTAGAAACCCATTAACTTTTATTATTATGGATTAAAAAATTAAAAAAAATATCATTGTTAAGAATATCAAATTATGAAAGTTTTAAAAATAAATAAGTAATGATGATAGTTCTTCCTTATTATTTTAGGAGAAATATTTTATTGAGGTAAAATTTTTTCGGATGGCTCTTTCAAAAGCTTTTTAGTCTCTTTTGAGGTAAGGGATATTAAGCAGTCTTTTAAAAGAAAATTATTTGTTTTTCTTTGTTGAGGATGAAATTGTTTTAAGCCAGATTATATATAATCTTGGTTTTATGAAAAGTTTTACTTTTTATTTATTTGATTATCATGGATCAGCGGTTTTGTATGATTGTACTTTTGAGATTTATTTTGTTCTGAAAGAAAATGTGGAGATGTAATGTTTTGTAATTTGAACTTTTGAATGAAATATTTGACTTTGGTTAGTTCGGCCTGTCGCGGGGAGTTATAGGTGACCTTTATTCGACCCTTGCGAATAATAGTTGACATTTACATTCGCAGTGAATGTAATTGATTTGAACCGGCCTAGGGGTTTCGGTTAGAAGGTTACTAAAGCTAGTAGTGTTTGGTTGTCCCCGCGTATGGAAATGAGCGATTTGCGGTGGCTGCCGTTTGAGAAAGTCACATAAGTAGGCACCATTTGATATTGACCGGAGAAAATATGTTGAAATGTATTTGATTTTGGACTTGATATGAAATTGTTTAGATCACATTTGATATGAAATTGATTTGAATTGGATGTGAGAGTGCTTTGAAGTAAATTTTGTTAATGTTCCAACTTATTTTTGAATCTAAAGTTTGATGAAAAACATCTCCTATTTGTTATATGATTGAAAACTTTTGATCCGTGAAAATGTATTGGTATTTCTTATTGAGCTAGCTCATCACATTCGATTGACATATTTTTAGTCTTTTAGTTTCGAGTTTGTCATCATTAGGATTTGATTAGAACTTTATGTTGGATCATGTTGAACTAATAAGTTCATGTTTATGTGAAATGTTGGGTTTTGAAAGTTAATTGAAAGTCACTTTGATGATAACATTCGTTTTTATATTAGTACAAAGTTGGATTTGGGAGATCGAATATTGTTATATTACAAACGAGCTTTATAGCGTCATGAATTGAGATTTGGATATTTAAGTAATTTTTTGTCGTGAAATTTTGAATTTGGTGAATTTATGAATTTAGAAAGTTAGCATTTACTTTGAACATGTTAGTAATTGGACAAAAATTTGAATTCTGAGGAAGGTTAATGTCGTTACTTCAAACCTTAGAATTTGAAGGCTTGAGGTGTGGAGTGTGATCATGCCACAGGGTGGATTTCGGGCGCAGCGAATTAACTCATGAATCGACTTTATAGGAAATATAAAATTAATCACGTGTTTGAAATTTTTGAAAACTGATTTGAAATTAAATTTTGAAAATTGGAAGTTTGGAATTTTGGAAATTGAGAATTTTGAAATGAATTTGAAGTTTGAGAATTTTGAATTGAGATTTGTAGAAATTGGATTTTGAAATTAAAAACTTGAATTTTATAAATTTGAGATTTGGAATTTAGAAATTTGAAATTAGAAATTGGGAGATTTGAATTTTTAAATTATGACACTTTGAATTTTGAAATTGAAAAATTGTAAATTTGAAATTTGAAACTTTAAAATTTGAAATTGAAAATTAGGAGGCTTCGAATTTTGAGATTATGACATTTGAATTTTGATATTGAGAATTTAGTAAATTTGAATTTTAAAAAAACCAGGAACTTGAATTTTAAATTGAAAACTTGAAATTTTAAAATAAGAAATTAAAAAAATTGAATTTTAAAATTAAGATACTTGAATTTTGAAATTAGGAATTGGTAATTTTAAAATTGAAAAGTTGAAAATTGGGGGAATTGAAATTTTGAATTAAAAAAAATGAGAGAAGGGGAATTTGAATTTTGAAAATTGGACATTTAAATTTAAAAAAATAAATGAGAAATTAAAATTTAGTACTTGAATTTTTGAAGACTTACGTTTCAAAATTGAATTTTAGAAAATGAGAAATTGGAAAATTGAATAAATTAAGGGTGGGAGTTTGATGGGCTAAAGAACTGGTTAGAATGTGTGGTCAAATGACTTGGTCAAATAACTAAATGGGTTGAACCTAAAGAGATGATAGAGTTATCTTGACTAAATCTTAATGGGTCGGTAAAATGACCTAATGAGTTGAGCCTAGATGGGTCAGACATAATGAGGTGAGTCTAAGTTAGTGGGTTGGAATATACTAAATTAGACATAAGTAAGTTGGGCCTAAATTAATGGGTTTGGCCTAATGGGTTTGGCTTAATTTGATAAGTCTAAGCAAATGAGTTTGGTTTAATGGTTTAAACTATTGGCCCTTTATCCTATTGGGCTTAGACAAATATGTTAGACTATTGGGCTTTGATCCTATTGGGCTTAGGCAAATGAGTTTGGTTTAATGGGTTAGACTATTACACCTTAATCCTATTGGGCTCAAACAAATGGGTTTTTTTTTTTTTTATAAATTAGGGAGATACGATCACATTCTTAATAGTAATAATGTTGACAATAATGGTGCATAATATTAACATTGATAGGTAAATGAGATAATACTATACACAATGAAGAGTAATGAAAGTAATTATAATAATTTGAGTGAGATATAAATTAATGAAGTAAATATGAGACATGATTTGAGTGGACATTAATGACTGTAAATGATATCAAATCATTAGTGTCATGAATGTATGTAGTATGTGGGAGTGATTGAAATAAATAATAACAAAGAAAAAGGCATTAAAAAATTGAAGTGATAGTGTGTGCTAGTGAGGAGGACAATAAAATGATGTGTGTGAATGTGAGTAAAACAAATAATAATAATAAAAGACATTAAAATAGTAAAATATGTGATAGTGTGTGCTAGTGCAAGCGGTTCACGGTAGAGGGTGTTTTTGAGGCATGAGTGACAAGTGATGGAGAGAGCCATTAACTAGTGCGCCCACCATTAAGAACATGGGAGCACTTCCTCCCTCTTCCCTTCTCTCTCTTTTTTTTTTGTTCTTTCTACGTTCTCTCTCTTCTTTCTTTTTTTTCTCTTCCCTCATTCTCTTCTTTCAGTTCCTTTCCTTCTCTTTCCCTCTCATAAACCCAGATAAACTCCATTTTCTAACCTTATACACCCACGATCAACAGCTCCTATCTTTCTTTAAGATTACATTCTGCATGGTTACTAGTTCATCCAAACTCACATTTACCTAGGAACAGTTTGTAATTGATAAGACACACCATATAATTTAACCCAATTTGAATAACACCCAAACATGAAACAACCAATCACATAAACATCTTCAAAAGAACAATTAATGCATATTCTTGTAAACGGTCTTGATAACATCTCTAGATAAATCAAAGCATACATAAGGAACAAAACAAATGAACTATTATGTCTAGTAACATCACACAGATAACTAAATAATCAAAAAACAAAGAAAGATGATAGGTAGACTTACTATGATAGCTCTTTGCTCCCACAAAAATCTATGAAAGTTTCCTCTCTCCACAATAGAACCGGTGATTGTTGGCGATAACTATCAACGCTCAAAAAAGAATTTGCATGGGCTACGCTGGATGTTGGATGCTCTCCTCCCCCTTTTGTTGTTCTTATTTTTTTCTCAACACGCTTCCCAGATCTCCTCCTCCTTCTCTTTCTTTTCTCACCTTCTTCCTTTTTTTCTTTTTTTCTCCTCCTGATCCCTTAAAAATATAAAATAAAATAATAATAATAATAATAATAAAAGAATAATAAATAAATAAAATAAAATAAAAATCATCTCCTAAAACCCTAGTTTTGGGGTCTACAAATATGCCTCTCTTCGATAAAGTTCATGAGTGTAGTGAATGTGAATAGTGGAGTTTAGTGAAAATGTAAAAAGTGAGTGAAACGAGATAAACTCTATTGAAGAATAAAGAGACCCCTAAAAGTGTTCACGAAGAACAATAGCTCACTCAAACTCAAGCAACTAAAAGGAGTTCTAAAAAAAAAACGTCGAGAAACAAGCAAAAAGACAAAGCTTGACACAGGCCGAATGAGAGTCATGACATCAAGCCCTGCAGCAAGAAGGTCCTCTCAAAGGAATTGAAACCTATGTCGAGAGCACAGGGGAAACAAGCAAAAATCGGTTGACCCATGGGTGATAGAATAGTCATGTGCACTGTAGAGCGATCAACACTCATCATGGATAAACTCATGAGCTAGCAAGTGGAGAGCACTCTAAAACCTAGGAAAATTTAAAATTTTCTGAAAATGGCAAGAATAGTAAAATTGCTGGAATGGCTCAGGGAAGCTTATAAAATTCTCTAGATCTCATATAACGAAATGGACTGCGCCGTTGGATTTGTCTCAATCAATGGCGGAAAATTTATTCAAATTGGCGGGTTCAGATTTTGTGGTGCCACCAGTGATACCAGCGACTTCGAGAAGCTTGAGATTTTTATGAAAATCTCGGAAGTCATAAAATGGTTTGAGCTAGTTCAGCTTTAAAAATTAGAGATTGACTAAAAAGAAATAGAATAGTTTGGGCAGAAACAGGCAGGGAGGCAGAGTGGACCATGTATGACTGGTCATAACAAACTTAAGTTAATTGGAATAAAAGAAGGGCAAAATGGGAAAAAGCCTTCTTTTCTATAGAGCGTAGAGTGAGAGAGGAGAAAGAGGGTGTAGAGAGAAGGCTCCGACCTGCAAGATCTCTGGGCTCGGAGTGGTCGTCTAGCGTCAGTACAAGGCTCCAAAGTCGAGTCTTCGTCGAAGGCAATGCGTGGACACCAAAACCAGGAGTTTTCGTCAGAGATTAGAGCGGAAAGTTCCAGAGGCCTTAGGTTTTGAGCTTCCGAGTCTTCAAAAAGCTTCGTCTTCGCTCCAAGAGGTAGGGAACCTTCCTACTCGGGTTTATTTTCCATCTAGGAGTCATTTGGTGTTGGTTGAGCCTATGGGCTGTTTGGATGGTGCTCTCGAGCACCAGAAGGAAGGAAAAAAAAACTGATTTTTTTCTGGTTCTTCGCTATCATGTCCAGTTTTCGGGGGTTGTTTGGGGTTAATTTTGGAAACCCAGAGTTGGGATGGGTTTGTTGCCATGTTTATGGCGTTGTCGGTCTCGGTGGAAGCGGGTTTGTCATTTGGTTGAAAGGGTTGTTTTCGGATGAGTTTGGGTCGGCGCATCCAGGAGCTCGAGGTGCCTAGAATGCGCAGTGCGTAGCTTCCACGCTACTGCGTATGTCACTATTCAAGTGAAGCCTCTAATGTTGGACGACCATAACTTTCTCGTCCGAACTCTGATTCGCACTTTCTTGGACTCTATGGAAAGATCTTTGAGTCTAGAATCCATCCATATATCGCTTAATGAAATTTGAGCTCATATTATGTCCGAAAATGATGAAATATAGTAGCCTCTGCTGTTGTAGGTGCTGCAATGTTGCTGATTTTCTTCATGGCTTGCAACTTGCATAACTCCTTCGTTAGGACTCTAAATTTGGTGTTCTTAGACTCTATGGAAAGTTCCTTGAGTTTAGAATCTAGCCATATACCTTTAAATGGCATTTGGTGCCCACATATTTTTTTGAAAATTTGATTGTAGCACCAAGTGTGCAAATTGCTTGGTTGTGATAATATGCGTGGTCTAATACATTGAAATTGGTGTATGTTGTTTGGTAATTATATGCATGTTGATATAATTATCCATGAGGCTTAGGGAAATGCATGAGTTTGTGTATGATTGAGGTCATTGCATGGCTTAGTTGTAGGCTATTTGTGGACATGGTGTCACAATTAGACCTAGAGGATAAAGTAAGTCATTACTCGATTGGTGATGACTTGTAGATGTCAATGTATGTGTGTTAGGTATGTTAGCATGAATTTTATAATTTAAATTTGAATTCGTGTTGATGATATAAATGTCAATTGCATGGGTTAATATGCATTAGTAGGCATATGTGCATATAGCACTCATTATATATGTAGCATGGTATGAATAGGAAATGGCACGATTACATTGCATTTCATATGCACGGGGACATCACATAAAACGGGTGGGAGTGCATGGTTGTTGTCTTTCACCATTCTTGGTGAAAGGGTGGTGGACCTGATACATTGGACGATGTCCAATAGAGCTCCACGGTCTTCATGGTTGTAAATCAATACTATGTATGGTGTTGATGGTACGGGCTCGATGCAGGTGATGTCACAAGAGTCAGCGGTTTCGGAGATTGTGCAATGCTTTCGTTTAAAGCGGTTTCGAGGTGTCTAATGTTTTTATTTATAAAAAGCAAAAGAACTTTGTTTGGATAAATGACCCGTTGGTTCAAATACCAATGGTGAGTTTCTCTCACTCTGGGCGTAGTTTTGTGTGAGAATTCGGGTTGGGACTTGGGTTTAAGGAAATTCGGTGGGGCTCGGTATGTTCAGTCGCATCTCATTCATGACATGTAGGTTTCATTCTAGGGTGGCATCTTACGGAGGGAGTGTTATTTGTTGCATGACCATTGCATGTGCCTTAGGTGGGAGTAGCCCATATGGGATTTTTACTTTGCTAGGCATTGCTCATCCATCATGGGATTACCAGTCGGGGAATGTCTGCGAAGAAGCGATGCTCACTAGGGCCGATGTGGAAGAAAGTCAATTGTGGCTTTGATTTATATTTTTGTAAAACATGTATTAGAATCACTTAATTTTGATATATGTTTTGTATAAGAGTGATGTAATTTAAACTCTTATGGACTATGGTTTTATAGTCATGTGTTTATATGTTTGAGTATGGATAGATGGGCCCTACGTGGCCATTTTTACTCATATGTGGACTTGGTGAGGTCGTTGTATAAAATTGGGCCATGATGCCATGCAATTGCACAAGTTGTATTTTGGGTAGAACTCCTAGGCACAAGGAGGCGCGATTTTAGATAAATCTTGGATACCAAAGGGGACTCAGATGATATGGTATTGGAGTTTTCGACATCCACGTCTTATTTGGCAGTGGGAACCACAGGATTTGGGCGTCATGATCGACAACGAGGAAATAAACCATGTGATCAAGAGTGTGTGATGATAACAACCATGAATATTGGTAGATATCTTTAATAAGATAAATCTAGAGTCGAACTATGGTGAAGGCATCCCGAATGTACGGCGAAAGCGAGGAAACCTGAGGTGAATCCTAGCGCCTTTGTCGAGATGCATAAGGTAGAGGCGAAGTCTGAATGCTTGATATGCAAGGAAGTTTGAGCGTCCATTCAGCGGTGCTAAAATATCGTCTGATTGAAGTGCGAACATTTTATCATATGAAGAGGCGAATCTGAGCGTCTCAAGCTAGCGGTCTTTAGCACATGATGCGGATGGAAGTCGAACATCTTATTCATATGAAGGCGAAGTCTGAACGCTTGATCTGCAAGAGACGAAGTCTAAACGTCTAGCTGGGTGCTCATGATGTGATCTGGGATGGAAGTCGAGACATCGATCCATATGGAGCGAGTGCGAAATCCCAATGCAAAGGCGAGTGCGAGACGTCTCCTTCTGATCTTTGTGAGTGTGATACGGATGGGTTTGAACATCTTATCCATATGAAGGCGGATTTGAACTCATGATATGCCGAGAGACGAAGTCTAAACGTCAAGCTGCAGTGCTAAATGTGATCTGAATGAAGACTAAACTATCTGATCCACTTCAGTGAAAGCTGAAGCCTAAACGTCTGAACTAAAGATAGTAAAGGCGAAGTTAGAGGGGTATGCCCTTGTATGACATCCAACAGAAACATGATGAAGTCCAAAAATGTCATAACAATGGCTCATATCCTCGATAAGAACTACTTGAACAAACCGACCACCTCTAAATGATCCCGAAAGACAAGGGATATGCACAATTGTGGCATCTATCAAAACATGATGAAATCCCAAAAATATCATAACAAGACTCGTCCACTCAATAATGGTTGTATGCATAAACAAACAAATTCCTGATGATCCTGATGGATAAGAGATATGCCCAAGTATGACATGTATGCCATCCAATAGAGATGTAATGAAACCCCTAAATATCAAAATATGGCTCGACATCTCATGAATCTGTCTACAAACAAACAAATCTAGATAGTCGACGAGATAGAGTATACATATAATATTGCATGTCAGGAATCAGTCTAAATCCATGCATCTGATAACAAAGGCAATTTCAAGTCATCGAACCGCAACTAGAAATGGATCCAGCCTTTAGTAGCGCATCTCTCTGAAAAAGCCGATAATGTCCGAGAGCCAGGCCAGTCTTAAATACCTATCCGAGTGAATGCTGTCAAAGAAAACGTTAAATCTCATGGGCTCAAGGTGGTCTTATGACAAGGACTGTAATGTAGGCTCAGGGTGATAAGGTAAAAGAAATGAAGGGAAACTAGGCTCAAATACCCAATGATCAACCCCATTCCTGCGTGTGTGGAGATGCCACGTACATAGAAGTCTCATGAGCCATGGACCGCAAGAACATCGAATGGAAGTGCTAATATGTGATGTGATGCAAAAAGTGTAAAATGTGGTGAGATGGAAGAGGCGATATAGACATCAAAACTCAATCAATGACTGGGCGAGTAAATACCCAAAATGAGATATAAATCAAGATAAATCTGAATGTGAGTGTATGATCACTATAAATCATATGGGAATATCATCAACAAATGGATGGTGTGATTGATTCTGAATCCTGAATCAGTCCATCTACACCTATATAAAATCTCAAATAAGCATGGGATCTGATCTGCCTGTTCCACAAGTATTACCTGCTCATCATCAATCTCATAAATCCATTATAACCTACTCAGATCTAATCTGAATGCATACGTGCAAATCTATTTATTTATTTTAATTTTTTTTTTATTTTTTTTTATTTTTTTGTGCACGGACCAAATAAAACAATAAGAGACAAACCAATATGGTAATAAACGAACATATCTCCAAGCATGAAGGTACAATAAAACAACTCTAATGAAATGACATAAGCCTCACAAACTAAAAGTCTCTGAATAAATGTTGGTGGAATGAGTGAAGGGATAGAAATAAACCCCGTACGATAAAATGAATAGATCACCAATCTAAGTGCGAAAAAAATGAGATAGAACAAGAAGCTAGATAGAAAGACAGTGGTGAAAATATAGAAACTATGAATGGAGCGGATACAATGAAGTGAATCTGGTAAGGCGATGTAAAGAATATGACAATGTGTTTATAACTCATAAGATCCCTAAACTAAAACATCCACACACCAGAGGGCCCTTATCCCAAGTATGAAAAGGTAAGCAAGGCTATAAGAGAAAGATAGGCTAAAATGCGCAAGTGATGCTCAATGGCTAGCAAAGGTAAAAATGTGAGTAACATGTGATAAGGTATATGGCTAACTAAAATAATGGCCACCCATCCTACGACTATGGTCTCAAATGTAAAAAATTTTCAGTTGATCCATGTTGGTTGGCTCTGAGAATTGGTTTCCATCTAAGTCCATCAACCATGCAACTTCCTCTGGGGTCTACTCTCTAATAATGTAAGGTCCGCTTCCAACTGGGTCTAAACTTCCCTCAGTATCGCGTGAAAATCAAG
Organism: Tetrastigma voinierianum; assembly: GCA_016808115.1. Classification (NCBI taxonomy): domain Eukaryota; kingdom Viridiplantae; phylum Streptophyta; class Magnoliopsida; order Vitales; family Vitaceae; genus Tetrastigma; species Tetrastigma voinierianum. The sequence continues at coordinate 960,785 of JAEQBH010001221.1, forward strand.
ACTCTCAAACCAAATCGCCACAGAGTGGTCTGTGCTTGACCCGCTTTTTGAAAGTGAGGGCCATATTCCTTTGGTAAGCCTAAATATGGTCAGCAGATCTCAATCTCTTCACATCTAACAGGCTAAGATGATCAAACCGTGACTGAGCCCACTCCACCTCAGAAATTTGTTGCTTTAGGGCTACTCTCAAGGATCCCATCTCTATCTCAACGAGCAAAACTATCTTTATGCCATAAACTAGAGAGTAAGGTGTGGCTCCTGTAGAAGTGCGAAAGGAGGTGCGGTACGCCCATAATGCGAAAGGAAGCTTCTCGGACTAGTCTCGAGAAGTCTCAATCATCTTGTAACGCCCCAAAAATACCCTAGAATTTTTATAATAATTCTATTATATATTCCGGGTATAAAAAGAACCGAACTTGGGTTTTTCCAGGAATTTGTTAAATGTTATATGATTGTATGACTAAATGTCAATTGCAAATGATATATGATTGAATATGATATACTAAGTGATCAAGCTTATCGAACCCTAAATAACCCGCGGTAAAAGGGCAAAATGGAAATTAGAATGAGGACTTCCATAATACCGATAAGCTAAATTTAATGTGAAATAAAATGATAAGTGAATGTGCAAATAAGGAGACTAGTAAGCTTTAAGTGAGAAAAATGGAAAATGGGATTTAATGAGCAAGTCAAACAAGGCTTTAATGCTGAAATGGGAATTAAGACCAAATGCGGGGTTTAAGAAGGGCTCATTTTGAGCAAAAATCGTTGGAGGATAAGAGAGAGAGATAAGAGCTAGGTTGGAGGAGAAATCAAGGTTTTGGTGGGAGATCATCCCATTTCTCGGTTTCAAGTGATCAAGGAGGAAGAAAGAAGCTAGTGGCAAAGAGTTTCAAGATATTCATGAACCTAAACCTCAGAAAGTCAGATTGATGTTTGATTAGAAAAACCCTAATCCATCCATGGGTTTTGCTCATGGTTGGTTTAGGATGATATTAAGATGTTATTGGGAGTGATTTCCATGTTTTGTTTTGGGATTTTGGGATGATTTTGGAAAAAAATCGCAAAAGTGCAAAAATTAGAAAATCTGGGCATTATCGAGCTCCTACGTTGGCGATGTGGAACCCACGCCGCGGCGACCCACGCTGCTGCTGGGATACCCTCATCGCGGGCAAGGTCGAAGTTGCCAAAATGGTACCCTGCACACCGGCGTGAGTTTACCGCTCACAACGAGCAATTTTTTTGGATTTTTGTTTCCAAACACCTTGTATTCATACACCGACAGCTTAAGGACCCTAATAAATGATTAATGGGGGTTTAAATAAGGATAAAACTAAATGAAAACGACTGCACTTGTCGCCAAGCAATATTTGCTAAGTGTGAGTACTAGTTTACTAAATGCGATGTGTGTGATTTGCTAGGTCATGGAGAATCACCTAACCTAGGACCGAGATCAGCGCTGTGCAAAAAGAAAGAGATATATTGGTTTGTTCTATCTTCTCCTATTCTCATTTCAAGATTTGAAATGTTTGTTCTATCTTCTCCTATTCTCGTTTCGAGATTTGAAATATTTGTTCTATCTTATCCTATTCTCGTTTCAAGATTTGAAATGTTTGTTCTAAATGTATAAGAAAAACATATCGATTTGTTTTAATCGATTCGGGAGGCAATCTGATCAGGAAATATTTGCATATGAAAATTGCATGAGTATTGAAAATGAACTATTTATGCAAATATACATATTGTACTGTATTTTGCTATAAAGAATTTGAACGCCCTTAATAGAATGTTAACCATTTATTTCAAAGATTAAGGATAGATCGCATACCAATAAGGGTCAAATTAGCAAGAGACTTAACAAATGTATTGACGTGCTATTACTGGACAAGAGCCCAACAGATAGTATCGTAGTGTTCAATTAATTGATTTTTTTTTTTTTTTATAACTACCACGCCTAGTGGATCGAACTATGTTATAAAAATTGTTTTTATACCGCCTCAGAGCTCCACCGATCGTGCCGGTGATTTCGATATCCTGTATACCGAAAACATAGGTTAAATTCGTTAAGGGCATAATTGAATTGATTTTGAGATTGTTGACTTATTGGTATTGAAAAGCATGATTGCAAATTGAAATGAAAAGAGCATGGTGAAATGCATGATTTAGTTATAAATGATTTATTGCATATGAAAGTGTATATTTGGAATGATCACGAATTATAAAATGATTGTATATGAAATAAGCAGTATAAGTATCAGACGACATTGATCATCCAAAAGATTTGAAAGTTTTGGTTTAGTAAAATTCTGATTTGACTTAAATCAAACAGAAGAATGAAATTAGAGAGAACCACTACATGAAAATGCTTAGCATGTAGTGTTGCCTATGCGTAGGTACCGATTGAACAGGAACGAAAGGCAAGATCGAGGAGCGTCGAGTCATAGAGAAAGATTTACGGAGTATGCTCCGACATATGCATTCACTCCATTTTTTTTTAACATGGATATTTTATAAAAACAATTTGAACTCTAAACATCTATTTTATAAATCATTTTGAAAAGGCTTAATATGCCTTTATAGTAACTGTACTTTTGTATAAATGCAATGTTAATGGGCCCTTTAAAAATGCTTCCGCATATTTGAAAGGGCTTTTATGCCAACTGAAATGTAACGCTTCCGCATGTTTTTGATAAAGTGATATAGTGGTAACAGAGCATCCCGGATCCGGGTTCCCGACCCACCAATTGGCTAATGCGCGGGTGCTACTAATATTTCATGTAATCCTCTTAATATTCTGCTCGCGCCTCTCACGCCCCATTTGTTCGCAAATTGCATATCAAACGATCTGTGATGCTGGATGCCATATCTTTGTAATAAAGTGTCAACCTCACCCTTGAAATACACATCTCTATCCGATATCAACTCATGAGGAACCACATATCTGCAGATAATGTGCGATCTAATAAAGGTGGCAACCTTGGCCTCATTTAGCTTTGCATAAGAAGAGGCCTCTACCCACTTCGTGAAATAATCAATTGCGACCAAGATGAACTCATGACCACTGGAAGCTTCGACGAAACCTTCCCAATAACATTTATGCCCCAAATTGAAAAACGATCGAGGTGAGGTCAATGCATGCAACTCTGATGGTGGAACGTGTATGAGATCTCCATGCAACTGACACTCTATACATCTCTGAACAAACTAACAATAATCTGTCTCCATGGTCAACCAAAAAATACCTAATCCTCATAATCTTACGAGCCAAAGATATGTCCTCCCATGGGGCCCACAAACTTCTGGCAGATGGACCTCTCTCTATCGCCCTATTAACTAACTCGATCTAAGCACAACAATAACACACCATCACCGTACGTCTATAATGTCTCTATGTATCACAAAGCAAGTGGCCAACTTTCTCAAAGCTCTCATGTCCTTGGTCGTCACAGCCTCAGGGTATGTGCCATATCTAAGAAACTGATAAATATTATGATATCAAGGCAAACCATCATCTAACCCTGACTCGTCAATTAGGCAACAATAAGGTGAACAACTTGGGCCTCAACTAGTAGTGTGCGAACTAATACACTCGTGAATGTCAATCATGTGTTTCAGCAGCTACGAGCATCTAAGAACCTGGATTCTAAACCCAGTGTATTTTAGCCTGTCACAAATCTCCCGACTAACAACTTAAATAAGCATGATATGGCCTAAGCCACATCTCTAGTCTTCAATCACCTCGATCTGCGAATCACTAGGATTGTAATCACCGAACATTCGATCATTCTAATCCCGAAGCCTGCGCACCAACCCAAGGTTACATGCCTCATACTCAACAATGTTGTTCGTAGCGATAACGATCCGGTAAGGCCAACGAATCATCTCCGATATGATCACCAGCGCGGAGAAATCAATGTAACACCTATCCCATATCCAAACGGGTTGGTCGCACCATCAAAGCACATGCGCCCAACTAGACAAACCAGTCACCCCGCGATCTCTTCATCCGAAAATCATCATCAAATCACTCTACTATCAAGAACCGAAAGTGAGCCAAGGATCCGCTAACACACTCCCTTTATGTACTTTGGCGACATACCGACATCAAACTCGCTGCAAGTACAAGCCATCTCATAAGTCTACTCGTCAAAACTGGTATGTTAAATAGATATCTAAAAGGATCCAAACAAGTGACAAGCTACAGGGAATACTCTGCCATGTAATGTCTCAATCTTCGAGTGGCCCAAACTAAAGCTAAGTAAAAGCGCTCAATCATAATGTACCTCGTCTCATACTCCAACATCCTCTTACTTAGATAATAGATAGCTCGCTCCCTGCCGAAATCATCAAGCTAGGCTTGCATGCACCCCAAAGCGATATCTGAAACTGAAAAATATAACAAGAGGTCAGCCCAGAATGGGACGTACTCAACACAAGAGAGCAAAGAAAATACTTAATTCGCCTTAAATGTCTGGCACTATCATCCAAACCTTAGGCTGCTTTCTTCCCTCAAAATTCGAAAGATAGCTCAAGGTATCCGCTACTAACAATGAACCTACCGGGAGCAGTATTACAACCCACCAGAAACCCCAAATCTCGCCTTGGTCTCGTGGTGGAGACATGTCATGATAGCTCTGATCTTATCAGATCCGCCAATGCCTCTCCCTCACAATCATGTAGCCTAAGAGCTTCCTTAAGTCACCGCAGCGCACTTGTGGATTCAGTCCCCAATCTAAAACATTTATTCTCCGAAGAAGCACTCTAGAGATGCTCTGGGCAGATTTTCCCCTATCACTGACTTCACAATCATATCATCCACATAAGACTACCTTCCCCTCGCAGAATCATGTCATGAAACAGTGTAGTAGTTGCTCTCTGATAGGTAACACCTGCGTTTTTCAACCCAAACAGTATGACTCTATAACAGTAGCTGCTCCACTCAGTGATAAAAAATGTCTTCTCCCTATCCTCGGGAGCCATCATAATCTGGTTATAAAAAGAGAATCCATCCATAAAATACAACATGTAACGCCCCAAAAATATGCTAGAATTTTTGTAATAATTTTATTATATAATCCGGGTATGAATTGAGCCAAACTTGGGTTTTTCCAAGAAAATTGATAAATTGTGAAAAGTGAAATGAATATGTGAGCATATGATTAAATATTATATGCTAAAATGAGAAATTGATTGAACCCGAAAATAAACCCAAGTGAAAAAGGAAAATGTAAAAAAATAAAATGAGACCTAAGGTCATTTGAGAAAATGTTTATGTGTTTAAGTGCAAATAGAAGTGATATAGGTATATAAGGTAAATTGAGGCAACTTAAATCCAAAATTCATTTTGGAAGCCAAACATGGCCTTATAATGGATAAGGATATTAGACCACATTTGTCTTAGAATGCTCATTTGAGAAAAAAATGGTTTTCAGAACATAGTGAGGAGAAAGTAGTTTTAGAAAGAGTGACTCTTGTGGGAGATCTTCCTACTTATGTGCATAAGTGATCAAGAAGGAAGAAGAAAGCCAGCTTCAAAGTTTCCATGATTCAAGGTATGAACCTAAACCCTAGAAAGTTGTATTTGATGTTCGTTAGAAAAACCCTAATCCATCCTCGGGGTTTTGCCTACGGCCGGTTTGGGGATGATATTAGGATGTTATTGGGAGTGATTCTCATGTTTTGTTTTGAGATTTTGGAGCAAATCGCAAAAAGAGGAAAACTGGAAAAATCTGCATTTATCGGGTTTTACACCGTTAGTCAGAGGAACCCACGCGGCGTGGAGACCCGTCGCGGCAGCCGGCGGTGCCAAAATGGTACCCTTGTATGCCACAAGGGAGATGTGCCTACGCCGCAAATATAAAGATAGCGCCGCTGTAGCTATCATTCACAATGAGAAAATTTTGATTGTTGTTCAGTCTCGCATTCGCACGCCGACAGTTTAAAAAGACCTTAATAAATAATTAATAGGGGTTCAAATAAGGATAAACTAAATGAAAATGTAACTGCGCACTCCTCGGCCAGCCGCTAACAGTTCGTTGTGCGTACTGTCTTAACCCAAAATCGCATCAAAGATTAATTGTCATTCACCAAAAAATACACACCGTTTATCCACTAAGAATGGTGTAATCGGTTATGGACGTAAGATCACCTAACTCCAGACCCATATCGCGGAAGGAAACGAGAAATGGCTACTGTTAGTTCTTCGGACCTCTATTCCGATTCAAGTATTGTTAGTTCTTCGGACCTCTATTCCGATTCAAGTCTTGTTAGTACTTTGTTTACCGTAATCATATTCGGATTTCAAGTGTTTTGGTAGTTTACCAAATAACCAAAATGAGTATATGAATGAGTATATCTGAAATGATATTATGGAAAAGTGCATATGGGATTTGAAATGTGATATTTGAAATGTTGATAATTAATCATGAGTGATTAATTGATTTATAAACAATTGGTCAATTTCGACATCTTGAATTGAATCGATATAATCAACTAATTAACATGGCGAGATGCACGACCGCGCGATCCGCTATGAAGGCAAACCGGAATCAGGTAATGTCCCACGTGGGCGCAGATATTACCAATCGACATCCGTCATGATGGTGTATGGTATCGCTCAAATGTCCCACTCGGGCGCGGGATGCACCAAGCAATCGACATCCGCCGCGATGAAATGCATTTATTTTTAAACGACTACATTTCGCTGTATTGCACCAACCCAAGATCCATCACGACGACCGAAATCAAGTAAATGTGTAAGCACATTAATAAATGACAAAGATCAGATTTCACTAATCGGAATCATACATGAATGTGAATTGCATGTACAAAGTGAAATAATAAACTTTGATTTATGTAAATGGATTTGTAACCAAATACATCCTCGGGAGTATATGTTAATCATGATTTGCCCATAAATCAAGGCATATGAAAACCATTTTGATATGATCAATGATTTGTAAAGTGAAAGCATGTGAAAATGAATAAGCATGAGTATAGTTTGGATATAAAAGACATGGTTTTATAATAAATGCATGTCGTGGTTAAAACTAAAAATTAATAATCAGATAGAACCACTGCTATGAAATGCTTAGCGTATAGTTTTTATCTATGTCTAGGTTTCGAGTAAACAAAAAAGAAGGCAAGATCAAGAAGCGCAAAGTCATAGAGAAAGTTGCGGCGTATAAGTATATACCCATCATAGAGAGTTGCGCGCATAAGTATATAAATTCGCCATATGCATATAATTTCTTTCAACATGGATATTTGTAACAAAAGAGTTAATCTCTGAACTATTGTTTTGTATATCATTTTGTAAAGGCATGGTACGCCATTTTGTAAACATGTTGTATAAAAGTGTATGGGCCTACCATTTGAAATGCTTCCGTGTAATTGAAAACACTAAAATGAAATGACATAAATAAAATGTTTTGATAAGATAAATGAAAATCGGCTTCGAGTAAACCGGGCTCGCTTGAACTGCTCGAAGTCAGCTTGGATTCGGTCATGGCTAATTCTTGGAAAAAATAAATAAATAAAAAAGTAAATAAAAAGAATTAAACGAGCATCCCGTAACCGGTTCGATCCACCAATCTGGTCGGACCTAGCGGGATGCTACACAACATCTCACGCCTCTATGCACTATCAAGCAACATGTCAATACGTAGGGAGAGGAAAATCATCCTCGGGTCGGGCCTTGCTGAGATTTCTAAAATTCATACAAACTCTAACCTCGGTCGCCCTTGGGGAGAAAATCTACATTAGCCAACCACTCGGGATACTGAACCACTGATATGAAGCCAACACTAAGTTGCTTCTAAATCTCCTCCTTCACCTACAAACTCCGTCGGGGTTGTAATATCCTCAATTTTGCTTAACTGGTCTAGCATATGGCATAAGCGGTAGATGATACTAAACTATAGAGGGATCAAGGCCTAGCATGTCCTCATATGACCACACAAAAACATCCAAGTATGATCTGAGTAACCTAAGCAAACTATCTCTCTCATCTAAAGACAAAGTGGTATCGATCCTCAACTCTCTAAGTTGGTTCGTTGTACCGAGGTCAACCGTCTCAAGGTCATCAAAAGGAGGTGAAACTCGATAATTAGTAAAGCTATGATCTAAGTCAAACCGGTAACTGTCATCAAAATCAGGCTACAAAGGCTCATCATCAATATCATGAACTTGTGATGTGGGTGAATGAGGTACACATGCATCAATATCACCAATAGAAGAGACAGGCAAATACTCAAAAATGCTCAAATCCATAGATGAAAAGGCAAGTACATCATCCGAACGAGAGATAAATCCCGACAAAATATGAAAAGAAACTGGTGGGCCCACAAAATCAGACTCTCCCACAACATGTCCTAAAATATCAGGAGATGCAATATCAACAATAACATCATCCGTAATCGCATCATCATCTGGAGCAGGAGGAGCATCCTCATCATCTCTCAAAGCAAGCACACGAAAATCACTAAGTGCAAATTTGGCTCGGGCTGACTGATAACCAACCATCTGGAGTAGCTCCTCAGCATAATCATCAAACGACATAACCCCGTCAATACCCTCATAATCAGCTATCTCGTCCGGAAAGCACATAATGAACACACTAGATCACTCAAGGGAAGGAGGAGTGATCAAGGTAGTAGAAGTGTTAGGAGCCCCACCGCTCAACTGAAGCTATGAAAAAAGATGATGCAGCTCAACATGCTAGATATCAGTAGGCTCATCAATCGATCTATCGGGATGCAATAATGGATTTGAAGCCCTCACAAAATAGTCAATCAACCTCAAACTGTAAGGACAAACAAGATAATCAAATGGAATGTAATGAAGTCGAGATCTAATCCTCTCCTGGCCGAGTTGTGCCATGCATCAAAAATCTGCCTCTACGAGTACAAATCCCAAGCCAAAGGGTGGGTCATGGTCCAAAACTGTGATAAACTCGCTACATCCATGCTAACGACGCCCAAACCTAAACTGTGCATGCAATGACATGCCCTCATCATGTCCAAAAACAAATCGCGTTATAAGCCGATCAAATGACACGGGTACCGACCCTAACAAAATCCCCTGGCTCCATGGTCTATACCTCATCAAAAGTGAATTTGATTATAAGAAAATCATCACCCCCATGGCTAATCTCCAATACTGGCTCATAAGTCAAATGTGCCCCGCGATGAAATAGTGATCACTCGACCATCATGAATGAACTTCACCTTCAAATGAAGGGAAGATGGGATAGCACCAGCACTATGAATCCATGGGCAGCCCAAGAGTAGGTTAAAGGATACATGGATCCTCAAAACCTGAAACATAACCTGAAAAACGACTGACCCAATCATGAGCTCGAGAATCAAGGTGCCCATCACCTCTTTACAAGTATTGTCATAAGCTCACCGCTCTCGTGTAATGGCTCAAAATCTACGTGGGCCCATATCCTGTGAGATAGTCGTGGTGCTGGATGTACATTTAGGACAGATCCATTGTCTAAGAGGACAGATGGAACATGACGGCCTAAGTAACCAACTGATATATGCAAAGGTCAAGTGTGGTCTAAACCCTCTAGAGGTAAGTCATCCTCAGAGAAAACAATGTAACTAGCTCGACCAATTGTAAGCATATGTATCAGGCCCTTTGGCAATGTGGTTGTGTCAACTCGAATCCGACTCAAAGCCCTAATCAAAGTCTCTTTATAGGTGGTAGAGGAAGTTAATAAACTCCAAATAGAGATACGAGCATGTGTACTCTGTAGCTGCTTAAGGATATAATCATTCTCTCACCTGCCTAGTCTCTACCGGGGTGATCGTAGATCTACGGGCCGAGATGGAATCGAGGCCGCATCCGACTATCTACCTCCTCCGATAACATATCAACTGTGTATCAACTCCGTCCCTGTGAAGTCAAAATAAAAAGAGTCTAAACACTATAACACGGTAAAGTCATTGGCCTAGGTGCGGGGATCTAAATTAGAGTGCTCGGCGTCGAAATGACATGTGCATGAATCTGCTGGCTCAAAACACCTCGTGAACCCCGTCATCGCCATAACCATCATCAAATACTATGGGCTCCAGCCCCTGATCATCCCATGACAACATATGGATGCGATCATCAGACTCAGCAAAATCAATAGAATGAACACCTCCTGCTGGAGGAGGAATTGCATGTGTAGAATAAGTTGGAAGGGGGTTAGAACTAACGCTAGGCTGTCCCAACTGCACAATACCCTAGTCAATCAAGTCTCAACAGAGGCCCCAAAGCAAGCATAATCGATCCGTAGTATGCCCAGGCCTTGAAGGATAGGCACAATGTAGGTCCATCCGGTAACAGGCAAGGTGAACAACCTCGCGTAATGGTGTGACGCCTCAAAACCCGGGGGTCCGTTGACTACCCGTCAACCCGCGGAATACAAGTGATGCCTGCCACCACGCCCACTTCAAAAATCAGGCGTAGTCCCTTTCAGACAGAAACTCTACCTAAATACAATACCTGTATAAAGATGTCCCAAACAGTCCAATATATCATCACATAAGTAAACGCCACTCTACAAACAATACTCATAACAATATCTGTCAAACATACCAACTATGTCCAATAATTCTAAGAGTTAATAATTTACTCTTATACAACACATATAGCAAAATTAGAGAATTCTAATACATGTGTAAGATCATCGAAGCCACAACCCGGCTTTCTTCACAACCCCAGTCTCTAGGACGAGCCGTCCCCTCGCACGCTCCCTGGCTCGAAAAATAATATCCCACTGTGGTGGAGCTAATGCTCAGTAGTGAATCGCCCAAGTGGGCTACTCTCTACCTATGCGTAAAGGTAATGTCTAAAATAAACACACATTCAAGCAAATGCATGATCCTACTTGAATGTCTAACTCATCATCTAGTACCCGAGTCCTCACCGACTCCCTCACACTCGCCTAAGCCTCGTATGAGAATTTTTATTTTGTTTGTTTGTGGACAACTGATGTGTGTATATATATCACTACTGCCTCCGACGATTGATATTATTTTGCGGGACTATCCGATATATATCAATTGGGCCGTCTCCGACGATTGATATTTTTAGCTTCTGCTGACTACCCTCCGATACTCAACATTTTGTGACAACCCGAACCATTTTCTCTAGACTCATCTCATGCACTCACTCCTATAGTCCTAGGGTGTTCCAGTGCATATGGAATGCATGTATGCCAATTCCAATACAATCTAATTCACATGTAAATATATAAACATGCATATATTTACAAAACATTCAATTCACACAATCATGTCATGTAAATTCTCATTTCATACATCAAAATTAGCTCATTTGAGCTAATGATCAAACACGAGCAATTCAACTTGAATCACTCGATCAAACACATTTTCACACAAAAATATATTTGAGAATGACGCTTCGAAATATGGAAACCCCTGTTACTATTCCCTGAAAATCACAAATCATCGATTCACTTAGTGAACCCCGCATTTCACGCCCATTCCCGAATTCTCATCCAACCAATACATGATTTAATACAAAAATTTCAAGATTTACAATCAGTCGTGGCAGTCACGCCGCTTCCATTTTGGTGTTCCAAAATTTTATCAATTGTCCTGCCTGGACCGATCAAACGGCTCCCTTTACGACCTCATTAGACTCAAACATCGACAAAATACTTAAAGAAGGAATAAAACCTATAGGGAGAGAAACCCCACCTCTCAAGCTCTGAGGAAACTCCTCACCTGGTACCCACGTCGAAGCCCTCTCCGCGTGAGCAGCTTCTTCTCTTATCCCGAAGATCGCCGGCAATGGATCGGCTGCAAATCTAGAGAGAAGCTTGATCTTCTCTCTCTAAAGCAACGAAAATGGCTACTGCATCTGATTTTTTTCCCCCCACGTTTTTGGTCTTCTATTGTTGAAGGAAGAAGATGACTATTGGCTATTTCGTCTTTTCTAACTTAAGAATTCCAAAAATGACTTTTATGTCCTTCTTTTCCCAGTTTTGTTATTCTAAGACTATCTCTGGGCCGCCCATTTTCATCATTTTTCATCATGCCACCATAAGCCATGATACGTGTTATATGTGACTTTCGTCACATCGAAAATTGTTTTACGACACCGAACCGCGATATGTTTCGAACGTAAATTCCGACCACTTAATTTTACGAAATTTTACGTGCTAGCTAGATTTCGCGAGACGATTCCAACGGCGCAATGCGTTTCGTCATCGGAGATCTAGAGAATAAATTACATATTTTTTTTAACCGAAATTACGATTTTACCCTTTTTCCAGAAATTGGAATTTCTCGGGTCTTACAAATGGCCTCGATGCTAATGGACTGAGCAATTCAGCAGTCATCAATGTCTGTAAGACCTCACCCAAAGGCATGCCTAGTGGCGTAAAGTGTCTGAGTTGTCTAGGCTGTTGTGTAGGAGTTGTGGGCTCTCAAGGTCTTAGATGAGCAGTTGGTGGCCTCTCCACAACCTGTGCAGCATAAACTGGGTATGGTGGAGTGTATGGAGCTTGTAACCTAAGAAACTGAGGTGGTATGGAAGGTCTCTACTGAACTGAACTCTGAGCATAAGAAGCCTCGTGCGGCCGAATAGATGCATATTGAGGCTTAAGTGCCCTTGTCTGAATGAACTGATGGCTCCTACCTCCCCTTGTCTATATGATCCGGATGGCTTATTCCCTTTATTATCAGAAGAGGAAGAATCTGACCATAAATCGCACGCCATACCATCCTTGATACCATATAATGCCTCTATCAAAGCTCTGTAATCGATAATCGATACCCCCATAAGATGTCTAGCATGGACGGCAGAGACTAATGTTAACGAAGCTACGCGATTATAACAGCTCAGGTATATCATGCGGAAGAGAAACTGATAAATTCAGATTCATTCGTCGCCATATCTAGCAGAGAATCCCAACGATTATCAGCGACAAACAATATTATCACCAGCTATCCCAGTCCTATTATATCTAACAATCACTACAGACTGAATGAGGCACATGGGCATCCTTCATCAGATAACGTCCATGTTAGGCATCTGAAATTTTGGAGTCAAGTAATACAAAGACTATCAAATCCATTCTACATCCATATTCCTCAACTCTCAACTGGTTTCATGATCCGTCTACTCAGATAATGCATCATCGGCTACACCAATAGTCCTGAATCGAAAAATCTCATGTGGTGAGATCACCTCGGGCAGCTCCTAATGACGTGTATGAGTGCCTAAGGATAAGCAGAGGCCTTGAGGGATAGGCGGAGGTGTCATCGATGGAGGTGGAGGTGGATGTGGTGCCCCCATGTCTGTGACGCCCCAAAATCGGGGGGTCCGTTGACTACCCGTCAACCCGCGGAAATATCTACACGCCCATATCATGACCCATAATCGAGCAAAATGGCCTCTTGGGCCCATAAACCAACTCATCATCAAAATACACCCAACTATAATCCAATAGTCCAAGAGTTATTACATCACTCTTACCAAACATATATCAAAAGTTTACAATTTTAATACATGTTAAACCAAAAACCATCAAAGCCACAATCCGGCTTTCTTCAAAATTGGCCTCTAAAATGAGCCGTCCTCTCGAGCGCTGCATTCGAAAAAAATATTCCTCGACAGGTGAGCTATCTTCGCACAATCACCCCAATGGGTTACTCCCACCTAAGTTGGGTATACGCAATGATCCAATGTAAACATACACTGGCAAATACGCGATCCTACTTGAATGTCTAAATGCCCGCCCATGCCTCAAGTCCTCTCACTCAACCTCACACTTGCCTAAGCCATGTATGAGAAAACATCATTTTCAAAACAAAACTTGTTGTTCTTGAAAATACACTACCGAGATCTGAAAAAGATGGATTACCCTCCGAGGTGAATGTGTTGGAGAACTTTCTCCGAAATACATTGGCCCTCATCCTCAAAACGATCTGGCTCGACTGCCCCTTAACCCCATTCTCCGGAAATTCATCATGTGAAATTTCTTTCGCAACCATGTTCGTTTTTCAGAAAACTCGTGTCATGCACACACACCTAATTTCTAAGTTACCCTGGTGCATATGAAAATGCATTATGCCATTTCAACACAATTTATATAACACATGCAAATATATCATCATGCATATATTTACATTATTTTAAATCACAACATGTTTATATGGTCCCTTCTAATGATATTACACAAAAAAATTAGCTCACATGGGCTAATTTAACAAACACGAGTACCTGATTCAATTTATCAAACCAAACACATTTTCTCACAAAATATTTTGTGAACATTATTCACATGAACAGTGAAACCCTCAGGTTACTGTTCACGGCCAATCACCCAACATCGGTTCCACTTTATGAACCCGAAATTCGTGGTCATTTCCTGCCTCATACACATCAAAAAACATGATTTATAGCATAAATTATACCACTAGCAACTCAAATGCCTGCGGGATCGTCACGACCGCCCAAATGGTTTCCATAATTTTTTCGCTACACTTTGGCCCCAGTTTCGGGACCGATCAAACGGCCGTTCAAGGCCTCAAACCAACTGAATCATCAACAAAGCACTTAAACAAAGTGTAACTCGGCAGATAAAACCCTACCACGGAGTTTGGCTCAAACTCCTTAAAACCGGGTACCCACGCGAAGCCCCCGCCGCATAGAACCACTTTCTTCATTCCAAAGAAAATCCGACTAAATCGATCGCCCGGGATCTTAGAGAGAAGTCACTCACTCTCTCACTAAAATTAAAAACCCTCACTCACTGCATCTCCCTTTCCCCTCCTTCACGTTTTGCCCTTTTTGAATGTAAGAGATGACACTATTTGTTATTTTGTCCTTACTCTCATTAACAATTCTATTAATACCAATCATGTCCCTAAGCTTGGATTTTCGACATTTGGCACTATCTCGACCATCCATTTCCATCATCTCTCTATTCATGCAACATGTGTCACATGAGTACATGTTATAGGTGATTTTTGTCACATCACATTTATTTACTTCAAGACCCAATACTGATGCCCGAAAAACATGCAATTTCACCGTTCTCTAATTCACGAACCCATGTGTTTGCTAGATTTCGCTTAGACATCTAACGGTGAAACTGTTGGTCATTCGAGATCTAGAAAAAATTTGGGTTTTGACCGAAATTACCGTTTTACCTTTTTTCCGAAAATTGGAATTTTCTTGGGTCTTACAATGTCAAATTGAGTATCCTCCTCTACTAAAATCTGTGGGGTCTGTTATGTATCAATCCTCCTGAATGAGCCATAAAATTATATTTGGAGCAAAGAACAACCGTAGCAATCTACTCAATAGTCGCTGCATGTGGATCCATATCTGTCTGATTTGATGTACATATTAATCTACCCTCAACTCTAACTCACGAAGATGGTCCCAATCTGAGTCAGTAAATCCTGAAAGTGGAACTGAAACAAATAAGGTGGAGTCCAAGTCAAACCAAAAGGAATGCTGTTTTAATAAAACTTAAATAAGCAATCCATCTCTATGCACAAAACTGCCCCACTGAAACCCAATACTCTGATCGATCTCTGTCTACCCTCAAGAGGAAACCAAACTGGAGAGCTCTGGATCCATAACATGACTAAACCAGCCTTGAAAGCTCACAAATGCACCCACATGTAGGATGGAAGTCCTAATTGGAAGCATCTAAGATCAACCTACAAGATCATGATAGCTCTAAAAAGACAAGGGTGGGTGGGTCTTTTAAAGGGGTCCCTAGTAGGAGCAATCGTACCCTCCAGTGGTACGCAACCTCCTACATGCCTTCAAAGAGATGGGGTGCTTCCATGCAAGGTGGTCATTACCTCCACACATGGACTACCTCAACATCCCAGGGGGTTTTCCTATGATGAAGGCTCTTACTACTTTCAATACTAAGTGAGAAACTAAGTATGAAGTGAATATGTCGGTGCATCCGAAAAACCTAATAAATCTAACACAGAAGAGCACACTCGTCACACAAATATCCTGAAATCTAGTTTGGGCTATACAAGTCTTCAAAGATCGAACTCCAAGCAACATCAATATGTCGACCACCTTTGGAATGCTCCCAAACATGGATATAGCCCATCACTAGACCTTACTCCTAGTCAATAGCTCAGTCGAAGAGAAAATAAGAAGCAACAAGTCTCCAATCAAACATCAAACACAACAACAAAAGACACATAGTCTGTGACACCCCATTTCCCAAGGGTCCGTTGACAACCCGTCAACCCGTGAAATATTTGTGGATGTCGGGTAACCCGACACCACTCCATTGAGTCCCCTTTTCCAAGACTCAAGATTTAATGAAAATCGGGCAAAGTCTCCTTTGTACGGAGAGCTCTACCCAAGATACAACCTGTCACAACATTGTACACTGACCACACCGGTTCACCATAAGGATAAAAATGAGTAAAAATGGCCACTTGGGCCCATACATCACTACTCACCAAAATATATCCAACCAACTATATTACATGGTTCAAGAGTTAATAAATCACTCTTAATTCAAACATATATTAAAATTTAAAAATCTAATACATGTTATACAAAAAGTATCTACCAAAGCCACATGTCAGCTTTCTTCTCAAAAGCGGCCTCAGAGCTGCCGCCCTCCGTACACTCCCTGCACTTTTTAAATAAATATCTCTGCTGCAGGAGCAATGCCTAGTAGTGATAATATCCTACATGGGTTACTCCCCACCTAAGTGCACATGTAATGGCAACCAAACACACTCAAGCAAAAACGTGATCCTACTTGAATGTCTACATGCCTAATCCCATGTCTCGAGTCCTCACCGACTCCCTCACACATGTCTAAGCCTAATGAGAAAATACGCCTTTCTCAAAACAAACGCTTTTTGTTCTCGGGAAACATCATACCCCGAGTTTCGATAAATATATCGACTACCCGCCGAGGCGAATTTGTCGATAACTCTCCGAAACAATTCATGGGCCCCTCCGACGTGAATTGTTGGACAATCTCCCAACACAATTCTCCTGAAAATCTTCCGTTGAAATTCCTTTCACAACCATTTTCCTTTTATTTTCTTTCATGTCATGCACTCACACCTATCGTTCTAGGGTGCCTCGGTGCATATGGAATGCATTATGTCATTTCCAAACAATTCCTGCTAATATATTTTACATGCATATATTAACAAAATTAACTCACATAAGTCATGTTATTCAATCCATGGCAATAACATCAAAATTAGCTCACATGGGCTAATAACAATTCAAGCAATTCACTTTGAATCACCTAACAACACAAAAATTCACACACAACTCACGTGAACAATAGAACCCTAGGCTCAACACTGTTCACGGCCACACAATAGGGATTTTCTTCATTCGGTTCAAATATTTTGAGACCGAAACACGCACATCCAGCCTCAAATAAATCCTCATCCACAAAGAGACTTAGCCAAAGAATAAACCAAGTAGGAAAAATCCATACTCTCGAGTCAGTTTCTAAACCCATAAAATCGGGTTTCACGCCAGAACACGCATCAACTTTACTGCTCTCTACCCGATGAGAACCGACTCCATCCGAAACCCAGAAATCTAGAGTAGGTCACACTTTCTCTCTCTAAACTCGGTTCCTCTCCCCTACTACACGCGCTTTTTTGTAAATGGAGAAGATGAAGCTTGCCTGCTTTTATTCTTCAATTTAATTCGATTTTGTCTTTTTAGTTTCGACTTTTAAGGACTCTTAACACTCGCTTAATCTAAGCCATTAATCTCCATCCTCTCACTTGCAACATAGGTCACATGGGTACGTAGTAGGTGACTTTTGTCACACTACATGTCTCTCGTTAACATATCAAGACTCGACACTCCTAAGGCCGAAAACGTGAAATCGACTCGCCTTCGAATTCGACGTGATAGCTATATTTCGCGGCACGATTCCAATCCAAGGAAGTCTATTTCACATCCGAGATCTAGAAAAATTTCGTTTTGACCAAAATTACCATTTTACCATTTAAAATTGGGACTTTCCTGGCTTACATAGCCGACGAGACCGAGGGCCTGAAATACCGGGATAAATGTGTGTCCCACATGACAAGTAACATGCAACTGGGTGAAGAAAGAGGTAGAAGTATACAACAAGCAGTCATGCGAAACACAAATATCTATACGCAATCAATATATCAAAATACATAAAATATACAATAAGAATACATCATGATGAAGCAAATTAATTAATTAATTAATTAAAAACAAACAAACAAACACTCAATGTGTTATTAGCACAAAGAGTAGATATCAAACGATCAATCAATCAATTGCCACATTTTCCTCAAATTATATTCAAGATTTACCCACTAAAATCCCCAGCGTAGTTGCCATTTTGTGGACCCCGCATATTTGGCTATCATGCATTTCCCACTAAAAATGTGAGAGTCGTTTTTTATTATTATTATTTTTTGAAAACCCATTTTTTTAGAAAAAGGTTTGGAGTCGCCACTTATTTTGTTATTTTTTTAAAGGGAAAAGAAAATAATAAATAAAACTCTAGTGTGACTCCTTATTTAGGAAAAGACATGTCTGCGAAAAACCAAGTCCGAATTTGGAGGTCATATTACCTATCGGGAAGGTATGGTAGTGATCCATAGCACCCTTCTAGGCCCGTATACTACTAAACAAGTTTAGAAAACTATGACAATCAATTAATTACATATATCAATAAATCATGGTGATAGGCAAAGAAAGAAAATTAAAGAGAAACAATGCAGACTCTCGCGCGAGTCAAGAAAGCGCGACCACAGAAAATCATGTTAGATCGACACAACATTATATAATATTCACATTCAATAAAAAAATAATTATAGATCAAAAGTCAAATTATTTGTTAAAAATACACATAAGATGTCAGGCCCCACCCAAGCTCATTTATATGTTACACAAATTAACTCCATAATATCCCATTTTATAGGAAATACTTGTTTGAAATTTTTGAAATTGAAATTTTGAATTGGAAATTGAGAATTTTGAAATGAATTTGAAGTTTGGGAATTTTGAATTGAGATTTGTGGAAATTGGATTTTGAAATTAAAAACTTGAATTTTATAAATTTAAGATTTGGAATTTAGAAATTGGGAGATTTGAAATTGAAAACTTTAAATTTTGAAATTGAAAATTAGGAGGCTCGAATTTTGAAATTATGACATTTGAATTTTGAAATTGAAAATTTGGTAAATTTGAAATTAAAGAAAACGAAGGACTTGAATTTTAAATTGAAAACTTGAAATTTTAAAATAAGAAATTGAAGAAATTGAAATTTGAAATTAAGATATTTGAATTTTGAAATTAGGTTGGTAATTTTAAAATTGGAAACTTGAAAATTGGGAGAATTGAATTTTAAAATTGAAAATTTGAATTTTAGAAAATGAGAGCATGAGAATTTCATTTTGAAAATTGGACATTTAAATTTAAAAAAAAATAAATGAGAAATTAAAATTTAGTACTTCAATTTTTGAAGACTTGAGTTTTAAAATTGAATTTTAGAAAATAAGAAATTAGGAAATTGAATAAATTAAGGCGAGACTGACAGTCAAATAAATAACTGGACGTAATGCGTAGTCAAAGACTAAACGTATTGCCTCAAAGAGACGATAGACTCCTTCGACTAGTTCTAATCGGTCAAGAAATGACCTAACTAGCTGAGCCTGGGGAGGCCACCTAATGCGAAATGCAGCAATGGGTTGAAATATACTAGATTTGACATAAGTTAGGCTCACCATGGGCTATGCCTAATCTACGCCTTTGCTATTGTGGTCAGCTCCACTCACTGCCCAAGAACAAGTTTTGGTTTGATGGTTTAGACTATTGACCCTTGATCCATTACGAAAATGTGTGTGTTAGACTACCGGCTTTGATCATATCGGGAGTTTAGGCGAAATGAGTTTGGTTTAATGGGTTAGACTATTACGCCTTGATCCTATTGGGCTCAAGTAAATGGGTGTTTTTTTTTTGATAAATTAGAGAGATACGATCACCCTAATAATAATAATAAAATGACACATGGAGTATAATATTAATATTGATAGACAATGATATAATATACACAATGAAGAGTAATGAAAGTAGTTACAATAATTTGAGTGAAATATAAATTAATGAAGTAAATATCTGAACATGATTTGAGTGGATATTAATGACATAAATGATATTAAATTATTAGTGTCATGAATGTATGCAGTATGTGGGAGTGATGGAAATAAATAATAACAAAGAAAAAGACATTAAAATATTAAAGCAAGTGATAGTGTGTGCTAGTGAGGCGGACAATAAAATGATGTGTGTGTGAATGTGAGTAAAACAAATAAAAATATAAATGATAATAATAATAACAATAATAATGTTAATAAAAGACATTAAAATAGTAAAATATGTGATAGTGTGTGCTAGTGCAAACAGCTCACGATAGAGGGTGTTTTTGAGGCATGAGTGATAAGTGATGGAGAGAGCCAATAACGAGGTCTTACCATTACGACATGAGCACTTTCTCCTCTTCCCTTCTTTTTCTCTTTTTGTTCTTTCTCGGTTTCTCTTCTTTTTTTCTCTTCCCTCATTCTCTTCTTTCAATTCCTTTCCTTCTCTTTCCCTCTCATAAACTCCATTTTTTAACCTTATACACCCACGACCAACAGCTCCTATCTTTCTCTAAGATTACATTCCGCATAGTTACAAGTTCATCCAAACTCACATTTACCTATGAACTATTCCTAACTGATAAAACACACCATAGAATTTAACCCAATTTGAATAACACCCAAACATGAAACATCCAATCACATAAACATCTTCAAATAAAAAAATTAATGCATATTCTTATAAACGGCCTTGAAAACATCTCTAGATAAATCAAAGCATACATAAGGAACAAAACAAATTAACTATTATGTCTAGTAGCATCACGCGGATAACTAAATAATCAAAAAAGAAAGAAAGATGATGGTGAACTTACTATGATGGCTACTGCTCCACCAAAAATCTCTGAAGAAGCTCTCCACAATGTAATCCAGTGATTGTTGACGATAACTATCAACCGCTCAAAAAATTTACATGTAGACTCAACTTCCTGGATGCTAGATGCTCTCCTCCCCCTTTTGTTGTTCTTCTTTTTTTCTCAACAAGCCTTCTAGATCTCCTCCTCCTCTTTCTTTTCTCACCTTCTTCCTTTTTTTTTTCTTTTTTTCTCCTCCTGATCCCTTAAAAAATAAAAAATAAATAATAATAATAATAAAAGAATAATAAATAAATAAAATAAAATAAAAATCACCCCCAAAATCTTAGTTTTGGGGTCTACACATGTGCTACTACCAAAAGGCAATTGATGGTCTAAGATACATCTTCAAGAAGAAGCAAAAGTTAAATATAAATGCTAAATTGAAAAACTGGGCCTCAAGAAGGGAGCAATAATGGGAGTAGTATTAAGCAGAACAGTTTCTAACAATATTTGCCCAAATATTGATAGAAATTATTCACTAGCAATAAGTGTTTAAAGGATGAAAAATTCCATTTTGCCCTTAACAACAAAATTTATAGTGTATGTAGTGATATAAGTTCTAATGAAGTAGCATGATGCAATTATTAGAAGAGAAAGGGTAAATCGAATAGATTTAGGATGATAAAAACTTTAGATGCTCACTGTTGGAGATGCTCTTGCTAAAACTTTAGCTAAATCGCAAAAAGTGACTTTTGGGAGCAAAAATATAGCTTTAGATGCTTCAATTTTTAGATGGCTGCTGGAGATGCTCTAACCATCCTTTAACAAAATCATATTTGAGTCATTAGTCTTTTTAGAAAGAATACATGAAGGATATATGTGGACCTATACATTTTCCATGTGGACCTTTTCGTTACTTTATGGTCTTAATTGATGCCTCTATAAGGTGGTCACATGTTTGTCTTCTTTCCACATGAAATATTGTCTTTGCTAGACTCCTTATACAAATGATCAACATGCTTCACTTTCCGACATTCAATTCAAGACTATCAAACTTGACAACGCCCGTGAGTTTACCCCCCAAATCTTTATCGACTATTGCATGTTAGTTGGAATAAATGTTAAGGATCTTGTTGTTCATACTCACACCCAAAATAGTTTAGCAGAGTCTATCATCAAACATCTTCAATTAATAGCTCAATCACTATTAATGAAAACCAAATTTCTGACTTCTGTCTAGGGACATGCTATTATGCATGTTGCAAGCTTAGTTCGTATTCGATCAACAGCTTACCATAAATACTCCCCTTCATAAATTGTACTTGGAAAACTACCAATATTTCTCACTTACAAATATTTTGTTGCATAGTCTATGTACCAATTGCACCTACACAATGCATTAAAATGGGTCCCCAATGAAGTTTTGGGATTTATGTAGGTTTTGATTCTTTGTCCATCATAAGATATTTTGAACCCTTAACATGAGACTTTTTTACAACTCATTTTGCGAATTGTCACTTTCATAAGAGTGTATTCCCACCACTAGGGGGAGAAAAGTCAGTTCCAAAAAAACAACAAGAAATTATTTTGAATGCATATAAAATTTCTCATTTTGATCATCATACAAATCAATGTGAATTGGAAGTTCAAAGGATCCTTCATTTGCAAAATCTTGCAAATTGATGAGTATCTTAAATACTCATTTTATCCCCATGTTTTGCTTAGTTTTTAGTAGTTTTATGAGATAAATAAGTGTCACAATGTTATCTTTTCTCAATTTTGTGATTAGGCTAACCATTGAGAGGAAATGAGCAAAAAGAAGTCCAAAAATCAGAAAATTCAACATTCAATAGCACCACGTATTCATTTTTTCGAAGCTTAGTGTAACGACTCGCCGCTCCAATATTTATATACTTTATTAATATACTTCTAAAGCTTCGAAAAGGCCCATTCTACTTTAACTCTGGATTTCAAATGACTGCTATGGCTTTAGTTGAAGGAAGAAGATAATAGTGCTCAAAAGCTGACCAGTTGGCACACTTCATGGATTCAGTCTTTACCATCAACTCTAAAGTGTTATCTCTGTCAATATCCATAATCTACACTCTCTACGCTTTCCATAGAGACTAAGTTTGTGCAAATCGGAGTTCAGACGAGAAAATTATAGCATCGGGAAGTGAGAGAAATTATGGAGGAGAATCCCATCGCCACAGCCTGAAAAACTCACGCCAGCTGGCTTCATGCTGCATCGTGGATATGCTCACAAGTGACCAATAGCTTGCCATTTTGACACATTGTAGCATAGATTTACCACACTGTAACGTGGATGTCGGGGCCCAAAGTTGTTGAAGCTCATTTTCACTCCCTCTCTTTGTTTGGCTTATAAAAGGAATGGGATTAGGGCTTTAGAGAAGAAGTCCCTTTAGGTGAAAACACCCTAGGGCATAGCTCTCTTTGAGGAAGAAGGTAGTTTGAAGAAGGAGGAAGATTGAAGAGGAGATTAGGCTTCCAACTAGTTTATTTCTTTCGCTCTTCATGTTTTCCCTCTTTTCTATTGTTGTATTTTCCCCTTTGATGAACTAATTTTATTTTCTAGGGTTTTAGATTTAGTTTAGTTATGATTTATGTATCTGGGATTTGATTTACTTTCTATTTAATGTTTGGATTATAGTTTTATTAAATGTTCTAGTCTATTTTTCATGCTTGTTGGATGAATGACACCATTGACATGTTTTGTGGTTCGATTCAAGATTTGAGAAGTGAGAGTTGAATTAGACAATGATTAGAACATCACAATTCACCATAGACTAGAGATACTCATGGGTTTTGTGTGGTAATTAAGGATTCTTAGGTTTATTTCGCTCTTAGGACTTTGGAGTTGAGTAGAGATTCAAAATACCTAAGGTCTAGGAGTAGATTCTGAGTTGTCAAGAAAGATTCACATATGCAATAGTGAGACTTACGATTAATAGTGATTCGAATTTTAATTGGGGATAAATTGGACCAAATGCATAATGATTAGCTAAATGAAATCTAAACCCTAGGCTTTTCCACTTTATTTCATATCCTTGCGTGTTAGCTTAGGATTTTAGTTTATTTAGTTGTTTATATTCTCACCTCATTCCATCATCGAGATAAAGATAGGACTACACAACTTCAGTATTTAGTAACTTTTTTCTCCATGGGAACGATACTCTTACTCTTCATCATTAGATTACATGAGGCGACGCGTGAACTTGAGCACATAGACATACTATTTTATATAACACGCTCGCACCTATCAAGTATTTTGCGTTGTTACCGAGGATTAGGTAGTTTACTAATATTGATACCAAGTAGTCCTTCTATACTTTGGATATTTCTTTTGTTTATTTTGTTTCATTTTAGTTGTATGTATCTATTCCCTTTTTGTATATTTTACTTTTGATTTTGATTTTTGTTTTATAGGTTTGATCCACTGATGGATCCCTTTCACTTGAGATTAACTGTAAAAATGACCCTCTTTACTCGACTCTACTTAGAATGGAACCAAATAGCTAATATACGCGTCAAAGCGATGAGTCAAGTGTGGAACCCACAACATGTCTATGGATCATGTTACGGTATGGAGGTATCCCATACTTGGTGGTGGTACGGATGGGACCATCACTCGAGCACCTCATGGGAAGAAAGCCATAGTACTTTCCATTCTCCACAAGTCCAAAGATCAATCTTAGAAGAAACCATGGCTGAATTGTCTAAAGCAAGGGTTGAAATGGAAAATTCTCGAATTCAAATGGCCAAATCAAGTCTAGAGGAAAGCATGGTTGAATTGAGAAGATCCAAAGTTGAATTTGCCATGGGTAAAGCTGAAAATGAAAGATCAATGATTGAATTGGACTATGTACATAAGGGTTTGCCTAGGTTTTATGCTCAAAATGAGATAAGTCCACTTCAACAAGAGAAGATGACAAACTTAGAGGCAACCATGGCTGAATAGAGAAGGGCTGAGAAATAAATTTGCAGCCTCTCAGGCTTGATTCATGGGAGAGTGAACTGACCTTCACAGAGGTTAATCTTGGAAAATGAAAATTGGATGAACAAAAAAAGCTATCTCAATGGCTGAATTAGCTAAGTCTAGAACTGAGTTACTCATGGAAGAAACAAAGGCCAATGTTCAATTTCAACGCACATTCCACTCTAGAGCTTGGAAGAGACAATGACTCCAAAGGCCATTTCTCACACTCAATCAAACGTTAAAATAGAGCAACATCCACATATGAGGGAAATGAGTATAGGAGAACTAGTGGCCCAACACATGAATAAGGAAAAGAAAATGGCTAAAATGTCCTCTAAGGGACAACAAAAGGATTAGCTCCTAATTCTTAGAGATGATTCCAAAATAGAAAATGGAATATTATGAGGATATCACCTCGAGAGTAGTGGAAACTTGAAGCTTCAAAGAGTGGAGGATGATGTACATGAATTGAAAGAGTTAGTTGTGAGAGAAGATGAGTCAACTTCTCCGGAACCACATGAGATGAAAGAAGAAGTTGTAGACACTTTTTCCGAGATGACTCTATGGGGTGAGGTGCATAAGGAGTTGAAAAATGATAAAATGGCCCTCGTTTCCGAGGGGATGAGTGCATCTTTCAGTTGAACAAGGATTTAATAGCAATCATTGTGAAGAAAATTTTTTTAAAAAAATGATCGTGGAAGACTATGTGCTCAAGTTGCTGATTGCCGCTAACTATTGGTTTAGAAACGGATGGCGAAGGGAATCATCATTCATTTACACATCCAGTTTGATGTGTCCATTTGGACTACAGAAAAGGGCGACTTCTTGGAGAGCCTAATCTTAGTAATGTTTTCTTTCCATTTTCATTTTTAAGTCATCTTGATTCGTTTTTTGAAGTAAATTTTCCTAGCTGATCTTGTTTTGTGTTGTTTTAGTTGTAATTTTCGAGGTTTTGGAAGTCTAAGAAGTTGGTTCAGAGCGAAATTGATTATCTAACATGATCATCTTCAAGGGAGTCCTCTCTTCCTTTTTTTTTTTCATGCTCTATTTCATTGAGGAAATGTTTTGTTCAATTTTGGGGGGAATGAGAATTGTGGTAGATCGACTTTAGTTTCTTTTAGTATCTTGTGTTATATATGTTTGTATTTGTGTTTGTGTTTTGTGTCTCATATGAGTTGGTTTGGTGCTTAACAAATGTTTGGAGAATGATTTGACATTGTGCTTCAAAATTTTGTTTTATTTAGCTAAAACTTGGGATACCATCACATTTATGTGATCTAAGATTGAGTGTATTTAGTGGTTATGGGAGGCTTGGTTGTAGAGCCTTCATGGTTTTCAAGGAACCACTTCTTAATGGAACTCGTGCACACACACACTAGATCTCACTTGTACATCGAGGTTTCAACCTCTTTTTCTCAAACTAAACTTACCTTGAGAGGTTTTAACTTCCATAATAAAGAGGACCAACAATTTCAAAAAAAAAAAACAAGAGAAAATGGAAGAAAAAGAAGTAGAAAAGCAAAAAAAATGTGAAAAAAGAAAGAAAAATAGAGAAATAACTTAGATGTTCCAGTCAGAATCCCGGGCACAATCTGAGGGGCCTTTCAAAGCTTAATGCCTTAAGCCAACTGGCCGGGAGTCATTGACTTCACTGCCCGTTACATGGGACAGAGAATGGTTTAGTCTCACAAGGAGATGCTTTGGTTTTCTAGTTGGTGTTGAGGTGGGGTCGAGGCAATGCTAGGTGCCCTTAACAGCCCGGTGAGGAGTCACTAACGAATCCCCGCTAAATGGACACTTTTCTAGAGCACCTTAGCATTTCATCCTACTTTCTAGTTTTATTATTGAATAAAAGGTGTGTTCTCGACCTATTTTTGTTAATCTCTTTCAAATGAGTGGATTAAGTTTGGTTGAAAAGTATCTTGGAACCTCCATCTACATTTGAGATTTAGCATACCATTTTCACCAAGTTTCTTTAGGAAGGATTCATTGAGAAATTGAGAGTAGAGCTTGCCTTGATCACCATACCCATAAATGCCTTGTCTTTAAAGATTTTAAATGTGTTGGGATCCCATGTGAGCTATTGTTTCAAAGAACTGTCATGGTATTCTCTCTGATTGTGCTAACCTGATTATTTACTCATATCTATTTTAGTGTTTTGTATATATGTGTGTTTTTCTTTGTCATGGTATTCTCTGATCTTTTTGCTAGCACAATTCTTTACTCATATCTATTTTAGTGTTTTTTATATATGTGTGTTTTTCCTTTGGTTAAGGACAAGAAAAGATTTAAGTTTGGGGGTGTGATGAGTATCTTAGGCAGGCTCGGCCCAGGAGGATACTATCGGGGTGCCATCCTATAACTGCTAAATGGCACCCAAATCTGAAATTCATGCTCAGCGAGGAGATGGCAAAATGTCATGTCAAGAGTGATTTTGGGGTGCCATATTTGGAAACTTTGGAGGAAGGGTGAGATGATGCAAAATAATTAGATTACGATAGCTCTTGTTCATCTCAACAGCTCTCAACGGCTATATTCCATTTCAATTACAGAGATTCAAAGGGGAAATGAACTTACCTTGAATTCTTGCCTTTGAAACCTAGCTGCAAACCCGGCTTCACTTGAACTGGGGGTGTGACGTGTTGGAGTTGGGTTAAAGCGGTTACGGGTTAAGCGGTGTGGTGAAAAACATGTAAGCAGAACCGCGACCCGGATTTTGTCGCGTGTTAAGGGTTATTGGATTTATCACGAACCCGTTTGGGGTCTCACGAGCAGTTGTCGGTTATCGTGTCGATTAATCGTGTCGGCGTTGAATACAGCGGGCCTAGTGGCGACCATTGGTAAGCAGCGGTAGGAAAGCGGTGTTAAGCGGGTAAGCGGGTTATAAGCGGGTTATGTCTCGGCTCGACGGCCGTTTATTAAGCGTGTTAAGCCGAATTTGACCGTTTATCACGACCCGGTTCGGTCTCACCCAAACCCGTTTAATCAACGGTTAATCGTGTCGGTTAATCTTGTCGTGTTGAATTTTGTAATTTTACTTGAACCCTAGCCCTTATTGTCGTTGTAATTGCAGAAAGTCAAACCCTAACCCTTGTTGTCGTTGTGAAGAAAGCCGTCGGAGAAAAGGAGGAAGAGGAAGCAAGAAAGAAGGAGGAGGAGGAGGAAGAAAGAAAGAAGGAAGAAGACGGTGCTAGCCCATGTTGTTGTTGTGCAACAAGCCATTGGAGAAAGGGAGGAAGAGGAAGAAAGAAAGAAGGAAGAAGACAGTGCTTGCCTTCTTTAAATTGAAAAATTGATAAATTGCTAATTCTTTGATTATAAATTTTATAATTGATAGATTCATTTGTATACTTTATAAATTGCTCATTCTTTAAATTGATTATAATTTTTTTTAATTGATAAATTGTTCATTCTTGAAATTGACAAATTGATTTTTTAAATTTAAATTGATAAATTGACAATTTTTTAATTGATAAATTGCTCATTCTTTAAATTGATTATAAATTTTATAATTGATAAATTTATTTGTATACTTTATAAATTGATTAGAATTTTTTCTTTTTTTTTTGTAGATGGATTTGCAATATGACGGTTCTTTAACTGATTTGCTTATGAACGACACCGATTTATATGATGATACTATTAAGAGCAATCCACCGGTGTTGTAAGACCCGAAGAATTCCAATTTTTTGGAAAAATGGCAAAATCGTAATTCGGTTACAAATTGTAATTTCAGTTAAAAAATCCAGGAATTTATTCTCTGAATCTCCAGATAATAAGCAATTTCACCTTTAAGGTCGTCTCATGAAATCTAGCTAAGACGTCGAATTTTGTAGAATTCCGAGATAATAGGAGTTGGCACGTTTTTCGAGGCATCGTGTTTAGATGCAAGTAGAGCGATTTTCGATACGATGAAAGTCTATACAACACGTACTCATGTGCCATAAGAGGGCATGAGTGAGAGAAATGATGAAAATGGACTGATTAGAGATAGTCTTAGAATGTCAAAAGCGGGAAAATAGGGACATAAGCAAGGTATTAATGGAATTATTTAAGTTAGAAAAAGACAAAATATGAATAGTGTGTGTCTCTTACATTAAAGGGAAGCGAAAAAAGCGTGAAAGGGGAAGGTCAGTAGCCAAAAGAAGGAGATGCAGAAGACGAAAATGGAGGTTTTAAGAGAGAAGGGCATCGCCTGCTGCAGAATGCAGGAAGTCCAGATGGTCGACGATCTTAGAGACGAGAAGGAAAGGCTGGCACCTACGCGGACCAGGCTGCAGCGCGTGGACACCGGTTGAGGTTTGAAGGCTTCCCAGGTGAGGTAGGGTTTACTCCTCTTGGGTTTCACGAGCTTTATTTAAGTGTTTTTCGATGTTCCCGGTTGGTTTAGCAGGGCCTTGAATGGCCGTTTGATCGGTTCCAAAGCTTGGGACCGAATTATTGGAAATTTTTGAAACCCATTTGTGTCGTCCATCACTAGGCACGGGCTGTTGGGTTGATTAATTGTGTAATTTGTGAAATAAATCATGTCTTGATTTGAATGAGGCCGAAAATGGCCGTGAAATTCGGGTTCACAAAGTGAACCGACGATTGGTGATTTTTCGGGAATAGTAACAGAGGGTTTCACTATTCCAGAGAATAGTGTTCACAAAATAAATTTTTGTGAATTAATGTGTTTGATGATTAAATTTCAGTGCAAAATTCTTTCGTGTTTGATAAAATTTAAGCGTAGTGAGAATTTAATTTTGATGTGATGAAATGAGAAATTACATAACATGATTGTGTGATTTAATTTTTATGTGAATATATGCATGTTATATATTTTGTGTGTGTTATGTAATGGAATTGGCATAAATGCATTAATATGCGCTAGGGCCAGTACTAGGGCCAGTAGGAGTGAGTGCATGAGATGAGTATAGAAAATGGTTTGGAGGTTGTCTAAAACTAAAAAATGATCGGAGGAATTTAGTCCATGCTAAAAATATCAATCGTCGGAGGCAGTTGATTGATATATATATATATATATATATATATATATATCGGAGGGTTATCCGCAGTAAATAAACATAATAATTCTCATACGGAGAAACGGCGAGTGTGAGGGAAATCGATGAGGACTTCGTCACGAGATGATCAGGTTAGACATTCAAGTAGGATCATGCATTTGCTTGAATGTGTGTTTATTTGGAGCATTGCATTGCACTTAGGTGGAGAGTGATGGCCCACTTGGGGTGAGTTCCACTGCGAGCATTGGCTACACAATCGAGGATATTATTTCACGAATTACGGGGGCGTGCGAGGGGGCGAAACAAATCTAGAGACGAGGAGGTTTTAGAAGAAAGTCGGATTGTGGCTTCTGGTTATGATGTATTAGAATTGTTTTAATTTTAATATATGTTGTATAAGAGTAAAATTTAAACTCTTGAACTATGGTTGGATAGTTGGATATATATACATTGTTATGAGTATTGGTTTATGAGCCAAGTGGCTAGTTTAATCATAAATTTGTTATATTGGTACATTTTGGGACCGGAGTTTTATGCGAGTTTGTATTTAGGTATAGCTCCATACAAAGGGACTGCAGATTTTCGGGAAGAATGTCAGGTCACCCCAGACATTCCACGAGTATTCCGGGTTGGCGGGTAGTCAAACGGACCCCGAGGTTTTTGGGACGTCACAGCTTGGTATCAGAACTTAGGTATACGAATACCTAGGGAGCTTGGGTTTGGGTATCCATCACCACTTGGGTGGTTAGATGTAGAGTATAGGTATATGGAAACCTAGAGATTTAGGATTTGGGCTTAGGCCATAGTCGTGTAAGAACATCACCACTTGGGTGGTTTGATGTTCGGTTTAGGTATGAAATTACCTAGGAAGGCACGGAACAAAACTAGGACACTGCATGTGTGTTTTGTGTGTGTTTTGATGCATTGGTTGTTTGAATGATGTTATAACATGGTTTGTGATATGTTGTGATGTTTAGTGCTTAGTGATTAGCACTTAGTATATTGGGAAATGTTTTGGAGTTTTCAGTGTGTAAACTAGAACAAAGGAAATAAAAGAAAGGAAATAAAAGAAATAAATTTTACTAAATTTATGTGGTTTAAGAACAATGAAATAAAATTTTAAGTAAATTTTAAAGTGAACGCATAAAATTATTGAGGTAAAGATTTACGAGTCTTGACCCTTTGCCTGTATCGAGTAAGAGAGGCCCCTCTTTGGAAATGAAAAAAAAATGGTGCGAGGCTTTGAAATGGAGCTCACGCCCATTTGAGACGATAGGCCCAGGCGCGAGAAGCACGGTGACCACGGCGCCACCAGTCGGCAGAAATTTGGGCACCCAAACATGGGCGGCCTTGTGAGCCCAGCCCATGGCCTTGGCCGGGCCTGGGCGCGCGGGGCTGCGGTGCGCCCCCTACGGCAGTGTGGGGCGCGCGAGGGGCGCAGGCAGCGCGGGGAGCATAGGCGGCGTGGGCGCCTGAGCGGCGGTAGCGTGGTAGGCGTGGGGCCCATTTGGGGCGTGTGAGGGGCGCGGCGGCCAGCAGGTGGCTGGCCGGCGCGACGGAGTCTGCGAGGGGCGGCGGGACAGCGGGGCGGCAACGGTAGCGGGGCGCGGGCTGGGCGGGCTGGGCTGGCTGGCCGGGCCGGCGGGTGCTGTGCACTCGGTGCACTCGGCTGTTTGACTCGGTTTGACTCGATCTTGTTCCCGAGTTAATTTTTGGACGGTGTTCGTGAACAGTTTCATGAACTTGTTCATCACAAAAATTTTCAAAAAAAAAAAAAAAAAAAAATTTTATTAAATTAAATAAAAATCGAATAAAATTTGACAAAATTTTTAGAAAAATAAATTACCATTAATTTTGAAAATAAAATTTTTTGTTAAGCTTGATATTATTTTAAATGTAAAATTGATTGTTTTGCGTTACTGTAAATACGAGAATGATGTGTATACCTTGATTTATGTGTATGATTGAGTAATATAGAAATTTGTGTTTATGCCTTAGAATCTGTGTGAATTTAAGCGCCATGTTAATTGTATAGATGGCTAGTCGAGGACGAGGACGTAGAGGGCGTCCACGAGTCTTGGTCGGGCACCCAGTGTTTGATCGACGGAGGGCTTTCATGCGAGGGGCATGGAGTATTACGGCGGCGGCTATCACATGGTGGTATAGCGGTGGGCGGGAAGATCCTCTCGTAACCTCCCGGAGGTTTAGGAGCATGTCTCCTACGTTCACGGGAGGCTCGTGGTGGCGGGACCATTGGTTCATCTGAATCGAGGAAGGTGTTAGAGGCTATGGGATTACCTCGACACTTTACCAGGGATTAGACTAGTTGTGTTCCCGGCTAGAGAATTGAAGACGAATATAGTGGAAATGGGCAAAGGACCTCCTAGAGCCTTGGAGGAGCCTTGTATGTGGAGTTCTCTCCTAGGGATTAGGGGCGAGACTAGGTATGATATGTATCGCGTTCTTGAGTTAGAGATCTCGGGGACTCTACTCACCAGTGGACCACGGGATCATGGACATGTCGAGGTTCGATGTCATCACACAGGGATGGATTAGGCGACCGAAGCATAGGGTCGATTATACGATTGTAGGCGTAGGAGGGTTACCAGCCACGGGACGGTACTGGTGTGGTATTTGAGGGGCCAAACATGATATTTTGCCCCCCGAGACGGTATACTAGTTCGGGTGTCGGGAGACCGATTAACGAGTTATTCGCGAGGCCATACCACAGAGGGAGGAGAGACGGACTTAGATCTACACTCAAGTAGTATGAAAGTATGTGGATGTTTTTCCCGGATAGGCTACGGACTACCTCCACGGTAGTAGACCCATTGTCGAGTTACACCACAGTGTACATCTACATGACTCAGCAGGATGGGGCCGATGGGGGTGCGGGGCTGGAGTCGATCGACTCCCCGGGGTTGCTAGGCGAGGGGTTCATTAGGCCAGGCACTTCACCATGAGGCGCTGGTTACATTTGAAGAAGAAGGACTTGAGGCCCCTTCGACTATGTGACTTCTGACAATTGAACAAGGTTACGATCGAGAATCGGTACCCATTGCAGGATTGGCGGGTTTGTTTGATCGGTTAAGGAGAGGCGCGAGTCTACTCAAGATAGACCTTCGCACTGGTTACCATCAGTTGAGGGTTAGGGAGATAAATATCCCTAAGACAACGTTTAGGACGCGTTATGGGCACTTTGAGTTTATGGTGATACCCTTTGGATTGACGAATGTGTCAGCTGCATTCATGGATCTCATGCATAGGGTATTCCATCCCACATCAGATCAGTTCAGTGTGATGCCGTGGATGACATTTTGATCTACTCGATCGAGTGGGAGCATATGAGTATCACTTGAGAGGATCGTTCTCACGAGTTGTTGAGACCATGATTGTACGCCCGAGTTCGGTAAGTCGCGAGTTTTGGCTTGCGGGGTGAAGTTTTGGGACAACGTGGTGTCGACATCAAAGTGTCGGTCGACCTAGGAAGGTTGAGAGCGGTGATGAGTTGGGAAAGACCGAATGTCAATCTTGAGATGCACTTAGTTTCTTAGGATTGGTGGGTATTACAAGGGAGGGTCCGAGAATGGGGTGAAGTTGTCCGTTCGAATGGGATCGTGGGACTTCACCTCACGGGACGGGGACTCCGTGGTTTAGAGACGGCCACGACCATAGAGAGAGAGATCGAGAATACTCGAAACACTTTCGGAATACGGTGTTGGTAGCAAGAGGAGGATCGGCCTTCTTCTAGTTCGGGGAAGAGGCGGAAGACCTGCTTCACCGATTTAGGACCCCGGGGCCATGATTGGGCATCTGGTCGGCCCGGGACGGAGGATGGGTTGCCTGGCGACGGCTGGGCGGTGGGACCCAGGTTGCCCCGAGATAGGGATCCCGGGACTTTGGGACAATCACGGTCCAGGTTAGGCGCCAGACGGGGAGGTATCACGGTTCCATTCCTCACACACCTAGTACGGGTCGGAGGAACGGGTTCCGATTCGAGGGGTGCTATCTGACACTTCGACTAACACGAGATAGGCCAGGAGGGCGGAGGGACGAGTGTGGGTCAAAGTCGGGGACGGATCGAGTTGCGCATGAGGCGTGGTGGACCTTAGAGTGGTAGACCTATTGGTTGTTGATGTCAGGCTTGACATGGATGAGTTAACAGCCATCGGGTTGTTAGTAATTGGGGCCTTAGCCGGGTTGTCATACTCGACACGACCTTGGAATTGGGATTAGAGGTTGAGGCCTTTAAAGAAGGCCTTTAGAGAAGCCAGGAATAGATGTTCTTCCCTAGGATGTAGGGAGAGAGTTGATTTGATAAGTCGGGATTATGAGTGAGAGATCTCCGAGATTCTGCTCATGGTGGAACCCGGGATTGGGTGTCATAATATGGCATGATTACGTTCGTGTGCACGGTAACATCGCGTCGAGTCGGGTGTGGGTGCGCTGCAGGTCATTCACCACTCTTGGTGAGTGTGGGTTGAGTTTGTCTTTAGGACTCGTCAGTGAAGACTCATAGTTGAATCGGGAAGTGAAGAGTAATTGAGTGTATTGAAGCGAAAGCGAGGAAGCGCGGCATGGGCGATAAATCCCCCAAGGTGAAGCACAGGTTAGGGTCATCAGAGACTGGGAGATATCCAGAATTCTGTGTGGGTGTAAGGGCCCAGGGGGAATATCCCAAATTTATGTGTAGATATAACCAGGCTCGAAGTGTAAGCTCAAGAATTATGTTGCTCGAAATGAAAACACACGGTCAAGTATCACATAGACTTAGAGTTGAGTGATAGGAGTCGGGAGTGACTCGAGATGAAAACACACTGACAGGTTATCATGTAGACTTAAAGTTGAATGATAGGGGTCGGGAGTGACTCGAGATTTGGATACCCATTGGAAATTGCGTTGGGTGTTAGTGAGCCGGCAAGGGCTCGGTATAGGGATGTCATTCATGACGCCAGGACTAGGTTAATGATCCATTGGATTGATGATTGTGAGCCTTAGGAAGGTCATTTTACACACCAAGTAAGGAGGTTGTGTAGGGTTATGTGTGTATGTGGATTATATCGGGTGTTAAAGGACATCTTTGCTGAGCATACGTCACAGTGCGCTAGGAGTAGAGGAGCATTGCCCTTAGTGGAATTCGCCCTCTGACAATGATTATTAGGCGAGGTATACAAATGGCACCATATGAGGCATTGTGGGAGGCCGTGTAGATTACATTTATGTTGGACCGAGGTGGGAGAAGGCTCCATCACGAGGTCTGATCGAGTTAGAGACACCTCAGAAGGTGAGGCTTGATACGACGGCGTCTTCTCCGCGGCTCGGAGGCGACGAGGTATGTAGACGTCTGACGTCGACCCTTAGAGTTCGAGGTTGGGGATCATGTGCTCTTGAAGGTGATGCTAAGAGAGAGGTGGTCGGGTTTGGTAGCGAGTTATCGTAGGGTTTATGGGGGCCTTCGAGGATACTCGGGGGATATGCGTGTAGCGTACCCGGTTGGCTGCTGGCCCGGCATGTCGGTGTCCACGGGTGTTCACATCCATTACTCGGAAATATACTCGGATCGACTCATGTGGTGGATTGGGGACGGATAGGGTTGACACGGATGGGACCTTCGATGGGGACCGGGTGTAAGTTTAAATAGTCGTGATCGGGTTTTGCGGCCTTGAATGAGTGGGCCAGTGTTAGTCTTATGGTGGCACTATGGAGTGGAGGAGTCAACGTGGGAACGCGAGGACACGATGCGGGTCACATATCCCTTCTTGTTTAGGGATGAAGGTACGTAGTTCAGTCGTTTAATAATTAAATGACGAGTTTACATGCATGGTAGAATGCCGTTGCATATCATGTGTTGTGTTGTGTTAATCTGAATTTGGACAAAATTCCTTTAAGGAGAATGTAAGGCAAGAAAAATTCGATTTACGGAAAAAGGAGCAAATCAATTTCGATTCTGAAATTGTAATTTTAGTTAAAAATTCAGAAATTTATTCTCTAGATCTCCGGATGACAAAGCAGTTTCAACTGTTGGAATCGTCTCACGAAATCTGGTAGCACGTCGGGTGTAGAATTCGGGAACCGGTCGGGGTTGGCGTGTTTTCGGGCGTCGCGTTTCGGGTGTCGTAGAGCGATTTTCGATCTTGACGAAAGTCACATATAACACGTACTCATGTGCCATGAGGCATGAGTGAAATGATGAAAATGGACGGTAGGAGTGATGCTTGAGATGTCAAGCGGAAAGAGGCTATCAGCGGTATTAATGGAATTGTTTAAGTTAGAAAAAGACAAAATATGAATAGTGTGTGTCTCTTACATTAAAAAAGGGAGCAAAAAAACGTGAAAGGAAGGGGGAAGGTCCAGTAGCCAAAAGAAGGAGATGCAGAAGATGAAAATGGAGGTTTTAAGAGAGAGAAGGACCTCCTTACCAGAATCTCGGAGATCCAGGCCGGAGTCGACGGTCTTCGGAATGAAGGAAAGGCTGGCTACACGCGGGCGAATTCGCGTGGACACCGGACCCCAGGGAGTTTTGAAAAACTCCGTGAGGTAGGGAATTTCTCCCTACTTGGGTTTACACTTTATTTAAGTGTTTTTCGATATTCCCGGTTGGTTTGAGGCACTTGAGCAATAGTTTGATCGGTCCAAAAGCTTGGGACCGGAATTATTGGAGAATTTTAAGAGCCCGTTTGTGTCGTCCGTCAGAGCACGGGTTGTTGGGTTGATTAAATTGTGTAATTTTTGAAATAAATCATGTCTTGATTGGAATGAAGTAGGAAATATGGCCATGAAATTCGGGTTCACAAAGTGAGCCAGCGATTAAGTAATTTTAAAGGGAATAGTAATCGGGGTTTCACTATTCGAAATTAGTGTTCTAAAATAAATTTGTGAATTAATGTGTTTGGTCGATGAATTCAAGTAGGGTATAGTGTTTGATCGATGGCCCATGAGCTAATTTTGATGTGATGAAATGAGAAATTACATAACATGATTGTGTGATTTAATTTTTATGTGAATATATTCGTATTTATATATATTTGCATGTGTTATATCTTGTAATGGAATTGTCATTACATTATGCTAACTAGGTACCCCCTAGGGCGGGAAGAGTGAGTGCATGAGATAAGTCTGAGAAAATGGTTTGGAGGGTTATGCAAAACTAAAAAAATGATCGGAGGGTAGTCCATACACTAAAATATCAATCGTCAGAGTCAGCCCAATTGATATACACATCGGAGGGTAGTCCGTAAATAATATCGATCGTCGGAGGCGGCTGGTGTATATATATCGTCGGAGGGTAGTCGCGAAACTGAATCGCGTAATGAATTACTCGCCCTACCTGTGAGGCTTAGGCGGAGTGTGAGGGAGTGGGGGTGAGGGACTTGGAGTGCAGGATGATCGGTTAGACATTCAAGTAGGATCATGCATTTGGCAGATGTGTGTTTATTTAGACATTGCATTGCACTTAGGTGGAGAGTAGCCCACTTAGGGTGATTCCACTGCGAGCCGTGGCTCATACAGTCGAGGATATTATTTCACAGGTACGGGGGCGTGCGAGGGACCGTCACTAGAGACGAGAGGTTTAGAAGAAAATAGGATTATGGCTTTGGGTTATGATATTAAATTGTTTTAATTTTATTATATGATAAAAAATCTTAAGAGTAAAATTTGAATGTGAACTATGGTTGGATAGTTGGATATATATATTGTTATGAGTATTGGTTTATGAGCCCAGTAGTAGTTTAATCATGAAGCGTATATTGGGTATTTGGGGCCGAGGTTTATGGGGTTTTGTATTTTGGGTAGAGCTCCAGTACAAAGGAGACTCCCAGATTTTACGTGAAGAATGTCCAGGTCACCGTTTCCACGGGTATTAGTGGGTTGACGAGTAGTCAACGGACCCCTGGGTTTTGGGGCATCACAGTATTGGTGCCAATACAAAATGAAGTCGTTCCAAGATTGAGAAAATTGCAAAGGACAAAGAACTTCTCTGTAGAAGAAGATAAATTAATTGTGTCTGCGTGACATATCTGAGCAAGAATGCAGTGCAAGGAATGAACAACAAGGTGGTGCATTTTAGCGAAGAATATTGCAATACTTAGAACTTCATGGAGGTAATCATGAAGAGCGTTCTCAATCTTCTATTAAAGAAGTCGTTTGAAACGATATAAATGCAAAATCTTTACCGAATTTATTTGGTTTTATAGTCAAATTGAAAGACTCTAACAAAGTGGACACACAGAGCAAAATAATGTAAGATATAAACTTTTAATTTAGACAGTAGTATGATTTGATATTTAAACTATTCATTGAATAATTTCATATGTTTTTCAGGTTGATGAAGCAAAAGAAATGTTTGCTAAGATTATTGGAAAACCATTTGTCTGACATTGTTGGAATATATTGAAAATGGAGCGGAAATATTGATAATCGACCCGTGATAAGAAAGCAAAACTCATTCAACTGGTAGTCTTGCTGAATCAACTCGTGTTGAATCCTGGCTATTGACTCCGTATTTAGGGGATGACACTTTGAACCCTCTCGTCCCTCCTGACCTCGATAGGCCATTAGGCAGAAAAGCTTCGAAGAAACAACTTAAAAACAAAGAGAAGCAAACCGATGTTGAAATATCACTAAATCATCACCACTGGAATGAAAGAATGGAAGTAGAACAACAAAAAGTTGAGCGACACGACAAAATTTATGCTCAACAGGAGATAGCATTGGAAACGACATAAGTAACGGAGTTAGAAATTGAAAGACGGGTCTGAAATTCCAAATGCAAAATGAGATGAAAATCATGACGTGCACTACGACATGGACCCAGTTTCTACAACATATTGGAATAACCTGAAGATAGAGGTTATGAAAAAGCGGGGTTTTAATTTTTAGTCTTTATTTATTATGTTGCTATTATTTTTTAATTTGTTGTCGTTATTTATTATGTTGCAATTGGAATTGAAAAGATAACTTGAAATTGAAAGTGGAATTGAAAATACAACATGAAATTGAAATTGGAATTAAAATATAACATGAAATTGAAATTTGGAATTAAAATACAACACGAAATTGGAATTGGAATTGAAGAATACAACCCGACAGAGTGATGAGGTTGGTAGTTGCCATGTCGATTTCCCACAAATGCTTTCGATAAGATCTTCTTGTAGTTGAGAATGAGTAACAACATCCTTGATCGATAATGGTTCATGAAGTCTTCTAATCACGGTGTATACGCATGCTTGACACTTCTGAGGCGGTTGAATCACTTCCATCGAGTCATTATTTACCGATATCTCCTTCATCCTCGATGACCATATTGTGCATTATTATGCAAGCTTTCATAATATCTGCAAGTGTTTCTTCATCCGAATGTGTTAGTCCGCGCCTGATTGCAAAGCAGGCAGAAGTACCCCAGTGCCCGCTCTACATCTTTTCTTTATGGAAACTCTTGTGCTTTAACAAAATGTTTATCTTCAAACCTTGTGGACACGGAATTGTTTTTACAAATATACATTGATTTGGATAAATACCATCAGCTAGATAATATCCGAATTCTATGCTAAATGGCCATTAATTATATAGTTGACTGGATGAGCATGACCATTTGCTAATAATGTAAAAACAAGGGACCTATCTAGAACATTTATATCATTCAATGAACCAGGTAGACCAAAGAATGCATGTCATATCCAAAGATCTTGAGATGTCATAGCTTCTAAAATGATTGTTGGTTCATGATAACAACCAGTATACATACCTTGCCACGCATTAGGATAATTTTTCCACTTCCAATGCATGCAATTAATACTCCCTAACATGCCAGGAAAGTCACGTTGTTCCCCCGTTTGTAGCAATCGAGCAATATCGATATTGTTTGGTGACCTCGGTGTGGTCGCGAGCATTGCAATAACAACTTTCACAAACTCTCAAACTCTCTATGGCAGTGCTTTCTCCAATTCTAATGTATTCATCCATAGAATGCATCGGTGTTAAAGTAGCGAGAATTTCTAGCATTTATTTATCTTTGGAAGGATGACAAACCTAGAACTCGACGACATAATTTCTTTGGATGAAGTATGGATCGTATTACATTGACCCCTAATTTACAATTCAAAGAAAAAGAGGGCGACTCATTCGAACCTCCTTGAAAAAACTTTCCTTATATACACACAAGAGATAGCAAAATAGATTCACATTAGGGTCTTTTCGTGACCTTCAACTCTATCACGATTAACCATTGTGTGGCCTAGAACGGAACCACGATGCCTTCTTATCCGTCCCTGACTAAACCCTTAGGACCTTCTAGTTGCGACGCCCACAACATATCGAGTCATCATTATCTCTTAACTACCTTTGATATTGAGGATCTCTCTAAAATAATGCGGAAAGCGATTCATATAGCAGTGAAGACGAAAATATGAAAGGATAAATAGTCAAAGAAAGGAGATATTGAATTTATAAAGAATGCTATAAGATAAATGGATAGAAAAACATAGAGAAAAATTATCATATTTATAGGCAATTATACTTTTAATTTTTATTTTGCGGTTAAATTTTCAAATTTGAATTTCCTTTGGTTGAAATTGAAATTTGAATTTAAACAAACAAAATTTGAAATTTAAATTGAAATTTGAAATTTAAAATTTAAAATTGTTACTATACAAATATATCAGTTCAAATTGATCGTTATGAAATATACGTTAAAATATAGCAGATTTAAGTTTGTTATATTTTAATAAAAACATTGAATTATTAAAATGGCACCCCATTTTGGCACTTTATTGGAGCAAAAACAACATTCGGGGGTGCAAACAACACATTCGGGGAGTTGCAAAATGGCATTGACACTACATTTTGGCAACACCCATTGGGTTAACTCTTAAATGCTATTTTATCTCCATGTTTTGCCTAGGTTTTAGTAGTTTTATGAGATAAATAAGTGTCCCCTAATTCTTAACGCCCGTCAGGAGGGTGTACGGTATGTGTAATAGTATGTTACTTAGAGAACTTCGCCAATTATTTTAGTGGCACTTTTCTGATTAAAGGAAAGTGGAGGGTGAAAAGACAAATTATGGAATTTTAAAGGATAATAATAATAATAAATTTACCATAATGGTTCGGGGAAGCCCTATAAAATTCTCTAGATCTCGGATGGCGAAGCGGATTGCTTGTAGTTCACAAATTCGTCTACAGCGAAATCTAGTGACGAAAAATTCGTTGAATTATGAGGCAGTCGGAATATTATACGATTTTACGGATGAGTGATCCTTAGGAAACGGGGATGAGATTTTACAAAAATCTCGGAAGTAAAAGTGGCTTAGTTTAGAGTTTCATTTACAATAAAGTGGTAAGAAAAGAAATAAAATTTTGAAGTGAGAAATGGACTTGAATGGGATAATAGAAATCGTTTATCGAATAATAATAATAATAGACTAAGAAAAATATTAAAAAGAAAAGGAAAATTAAAAAAACAATAAAAATCAAAGGGTAGGGACGGATGGACAGTGGGTGGTGCGTGAGAGAGAGTTTTATCATTTTTTATTTTTATTCGTTTCTTTCTCAAATTTATGAAAATCGGATCGTAGATTTTAAGTCAGACGAAGGAAAAGTTGGACTATACGGCTAGAATACAGCTGTCAGGTACCAATATCTTAGCCTTTTGTCAAACTTTAAAAGATAGGAAATTTTCCTACTTGTGTTATTTCGAGCTTAAATGCTATGTAATGGTTTGAAATTTTCTTAAAGGTAGTGAAAGGTCGTAAACATCAGTCCCAAAATTTTTAGACTGAGTTTAGGAATTTTTGGGACTGTGTTCGGACAGTCCGGGATGAATTTCGGGAATGTTTTCGAACAGTTCGGGTTGAAATTTCAAGAGTGTAGTCGGACAAGTCGGACAGAATTTTCAAAAATGTTTTCGGGTGTTTTTAGACTCTATGGAAAGTCTCTTGAGTCAAAAGTTGGCTAAAACAAATAGTTTTTATGGGGCATTTAATGTGTAGGGACATTTTGGTCAATTTCACATCATATTATCGATGTCCTTATCAAATGGGACTAGCACGTAAAAGTTTTGTTGGAATCGAGTTCGTTCGATATAGTAGCTTTAGCGTGTATGTTTATGGTTAAAATGTTGAGTATGGGCATTTTCGTACTTTGTATAGATTGTGTAGCCAGGCGATTTGAGCGTTGACGAGAATCTAGAGTCTTGAATGAGATTTGAAAGAAATTAGTCGAGAAAATATGAGTACTTTCGAAATCCGCACTAAGCGAGGTGTTTAATTCTGAGTTTGTAAAGTCTTTTGAAAATATAAATTTATAAAGCTTGTTTTTACCTCCCAGCATTATGTAGCGAGAGAAAAGTTCGATTTCGATTATTTAAGAAACGGTTTGCTTTGGTTTAGCAGCGCAGATGGCGGCTGGTTCCGGTCGGATGTATTCGGATTGTGCATGGCAAAGATTATGGGATATTATGACTAACTACTATTGCACGGCGAGAATTCGTGATTGGGGTTAGATCACAGTATATATTTATATAGTGAGTCGCCCTCTGCACATTCGGGGTATATAATTAGCTCATTGACTTAGTACATGTAGCGATGAGGTGTTGGTTGGGGTTCCATCAGGGCATTTTGGTTCAGTTCCATTATGTTAATAGAGATCCGTCGTGTTCGTCGGACCATCTTAGCCGGTAGTGTTCAGGGTTCACTCACGTCTTGAGGATTAGGGTTAAGTGGTATCACGTCTAGGGTGTTCGAGGAAATGGGCCACGGTGGTTGGTACTTGATTTCGGTATAACACTTTGGATATTAACCACCAGCTGGAAAGCAGGTTTTCAGCGGTAGAAATAGTTTGAGCAGTTTTGAGTAGAAATAGTTTTGAGCGGTTTCCTGTAGCGAAATAGTCGCCGGCCACAGTTTTGAGAAATGGTTTCATAGCGAAAGCTTCAGGTTTTTCTCATAAACGAGTTTACAACCATTCACGTGCGGATTTACTCATATTGGGAGGTACATCTGAGATAACAACGATTTAGAACTTATAGTACTCGGCTGAGCCCGTTTGGCTCACGGTTTTCTATTTTAAAATAATTTTCCAGTCTGGTGTTGAAGCGAACCTTTCCAGGATCCTCGATTTAAGAGCGTGTTGTGATTTATATATAAGATAAGGTGTAAAGTAAAAGTAGTAAAAGTTAAAATGTGACATTTTGTATATGTAAATATCTTTTGTAAAATATGCATGCATGGTTTTGAGAAAAAACGAGGTTAAATGAAATTATATGTTTGGATTGAGTTACTTATCTTTGTTTTTGATGAGGACCCGGAGGTCCTTTGCAGTTGTAGTTGGATTTTGGAAAATATTGGGAGTGTATTTTTATGCTCCCCAGGTGATTTTGTATTTCGGGCTTGACCATGGAGTGCGGTCGTTATCTTTGCCAAATTTCATTAAATCTAAAGTGTGATTTTGATAGAAAAGTGAAAAATTTTATAGCCCACGTTTTCCAAAGACGGTTTCGGCCCGGTTTGCGGCAGCTTCATGTGGCAGTCGGTCGAGCGAGCTTGGGTGGGGAGGTTCTTGGCGTGGAGTTTCCGGCATATTTCCTGTCACTAGGAAGGGGGTCTGTCACTAATACTATATTTTCTCAATTTTGAGATTAAGCCAACCATTGAACGAAAATAAGCAAAATCGAAGAAAAATTGGCAAAGTCATCATGTAGTCGCAACAAACATGTGATCCTTTTGTCTACTTTATGTCCTTCCATGGCTCCCTCATTAGTATGGACACATTCTAGACTCCAAGGGCTTTCCGAAACACCAAGATCGCGTGATTCGAAGTCTGGATGAGCAAGATACAACATCGGAAAGTGAAGGAGACATAAAAGGATGAATTTAGGAATAAGCGTGAGTACACTCAAGCTACAACGTGGATTCTCACGCTTCACGCGTGGTTGCTCACGCTTCGATGTGGTTGCTCACACTTCAGTGTGGTTTGGCTGCTTCTCTTCCAATAGCTCCCAATTTCTCCATGCAGCAACGTAGATCCACCATGCTATAACGTTGATGTAGGGCCTATGTTTTGTCGAAGCCCGTCTCCTCTCTTTCTTAGTTTTGTCTTTATAAGAGAAGGAAATTAGGGCTTCT
Source organism: Tetrastigma voinierianum (assembly GCA_016808115.1). Classification (NCBI taxonomy): domain Eukaryota; kingdom Viridiplantae; phylum Streptophyta; class Magnoliopsida; order Vitales; family Vitaceae; genus Tetrastigma; species Tetrastigma voinierianum. The sequence continues at coordinate 1,004,885 of JAEQBH010001221.1, forward strand.
AAAAGTGGGGAGTTCATGGAAGCAAAAAATGGAGTTTTCTCTTATTTTGCCAAAAGAAGACCCTTTAGGTGGAAACACCACCCTAAGACAAATCTCTTTTGGGAGAAATCGATTCTTGACCTCAAAGAAGAAGAATAAGGAGATTTGAAGAGAAGAAATGGGTTTCATCTACACTCTTCTCGTATTTCCTTGCTTTTCCTCATTTTATATGGTTGTATTTCTCCCCTCCATGAGCTAATCCCATTTTCTAAGGTTTTAATGTAGTCTAAATAATGAACTATGGTGTTTAGCTTTGATTTGTAATATTTGATGTTTAGATTTGCTTATATATTGAATTTTTTATTCAATTCCTAATGCTTGTTGATGATTAATTTCCATTAACATGATTTATGACCTAATTTGAGGTTGAGAAACAATAATTAGGTTGGACCATGAATGTTATGTCATGTTTCACCATAGAATAAAGATATTTATGGGTTACGTGTGGCTTGTCGGGTTTCTAATGCTTAATGCATCCTTGGTTATGATGATTTGAGGTAGAGATACATTAGAACCATTTCCAATGGTAGATTGTTATTGCTTGAGAAAGAATAGCATGTGCTTAGGTGAAATCTGCCATTAATATATGGTTTGAGCGTCTTTGGGACCAAATTGAATCTCACCATAGGAATTTGTTAGATAAAATCAAAACCCTAGGTTTTCTTGTAATTACATTTTCACTTTGTATATTAGAGACTTTAGTTTAGGATTTCTTTAGTTTAGTTTGTTTTCCATTTGAACTTCACCTTTGTGTTAATCCAAATAAAGTTAGGACTATTCTAATTTTGGTAATTAGTAACTTAATCTCAGTGGGACGATACTCATCACTCATCACTTTACTACTTGATACGACGCGTGCACTTGCGCATATAAGCACACACATTTTATATTGCACAAATCGCACATCGCGAATCCATTATATAATATTGTGATACAAAAATAAAGTCACATATCTGCTACAAATGCTCTAGAATAAATTGATGTCCTTGAAGGACAATTAGCAAATGAGTCTCAAATACGCTTGAAGCGTGGGAGGCCTATTGGCTTAAACGATATAACCCCTCGTAAAAGGAGAACACAAAATATAATTGATATCCTTGAGGAGGTACATGATAAGAAAAAGGCCTTTGTAGAGGCATATGATAAACAAAATGCCCCTGCAGAGGTATATATTGAACAAGAAACCCCTGAAGAGGTTCAAGATAAAAATAGCCCACTAAAAATGCAGTACCTAAAAATTGTAGTCTCAACTGGGATTGTGTACAAGGAATCTAATAGATTAGGGCTAAACCACTATTTATATCAACCTTTTATTTTAAATGTATAGATGTCATAAAACTAGGGAGTCTCAGATACCCAAAATGTGGAAGAATGTCAAGATAGAAATGATTGGCCAAAATGGAAAAATGCTAAACAAGCATAATTGAGCTCGTTAATAAAACGAGAAGTTTTTGAACTTGTAGTTCAAACACCTAAAGGTGTTAAGCCTATGGGGTACAAATGGGTATTTGTATAAAATTACAATGAAAATAATGAGATCATAAGATATAAAGCGTGACTCGTAGCACAAGGTTTCTTATAGAAACTTGGTATTGACTAGAGGAAACATATTCTCTAATTGTGGATGCAATCACTTTTTGCTTTTTAACAAGTTTGGTAATCTCTGAACGACTGGATATGTGCCTCATGGATGTCATCGCAGCTTATTTATATGGATTCATAGATAATGATATATATGTAATACCCCTAAATTAAAAAAAAAAAAACAAAAACAAACAAAAACAAAATTTCCAAAATAAAGAGAGACTAAAATGAAAATTTTTCAAAAGTTGGAAGGAGATTTTAACAAAAATAGAAATGTTTTGCTAAAAGAAACAACAAAGTTTCCTACACAATCTAACCTTCTTCGCTTCTCATTGGGAGGATAGGTGAGCTAAGTTTCAAGGGGATTTCAAGCTTGAAGAAACATCCACCCTAAGTAAAGTTTTTTCCCTCTCTAGTTTGAAGCATGTGATGTGTTTAGGAGTGAAGAAAATCTTTGAGAGAAGAAAGGTAAGTGAAAAGGTTTTGTACTATTTTGAATTTAGATTTGATATCTCCTTATCTGACCGTTGGATTGGCACATAATTTGAATATGTTTGAGATAAGAGAATGATCTACAATCAGAATGGTGGAGATCATGTTTTAGGGTTTGAGTTGAGAGTTATTCTTGTTTGAAGCAAACAGTTTAGGAAATTAGTTTTAGTTTCGATAAGATCAGTGTAAGCATTCATTCTCTTTTTCAACCTTTGGATTGCTTTTAATTTTGGATATATCTGAGATAGGACAATGATCTACAATTCGAAAGGTTCAAATCATGTTTACAGATTTCATATGAGAGTTATACTCATTTAGAACAAGTAGTTTTTGAAATCGGTTTCAGTTTTTGTAAGTTTAGTGTAAGCCTTTGTTTTACTTATTCAACCGTTGGATTGAATTGAAATTTGGATATGTTTTATCTAAGACTTTGATCTAAATTATGAACGGTGAATATCGGAATTTATGACTTGAGGAAGGAGATATTTGAGCAAAACCGTGACAGTAATCAAACTATATTTAAATTAGTTTGGAAAAGAGAGTAATAATTGAGGGCAAATTATTCAAAGAGTAACAATAATAATAATATTACATTTAAAATAATAAATAAGTAAATTAAAATAGCATTGAAGAAAAAGAAATAATAGTTCAGATAATTAATGAGTTTTTTTTTCGTTTTTATTTGTTTAGGTGACGTAGACTCTTAACTGAGCTTAATTGTGGAATGATAACATTAAAGACTTTTGAGTTGCTTTGATGTAAGGAAGATTAATGCATCTTTTCCTATAAAACAAAATATTTTTCTATTATATGTAATTATGAGTTTTGATCATTTGTATTTGTTTAAATTATATGCATGGATCAAATCTGATTTTGTTGGAAAATGGATTTGAAAATGTTCATGGTAGGGATTGAAAGTTATGGAGATATATTTTTGTATTTTTATGAATTTGGAAACATGAAGATAATATTTGACTTTGGTTTTTATGGCTCTCGTCAATGGGTATAAACTTGAAAAATATGGCCCCTGTCAATGGGTATAAAATTGACAAATACGACTCCTGTCAATGGATATAAACTTGACAAATACGGCTCATGTCAATGGGTATAAACTTGACAAATTCGGCCCTAGTCATTGGGTTATAGTAGTTGACAAAATAGCCCTTATCAACGGGTTCGAATAGTTGACCTTTTATTTGAAAGAAAGATGTTTTGAGAACCAAGAGTGTAATTATTTTGGAACAGCCCTTGTCAAAGGGTTAGAATAGTTGACATTTTATTTGAACCAAATCTTTTGAGAACCATGAGTATATGTGTTTTAAAATATTTGTAGATTTGATTATGATGTGGAATTGTTTGAGAAACAGGAAATATGATGAACATCAGTTTGAAATATATTTATATATATATTATTTATTTGTACTCAATGATTTTATGAGATTTGTGAGGAAAAGTATGTTATATCTCCGAGTTTTGTGAATTTAAAATATTTGATCCATGAAAATGTATTAACATTCGTTATTGGGCGCGAGCTCACTCATATTGATCATTTTCAGGTGCCCTAAACCTTGGCAAAGAATGATTTTGGGGTAGGCAAGGATGGAAGTTAAGAACTTTTTTTGAGTTGGTATTTGTTGGAAATACTTAGGATTGTTGGAGTACTTTAATGCTTTGGGAATTAATGTTTGCAAACTTTCATTGGAAGGATTTTTATTTTGCTAGAATGTTACATTTTAAGATAATTAGTTTTGAAAATTTTATCATGTTGGAAGACGTTGGTTCAATGACATTTTGTTATACTTTGGAAGGTTTTATGCCTTTGGGAGATTTTGATTTTATGAAATTAGTTTAACTCTTCTTGTGAGCATATTCAGGACAAAAAAGTATCATAAACAGAAATTTTGAAAGTGTGGTTTAAAGGTGGGATTTTAGAGCCCTATATGTGAATGAATAATAATGTCTTTGGTCCAAAGTTAGGGTGTTACAAAATGGTATCAAAGCACAAGGATATGGTCCTGTAAACTTTTAGAGTATATGGGTCGGGTTAGATTGTGTGATGATAATTAATTGTTATTATTATTATCTTTGTATGTACAATAAGTTTCATTTAAGAATTAGTTTCTTATCTTCCTATTGTTCTTTCTAACATGTCTTGAAATGATAGGTTGCTATGCCTTCAAGGAAAACCATCTCTTCTTGAGGTAGTAAGGCATTAAGGGATAACACACCTTCTAGAACTGCATGTGGACTTGATATTGTTGAAATTACATGATTTTGATATCATATTGGGAATGGATTGGCTGGAAACTCACCATGCCTTAGTTGATTGTTTTGCTAAGAAGGTGACCTTTCATATTCCTGCACAACCTGAATTTTCTTTTGAAAGGAGTTCTGGCGATACTCCTATTCAATTGATTTTAATAATGAAGGCTCAATCCTTACTCGAAAGGTTTGAGGATATTTTGCTTATATTGTGATAGATGATAAGGATGTGAAGTTGGAAGATATTCCTATAGTAAGAGATTTTCCCGATGTATTTCCTGAAGAATTACATGGACTACCACCAAAAAGGAAAGTTTAATTCATCATTGAGTTAGTGTCAGGGATGACTCCTATCTCAAATGCACCTTACCAAATGGCTTCTTTGGAGCTTAAGGAGCTAAAAACACAATTGCAAGAAATGTTTGATAGAGGTTTCATTAGACCTAGTGTATCACCTTAAGGAGCCCCAGTGCTAATTGTTAAGAAGAAGGATGGGACTATAAGATTATGTATTGATTACAGGGAGTTAAATAAGGTGACAGTTAAGAACAAATATCCATTGCCCAGGATTGATGACCTGTTTGATCAGTTATAAGAGTCTTGTGTTTTCTCTAAGATAGACCTTAGGTCGGGGTATTATCCTCTGAAGGTGAAGGATGAAGATGTGTTAAAGATTCTTTTTCATACTAGATATGGGCATTATGAGTTTTTAGTGATGCCATTTGGTTTGACTAATTCCCCCACGGCTTTTATGGATTTAATGAATAGGGTTTTTAAACCTTATCTAGATCAATTTGTCATGGTCTTCATAGATGACATTCTAGTGTATTCAAAGAAAAAAGAAGAACATGAGAAGCACTTACATGTTATTCTTCAAACCTTAAATGAGCACCAACTTTTTGCTAAGCTTAATAAATGTGAGTTACGGCAGTCAAATTTCTTTTCTTGGCCATATAGTTTCCAAGGATGGAATTTCAATAAACCTAAGCAAAGTAGAAGTAGTGTTGAGTTGGAAGAGGCTCACTACAGTGTCAGAGATTAGAAGCTTTTTGGGTATGGATGGATATTATAGACGCTTCATTGAAGGGTTTTCCAAAATTTCCACCCTTACTAGACTCACACAAAAGAGATGCGAGTTTGTGTGAAGCAAGAATTAGAGTAGTTCGAGGAATTGAAGAAGAAGTTGGTATCAGCTCCAGTGTTGACTATTCCGTCTGGTTCGGGAGGATTTGTCGTTTATAGTGATGCATCACATCAAGGTTTGGGTTGTGTGCTCATGCAACATGGGAAAGTGGTGGCATATGCCTCTAGGCAATTGAAATCATATGAGAAAAATTACCCCACGCATGACTTAGAGTTGGCAGCTGTGGTTTTTGCCCTTAAGATTTGGAGACATTACTTGTATAGTGAGACATGTGAGATTTATACAAACCACAAAAGTTTGAAATTTTATTCTCCCAAAATGAGTTAAAAAAAGAAACAGAGAAGATGGATTGAACTCCTTAAAGACTATGATTGTAGAATTTTATATCATCCTGGTAAGGCAAATGTAGTTGCTGATGCCTTGAGCAGAAAGTCATATGGATACGTAATCGACTTTGAGGTCAAGCCAGGACTACATTTGTTTATGAATTAAAAGCCTATGACTCGATTACAAGTTTTGAACCTAGAGTTTTGTTAGCTAATTTTACTGTGCAACCAGACTTAATTTGGAGAATTAAATCTTCACAAAAGGATGATCCAGAGTTAGTGGCCATCATGGATAAGGTGAGAAAGGGGGTCAATTCCGATTTTGTGTTGATGGATGATGATACTGAAGTTGAAAGGATAGGCGGTGTATTCCTCACATTAGAGTTAGTGAGAACTCTTAGAAGAATTCCATAACTCTGGCGTTTGCTGTTATTCTTGGAAGATGAGAGTGTAGTGATACTGAAACAGTGTATCGGTGGCCTAGATTCAAACATGGTATTGCAGAGTTTATAGCACAATATTTAGTTTGTCAACAAGTGAAAATTTGTTTTATCAATGACTGGGAAAAACTACAACCTGTATTCTTGAATGGAAGTGGGAGAATATTACCATGGATTTTGTTTTAGGGTTGCCTAAATCCATGGGAGGTAATGATGTAGTGTGGGTGATTGTCAATAAATTGACAAAGTCAACTCGCCTCTTACCAATCCGAACTACCTTTACATTGGATAAATTAGCCTCTTTGTATGTTAAAAGATTGTTAAACTACATGGAGTACTCATATCAATTGTTTTAGATAGGGACACTCGTTTTACTTCCAAGTTTTGGAAGAGCCTACAAAATGCTCTTGGTACCCTGACTAGAAAAGCTTTAGTGTTGCGTTTCACCTGAAAACGGATGGTCAGTTAGAAAGAGTAATTCAGATTTTGGAGAATATGTTGCGAGCATGTATATTGGATTTTGGAGGCAGTTGGGAAAATCATATGCCCTTGGTGGAATTTCCATATAATAATAACTTTCAAACAAGTATTGGAATGACACCATATGAGGCTCTTTATGGCAAGAAATGTAGATCCTCGATTTATTTGGGATGAGCGTGGAGGTGAGGAAGAAACTTTTAGGTGCGGATTTGGTTGATAACTACAAAAGGTCGACTCATACGGGAAAGATTGAAAACGGCACAAAGTCGTGAAAAAGCCTATGTAGGCAGCGAGGCGAGGTGGAATTTCAGAGTGGGTGATAATGTCGCAAAGTTGTCTCAGATGAAAAATGTAATGAGATTTGTGAAGAAATGAAAGCTCAATCCCAGGCATGTGGGACGATTTAGGCTAGCAGAAGGTTACTAGCCTTAGCATACAGAGTGACATTGGCCCCAAAGTTGAGAAAAAATCATAATGTGTTTCATGTGTCATTACTAAGGAATTATGTTTATGATGCATCTCATGTGGTACAGATTGAGCTAATTCAGTTGAATGAGAATTTGGCTTATGAGGAATATCCTATTCAGATTGTTGATACTATGGACAAGATCCTTCGTAGAGCAATTGTTAAACTAGTAAAAGTCCAATGGAATAATCATGAAGAACGAAAAGCAACATAGAATTGCGAGTTAAGGAAATTTTAAACTGTTATAACGAGTATGTTAAGTTTAAGAGGACTAAACTTCTTAAGAAAATAAAATGTAATACCCCTAAATTAAAAAAATTAAAAAAAATTTCCAAAATAAGAAGGGCTAAATGCAAATTTTCAAAGTTGGAAGGAGCTTTTAACAAAAAAATAAATGTTTTGCTAAAAAGAAACAACAAAAGTTTCTTATACAATCCTAACCTTCTTCACTTTTCTCTTAAGGAGAGGATATGTGAGCGAGGGTTTCAAAAGGGGGATTTCAAGCTTGAAGAAACATTCACCCCAAGTAAGTATTTCTTTTTCCCTCTCTAGTTTGAAATATGTGGCGTGTTTAAGAGTGAAAAAAATCTTTGAGAGAAGAAAGGTAAGTGAAAAGGTTCTATACTATTTTGGGAGATTTATTATATCTCCTTATGAAACCGTTGGATTGCTTTAGAATTTGGATATGTTTGAGATAAGAGAATGATATACAATTAGAACGGTGAAGATCGTGTTTTAAGGTTTAAGTTGAGAGTTATTATTGTTTGAAGCAAACAGTTTCAGAAATTAGTTTTAGTTTCGGTAAGATAAGTGTAAGCCTTCATTCTCTTTATTCAACCATTAGATTGCTTTTAATTTTGGATATATCTGATATAGGACAATGATCTACGATTTGAACGGTTCAGATCATGTATAGATTTCAGATGAGAGTTATACTCATTTAGAACAAGAAGTTTTGAAATGCGATTTGAGTTTTATTGTAAGTTGAGTGTAAGCCTTAGTTCTCCTTATTCAACCGTTGGTTGCGTTGAAATTTGGATATGTTTTATATAAGAATTTGATCTAAATTATGAACGGTGAAGATCAGAATTTATGACTTGAAGAAAGAGATATTTGAGCAAAATCGTGACAGTGATCAAATTACATTTAAATTAATTTGAAAAAAAGAGTAATAATTGAGGGTAAATTATTCAAAGAGTAATAATAATAATAATAATAGTAAGTTTTAAATAATAAATAAGTAAATTAAAATATCATTGAAGAAAAAAAAATTCAGATAATTAATAAGTTTTTTTGCTTTTATTTGTTTATGTGACATAGACTCTTAATTGAGTTTAATTGTGAGTGATATCATTCAAGGAAGATTAATGCAGTTTTTCCTATAAAACAAAATATTTTGCTATTAAATATGATTATGAGTTTTGATCATTTGTATTTGTCTAAATTATATGCATGGATCAAATACAGGTTTTGTTTGGAAAATGGATTTGAAAATGGTAGGAATTGAAAGTTATGGAGATATATTCTTGTATTTTTATGAATTTGGAAACATGAAAAGAATATTTGATTTTGGTTTTTATGGCCCTTGTCAATGGGTATAAACTTGACAAATATGGCCATGTCAATTGATATAAACTTGACAAATATGACTCATGTCAATGTGTATAAACTTAACAAATACGATCCATATTAATGGGTATAAACTTGATAAATACGGCTCATGTCAATGGGTATAAACTTGACAAATATATTTTGTCGATGAATTATAAAATTAGCAATACGTATCGATGGATATAAAACTGACAAATACGACCCGTATGAAATGGATATAAAACTTGACAAATATGACTCGTGTCGATAGGTATAAAAACGAATGGCGTATCGATGGTATAAACTTAATGATCTGACTGCTGTCAATGGTATAAACTTATGATATATTGCAATTGATGGGTATAAAAACGTAAAGTCGGGCCTGATCGATGGGTTATAGTAGTTGACAAAATGGTCATTGTCAACGGGTTAGAATAGTTAACCTTTTATTTAAAAGAAAAATGTTTTGAGAACCAAGATTGTAAGTATTTGTGGATTTAATTACGATATGGAATTGTTTGAGAAACGGGAAATATGATGAACATAAGTTTGAAATATATTTATATATATTATTTATTTTTACTCAATGATTTCATGAGATTTATGAGGAAAAGAAAAATATGTTATATCTCTAATTTTGTGAATTTAAAGTATTTGATCCATGAAAATTTATTAACATTTCTTATTAGGCTTTTAGCTCACTACATATTGTTGATCATTTTCAAGTGCCACAAAAAGCAGCAAATAGTGATTTTAGGAGTAGCGAGGATTGAAATTAGGAACTATTTTGAGTTAGTGTTGTTGAAAAGACTTAGGATTGTTTGAGTACTTTAATGTTTTGGGAATTAATGTTTGCAAACTTTCATTTGAATGATTTTAAGTTGTTAGAATGTTACATTTTAAGATTATTAGTTTTGAAAAATTTTATCATATTGGAAGATGTTGGTTCAATGACATTGTTGTTATACTTTAGAAGGTTTTATGCCTTTAGGAGATTTGATTTTATGAAATTAGTTTAATTCTTATTGTGAGCATATTCAAGACAAAAAATATTCATAAATATAAATTTTGAAAGTGTAGTTTAAAAGTGGGATTTTAGAGTCTTATATGTGAATGAACAATAATGCCCTTGGTTCGGAATTGGGGAGTTACAATATATATGAAAATCCCTTAATGATTAAAATTGCATGAAGAAATAATACAAAGCCTTGTAGTATGCGTTCAATCAAATTACAACAATCTCTATATGGATTGAAGGAATCCGAACGAATGTGGTACAATCGCCTTAATGGGTATTTACTAAAAAAAAAGGGTATTTGAACAACCCTATATGCTTATGCATCTTTACTAAGAAATCAAAAACCGAATTTGCAATTATTGTGATAGATATTGATGACTTAAATCTTGTTGGGACTTCTAAAGAGATCATAAGAAGAGCAAAATATTTGAAAAAAGAATTTGAGATGAAAGATCTCGAGAAATTTTTTTGTCTCGACCTATAGATTGAGCATTTCCCTTCTAGAATTTTGGTTCACCAATCAGCATATACTAAGAAAATCTTAGAGCGCTTTTATATGGATAAAGCACACTATTTAAGTTCTCCAATAATTGTTTGTTCACTTGACGTGAAAAATGACTCATTTCGTCCTTGTGAAAAGAGTGAAGAATTATCTGGTCCTGAAGTATCATATCTTAGTGTTATTAGTGCACTTATGTATCTTGCTAACTATACTCACTTAAATATTGCTTTTCTCAATATATTAGCTAGGAATCAAAACAACAATTGCTTGGATATGTAGATGTAGGATACCTTTCAAACCCACATAAAGTTAGGTCACAAACAAGGTATGTATTAAATTGTAATGGACCTGCTATTGCATGGAGATATTTTAATCAAACAATGATGGCCACATCATCGAATCATTCAAAGATTATAGCAATTAATGAAGCAAGTCGTGAATGTATATGGCTAAGTTGATGATTTAATGTATCCAAAAATCATGCGGACTCCTCTCTATCAAAGACAACACGACAACATTATTTGAAGATTATGCCAATAGCATTGCATATATCAAAGGAGATAAAACTAAACATATCTCTTCAAAGTTCTTTTATACGCATGAACTCCAAAAGAATGGTGAAATTAATGTTCAACAAATACGCTCAAGTGATAATCTAGCAGATTTATTCACAAAGTCATTACCAACCTTAACATTTAAGAAGCTAATATACAAGATTTGAATGCGTCAATTGAAAGATATCGACATGAGGGGGAGTATGTGTTAGAGAAGTGCTTTAAAGGCGATTACCTTTAGCACTTATTGTACGTCTTATGTTTCTATTTCAAGCATCTTCATTATGTTGATGTTCATTGGTTAATGAATTGACAACATTCTTAAATCAATTAACGAAGTCCATGAAACATAACATAGCATGAAGGAAATCATGATGGGATAATGGTGATAAGATTTCTATCATGTGCAATTATGTTAACGTCCAAATTATCCCTAGTCATAGAATCAACGAGATTGGACATTGTTAATCTGGATAGACTAGCACATGTCGTACTCTTTGATTGAATCAAGTAATGGATCTTATAAAGTGTGATCATGAGTTGATTAGAGTTGACATGTGGATGTTTGCTAAGAGTAGCTAAGTACGTTGGAGAGCTACTATGAGACAATCATATGGATTATCTATTATATGTAGGTGATTTCCTCATCATAGAAATTGTGGAAGTGTCTTTAGACTTTCGGTACTCAATGATATCTTGGATGTTGATTCTGTACTTAGACTTCATTCCTTGTTACCTTTCAGAGGTCACTCATTGAGTGATGATCAAGTACATCTTGAGGTGTTCAAAGGTAATTGAGTAACTAACAAATGAGTCGCCACTCCCAATAAAATGATAGTATACATATGGCCTCTTGTCATGATCATTACTTAAGAATCTCACGGCTACATGATGATTGCAATGAAGTGTCTTCCCGATGCATAACTAATGATGAGTTCGAGGACAAGATTTAACCTCACTTGGGCTAGATATGGCGTGGCAGGTATAGTAGGAGCTGTTGTCACCTGCGCAGGAGTAGTGTATAGATTGGTGAAATGACGAATTGCGTGGAAATTGTCTATGGAAGGGTTAGTAGTAAGACCACTGACTCTTCGGTCATTCGGGGGTCATGATGTGTTGCTAGACACCGCTCATGACTTGCTTGATTCAATAGTTGAATCAAAGTGGCCAACTACTCTTGGGAACCTAATAGGTCGCGCACTTAAGGAAGAGTGTAGATTGTTGATATACTTGATTTAGATGTGATCTAAATATTTAAGGGAGGATAATTTATTTGGAATATCACGGGATTAGTGGATTCAGGAGCAAAGCCTACTCAAAGAGATAAAGTAGGCTTGGACTTGTTCACTTGGGCTTAAGGCCCATAGGAAACATACGCCATTACCATATAGAGATGGAGCAGTAGCCTACTCGTCTCTTAAGGGGGCATTTTGGACATTTCAAGCAAGGGTTTTCCTATAAATAAGAAATTATGGAGAAACCCTAACCTTAGAAGTCTTTAGCCCACTTTTCTCAAGAAGAGCATTCTTGAGTTTTAGAGAGTGTTCTTTAAGAACATCCCCTCTTTGTGAGATTTGAGTGTCAAATCATCGGGTTTTCGACTTCCCTCTTCAAATTTAGACTTGGCTAGCACCAGGGCCTCATCTGAGACTGTTGCCTTAGAGGTTATCAGCTCCACTCTTCGTGTGGATACTATTGGAGGCGAATCTAGAACTTGGTTTGCTTTGGTCACCGTTGCATCACCCTTCAGGATCAGTTTACACCGACGTGAGGTAAATCTCGTACCCCATCTTGTTTTGAACCAACTTTGATGCCTCAAGGATCCTTGGGAGGGTTTTTCTTGAAGTTTTTCGTTGTTTCCACTATTTTGGCATGAGATGCCACCTTTAAAAACCCAACAGTATACTTATGACATAATGTTAGTGTACTGTACTCTTTTTCCCTTCGTCCAGGTTTTGTCATACTGGGTTTTACTAGCAAGATTTTTAACGATGCAGTCCTAATAAACTAAGAACAATCTACAACATCATACAAATATTGTACTCTTTTTTCCGTTAAGAGTTTTAAACAAGATTTTAATAGAGCTTATTCTTAATGATAAGTCATTGAAAGTAGTAAAATGTGGTGGCCATGCACATTACGCCTTATGTGCATTAAAGCTCATGAATTCACTTATAAAGTTCATTAATGATAGTATACAAAGTCATAATGGTGGTTATTATGCAGTCATTATGGTAGTCATTTATGAGAAGTAGAAACATGTGAAGCCCTATTAAAGGCCTCTCTTGCCCCCTCAATCAAATCATCCCAATAAGAAATCCTATAATTCTCTTATCATTTCTTAATTATCTCATTTTCTTCTCTTTTCTATTAAATCTGAAACTATATTCTCTATTTATTATTTAAAGTTTACATTTTATAATATTTTCATACCAGTATTTTAAATATTTATTTTTATTTTAGGTAAAAACATTATTATAATATATTATAAAAATTGCATAAATAAAGCAATGTTTTTTTTTAAAGAAGATAAAGCAATGTTACTATTTATTGTACAGAAGTAATAAATATTTAAAACTAAAAATACTATAGTAAATGTAATATTGTCAAAAAAAATCTTTTATCATTTCCTACAAGATTAAAAGCTTACATTTTTTCCATAATATATCATATAAATTCAGTAATTACCTATAATAGAATTTTTATGAAGTAAGAATCAAAATGAAAAATAGCTTGTCAATCAAATTAAAGAAATAATATTTCTAAAATTCAAATATTGTTTTTGAATTATTTATTTAGATGATCATAAATAATATTTCTAAAATTCAAATATTGTTTTTGAATGATTTATTTAGATGATCATATTAGTTTTTAAAACAAATAAAAAATCAAACAATGTATATCAATATCTGAACTAAAAGAAAATTTGTTAGGGACTTCTATCTTTTTACCACTTATTTCACACCATTCAACTGTAAGATTCTATTAAATGAACGTGCAAAAATATGATAAATTTAGACAGAATTTTCAATCAAAATAACAAATGTGAAAATCCATGTTTGATCAGAGAAAGATGATAAATTAAGAAAAGCATGAAATATAGAAATAAAAATAAATATAAATTTTAATATATTATTTTATATATTTTAAAAAATTTTAATATCTAAGATTAAATAATTTTAAAATATACAAAATTTTTGGATAAATTTTAATTTTATTTATTTTCTTCTTTATTTTATAATATTAAAATTAAATATAAAAATTACGATTCTTAACATTTTTTTCATATCGCACTTCTTTTGATTTAAAAGATATTCTTTAAATATTTTTCTTTTTTATTTGAAAAAAAAAAGAAACAAGGGCAAAAGATTCTTTTATCCATTCACAAGGGATAACAGTTTCAAAAGGGATGAATTCATAATATATCTGTAAATCTAATCATTTTCATTAAAATCGCAAAAAAGGTTAAGAAATAAATAAATAAATAAGAGTTTTTTTTTGTTGAATAAAATGGCCTAGAGTCTATTTCATTTATATTTTATAAAACCATTCTTGTAAATCGTTTTTAAAAACACAAATAACACTGATTTTTAAGAACACCATTTTCATATTCTCTTAACATTATTCTTATTACTTGAATTTAATATTTTGTGTGTTTTTCAAAATAAAAAAAGAACTAAATATGTTTTTATGTTTTCTTATTCTTCTTATTTTTTATAATATAAAACAAACTTTTAGAAATATGAACTAAACAAACCTTTAATAATGTTGGATTTATTCAAGGTTTTTTGTTTAAATGTGACATTTTCACAATTATTTTTATAAGATGTTAATTTTATTATATATATATATATATATATATATATATATATATAAACACTTATATTCCTTAAAAAAAAAGAGATCAAACAACGGTAAAATATGAACCAAAGTACAACATGATAGAATACTGAAATACGACATAAGGCCAAAAAATGAGATTTCGGGAAGTAATGCAAAATCCGAGTTGCTCTCTTTCTTCTGAGTCTTCTCTGACATAACGCTACCTCTGAACATGTTTTAATGGGTTTAAGGTTGAGAGTAGAAGTCGCTCCACAGCTTCTTCCACTTGTCAACCATCCATTTCAACACCGTTTCCTTCGCTTTCCTCTCTCCAATTCTCACACACGTTTACAAAAAAATATCTGTAAAACCAACCCCCCTTTTGCCTTTTGGCTGACAGAGAGCTATTGAGACAATTTTTTTTTCCCATTTTTAGCTTTTTCACATGGTATTACACCCGATATTCTAGCACAAAAAGACATGTATGAGCCTTCAAAGGCTTCATCCTGAGCGTGTGGGAAAATGGTGGCCTCGGCATTGCATTTTTCTTTTGACCTCTTTTCTCCTGTTTCCTTTTCTTGTTGGGGGCTGGTGGCATGAGCTTTTTCCATGGAGGTTGCTGTTGATTCTGAGGCTTCTTCCTCATGGTACGTTTTGGTCTTGGTCTTACACCAATTGGGTGTTTGTTGTTCTTCTCCCTTTTTCAATTTCTGTGTTGGGTTTTTAGTTTTAGCTTCTGAGTTTTTACTGATTTTGCGTGGTGACGAAGAAATTTAGGGTTGTGTTTGGTTGTTGGAAAGTACCAAGGAAAGAAAAAAAATGGTACGGAAATTTTTTTACGCCTGTTTGTCTAATGAAGATACGAACATAAATAGGAGCATAAAATTTTCATTTTCAATTTTTGAGTCTTTATATTCATTGATTAATAAATAAAATGAGTTTGAAGTATTAAATAAAAACTATAATAATAGATTGGATTTAAGTTTATTTTAAAAAAATTTCCTCTATTTTTTTTTTCCTTTTACTTTTCTTCTCTATTTTTTTCTTTCATTTTTCCTCAAATTTTCTGGGAACCAAACATAGCCTCGAGGTTCTGATGGGATGTGTTCTGCATTTTATGTGTTTCTCAATTGTTGTTTCCCTTTTTCTTTGAGTTTTTGATCATCGGTTTTGTGGATTCTATGTTATTAGATGATTATAGTGGCACCATCAACTGTTATATATTTTTCTTATAAATATTTGATTATTTTTATTTTTTCAAAAATAGCTTTTCGATTTAGGGTTTTCCAATTTTGAAATTGTTGTCTATGCAATGATTTTTTTTTTCTTTTTAATAATAATTTTTATAATTTAGCTCATTAGATATTGGAATTTTCCATTCTTTCTTCTTTTTTTTTTTTATTGCCCAATAGAGTAGAATCTCGATTTAGATTCTGGGATTTACATAAGATTCTTCTTCCTAGTAATTTTTGAGGCTAAGAATTCAGATTTGGAAAATGTTATGCTACTGTGTTTTAAAGATTTTCATAATGTGTATATGAAAATTTTTAGCTTAAGTTCTTTCAACTACCTTTCTCAGTTTTGGCTTATGTGATCCGAGGATTCTGTTTTTTATAGGAAACAAGAGTAGATTTTCGAGATTTTGGAGTATTGTGTCTTCATACAACCAAAAGTTTCGCAGCTGTCTATATTGGTAAAAGGGTGGGAATTAGGTTTTGTAGGAAGGTTTCAAGTTCAATTTCCTGTGAAGATAAGGAAAAAAAACAGTTACCTATGAAAAAAATTATATTATTTGACCTCATTTTGTTTGTTTGTTTCATGGATTGATTTTGGTAGGTTTTGGATTATTGTTGAATAAGAGCCTAGAAAATTCTGCAGATGATTTTAAGCTTTCTTCTCTTGCTCAATCTTTTTTAGGCAATACTATTTTTTCAATCTCTTCCATTATGTTAGAGATTTTTTGAATGAAGTTATTTCTATTTCTTATTTCTCGTTTTGATCTTTGGCTGTTATGGATTATTCATTGACATTAGGATAATTTATGCAGGAAAAATGCTAAGAATGTCAGAAAGTTATTGGAAATTACCCCAGAAGGTGAGGCTGTTCTTGCTAGTGATAAAATATCAGGTTCTCGGGTTCCTTCCTCTACTTCTGCTGGAGGTAGGATTTACATTTCTTATGACTCCATATAAATCGCATTACCTGCATGTGTGTTTCAACTTTCTCTCCCCTTATGGATTCAGGCACCTCCTTAGACTTAGAAAACGTTGGATATGAAGGAGGAAAAAGAAAAACAGGTTCCTAAAGAAGTTATAGAATTCTGTGTTGAAAGCTTTATGCCTGAAAGGAATCCTTCCTGTGCTGGTGGCTCAGAATCCAAAAGGTCAAGAGCACGTGCTCACTGGCATTCATTTCTCAAGCGGTTCACAAAGAAATCATTTTATTCTACTTTGCCATCCTTCACTCCTGTCGTGTCAAGGATATCAAGAGGAAAAAGTAGAAGTGCAAGAGAAAATGTGCTTGCTGTTGGTACTTTCAACAGTTCATGGAAGAATTTCAGCTTCATTGAACTCCAGACTGCTACAAAGAATTTTTGCCATGGTCTGTTGTTTGTTCCAGATTTGAAACGAGAGAATGCGTTTATCTTCTGTTCAACTTGATTTATAATTCAGCACCCTTTCCTGATGGTTTTACTTGCTTTATTCTCAGT
Organism: Tetrastigma voinierianum; assembly: GCA_016808115.1. Lineage (NCBI taxonomy): Eukaryota > Viridiplantae > Streptophyta > Magnoliopsida > Vitales > Vitaceae > Tetrastigma > Tetrastigma voinierianum. The sequence goes on from JAEQBH010001221.1 coordinate 1,022,314, forward strand.
TTATATTGCCTTGAAAATAAGAAAGTTTACTATCGATGAAAACTAAAGTTTCAACTTTTATGTGTTTTTTATGCCTTTATTGAAAATCCATACAAAATCTTGACAAATGCTTCAACTATTAATGGTTCCTTTCTATTGCAGAAAATTTGATTGGAAAGGGTGGCTATGCTGAAGTTTATAAGGGCATTTTAAAAGACGGGCGGTTCATTGCTGTTAAGCGGCTGACTCAAGGAACACCAGAAGAGAGGGTAACAGGCTTTTTACATGAGCTTGGCATCATAGCTCATGTAGACCACCCCAATACTGCTAAGTTAATAGGGTATGGAGTTCAAGGAGGGCTGCACCTTGTTCTGCAGTTATCTCAGCTCGGGAGTTTAGGATCTCTACTTCATGGTTTGTTCATAATTCTCTTACTCTTGTTCTGATTATTTTCCACTTTTGATTAGATTTGTATTTAATTCATAACAGTTTTCCAGTTTACAAAAGGTGACAAGAGCAGATTAATCTCAAATTTAAACTCAACAAAGATTCAACTGGAGCAACTGTTTTGCAGAATTTGTCAAAATGAATCATTCATGAGATATAAGCTGATAACATTTTTTGCTTGCTGCAGTTTGGGCCTCAGGTACCTCTAAACCTAGGGGCAACCGATTGTTTATACTTTGTTTCACAGCTCCATGCAGTTTATCTATCTGATTCAGTACATTAATGGCTAGTTATGGTATTAGTTCCTTTAGTTTCTTGTGTAGAATTTCCTCCTTCCCAATAATAGAACTGTCATGTATTTTACCTGCTTCTCTTAAATGCCTTAGAGTACTATATTATCAAAAGGAAAGTAGTAAGCAAATACAATACTATATATTAAACTTTGTGTTATCATCTGTCTTGATGTTATTGGCTATATATTTTACCATTTCAGTTCTGTTGTGCATATCTCAGTTAATTTTAGCATAAAACCGTTTCTCCAGATATAGGGTTCACTGCAGTGGTGGCCGTAAGATCTGATTATGTTATAAAGAGCCATGAAACTTTTACATAGATCAAGCACAAGAACTATGGGATAAATATTTGTAAAGATTTGTGGTCAAATTATGTGAGTTTCATGCTATAGGTAATTTGTATTAGGATTTTGCATGCTGATTAGGTAGTCACCTGTTTAGTATGGCAAACTTGGAATCAAAGAAGTCTGAGTACTCTCTAATGGATGCCATGCAGTCACGTACCGGATTTATGAATCTTTATGACAGTTTTTGCAGTGGCATTTGGCTTGGCATGTCTTGATTTCTGCTAAGCCACATTGATCAGCTAAGTCCACCACCAATTAAAGCATCAATATAAGATGATTCTGCCAATATTCACCACTTTTTCCAAACGAGGAAAAATTTCAGAGGATGAACATAAACATCAAATTTCTTTCTTTTTTTATAGACAAACAAAAAGGTAATAAATTAAAAACACTAACCAAAAGGTGCAAACCAAGTACACATGATGTATACAAGACATGCCTTGAAGACACAACACCTAAAAAGCTAATCCACTCCCAATCTATCTACCCAAAAAAAATAGTTCTACAAATTCTTCATCTCCGTCACTCCAAAGAAACTAGGCTTTAAGTAAAGCATTACTTGTTGCCATAATTGACTTATTAGATGCTTCAAAGATTCTAAAAGCTTATTTTGGAACTATTTTGGAACTGTTTTTAGTTTTGTTCTTAAGAAAATAAAGCAGTTTTTCAACTCAAAAAACAGATTTTACACTTTTTACCGAAAAACCAGTTATTGCTTTTTACTGATCAAAAAAAAAAAAAAAAAAAAATTGAGCGGTTTTTAGGTGTTCTTTTAGAAAATTGTAAGAAGTTGTGAAATGAGAGAAGAAAAGAAAGCTTTTCTTTATTGAATGAGTGAGTTTGAAATACATCATAGGTCCTACCTATTTATACACATCAAGAAGACATAAAAAGAAAACAAATAAAGTACAAAAAGGGAGGAAAATAAATCAGAGAATATCCTAAGAATATCCTATGATTCTCAACACTCTCCCTCAAGTTGGAGCAATAGGTCATATGCACCGAGCTTGTTACAAATGTACTGAAACCTTGGACTTCAGAGAGACTTAGTGAAAATGTCTACTAGTTGGTTACTCGAGTTGACGAAACTAGTAGTCATGCATCATGAGGCAATCTTCTCTCGAATGAAGTGACAGTCCACTTCAATATGTTTGGTCCTCTCATGAAAGACTAGATTGAAGGCAATGTGTAGGGCTACTTGGTTATCACACACAAGCATCATTTGTTCATCCTTACCAAATCTTAGCTCCTAAAGAAGCTGTTTGAGCCATATGAGTTCACAAGTTGCCAAAGCCATAGCTCGATGCACGGCTTGACACTAGACACAGCCACCACATCTTGTTTCTTACTCTTCGAGGATGTTAAAGTTGCTTCCAATAAATGCCGCGATGGCGGAAGTGGGCGTCTGTCTCTGAGGGCGAGGCATGCTCGATGCATCCTGATATCAACAGTTTGGGTGTGACCTATGTTTCATATAACACCTCATGACTCGATGTTCCTTTGATATAACAGAGGATATGGATCACAACATCTTAGTGACTATCACATAGTGACTGTAGAAATTAACTAACTACGCTCATAGGAAAGGAAATGTCCAGTCGGGTGACGGTGAGGTAGTTCAGTCTCCCCACTAGTCGTCGTTATCTCCCTGGATCTCGTAGAGGCTCCCATCAATCTGAAGCTTGACATTCGGATCCATAGAGATTAATCTGAGGTTTATAGTCTATCATACAGTTTCCTCCAATATATCCATTTTATACTTCTCTAGACATAACCACACAGTTTAGTGAGCTATCTCGATCGAAAGTGGCAGGTTTCCCCTGATGCTTTGTACGAGTGGTGAAGAGATCTTTGTTTAAGTTTTTCGAATGCCATCACGATCCTTTTTGTTATAACAATGTAAATCTATGCATGTCGAATAGATCTTGTTTGTCACACAGGATGTATGATGATAGAACGAGTGAATTACGTGTACTTTCCAGAGTCATACCCGATCTCTGGCCTGTACAAGCTAAAGCGACGAACCGGGTTGAGGGGTTGTTTTAGGCCATATAAGGAACAACGTAGCATGTATACCAAACCACTCCCCCTTGAGCAACAAATCCAGGTGGTTTCTCTATATATACACCTCCTCGCGAAATTACTTACGTGGAAAAATGCATTCTTGATGTCAAGTGATACAAGGGCGAGTCTCGCCGCGGCCGTATATAAGAAGACAAACGGAAGCCATCTTAGCAATAGGAGAAAAAGTGTCATAGTAGTCGGAGCCAGTAGAATGCAAAGCAGCCATTTCTGCAACCATTGCCTGTTTTCAGCCCGGATGAGAGAAGGCCTCATGTACAGTTTTAGGAAGAGAAACAGAAAACAATGTGGAAATAAAAGCAGAATATGGTGAAGATAAGTGGTGATAAGTCAAGAAATTATAAATAGGATGGGGGTTACCGGGAGGAGCAGTACCTTTCAGAGATAGCGATGGGAGAAAATCGACGGAACAACGAGATCGGTGTCGTGGAGGAGGGCGCCATAGGAGATGAGTCAGACGAAGGCCCGGTGTCAATATACGGGCGACAAGTATAAACCTGCAATGGTCAAGGTGGAGTAGGTACAGAGGAGGTATCCGGGACGGGATAAAGAAGGGGTAGAGATATGACATTCAAACGGGGAGGGTGGGTGATAGGGAACATAGAAGAGTTCTCAAAAAAAGTGACATCAACAGAGACATAGTATCGATGTGTATTAGGAGAGTAGCAACAATAACCTCGTTGAAATCGGGAATAACCGAGGAAGACACACTTTATGGCTTTGGCTGCTTATCTTGTTTAGGAGTAAGAATATGGAAAAAAAAAACACAACCAAAGACATGAGGGGGAAGGTAGAAGAGGGATTGGTTTGGAAAAATGATGGAATAAGGGATTTGATCATGTAAGACAGATGATGGCATACAATTAATCAAATAACAAGTGGCTAAGGTAGCATCCTCCCAAAAACGTTGAGGAACCTTATGATGGAGTAGAAGGGTGCGAGCGGTTTCAACTAAATGACGATTCTTGTCCTCAGCCACTCCATTCTATTAAGGGGGTAAACACAGGGGTGATGAAGAATCCAGAGTATGAGGACATAAATGAGGAGAATGGTCAGGAAAGATATTGCTTTGGCATTATCGCTTAGTAGGATCGTTGATATTAAATTGAGTTCGAACTTTAGCATGGAATTTGCGGAAATGAGAATAACTCGATTCGAGTTTTCATTATTAAATATAGCCAGAGTACAACGAGAATAATCATCTATAAAGAAGTGACCGAAAATGGAACCCCGAGGGTAAAAACTCGGTCCAGGAAGAAACCTGACCTACAATCTTTCACGGTTGTGATCACGAAGTATGAGAATGAGGAGAAGAAAGAAACTTTTTTATTGAATGAGTGAGTTTAAAATCTGACATAAGGTCCACACCTATTTATATATATATATATTTTTTATGGAAAGAAACATGGTGATCACAGCAGCCAAAATTTGCCCCAGTACAAGGGTATACAAAGGGACATAGCCAGGACTATCTGAAATGTTTGATTGAGCGAACCTTATATACATCCAGAAGACACTGAAAGGAAACAAATAAAGTACAAAAATGAAGGAAAATAAGCTAGAGAATATCTATGATTACCATTAAAAGTAATTAAAAAAAATGAAGAAAGTCTTGAGAAAATTTGAATGATCATAAGTGCATAGATTCATGGAAAATAAGCTGAAAAAATCGTTTTTCATATTTGAGTTTTTAAATAGATGTTCCTGAAACAAATAGAAACTTTTAAAAATTGTGATTAAATTTTTAAACACTCCAAAACAAACAAATAGAAATTAATTTCCAAACTGTTTTGTGGTTGGATCCAACAAAGCTCTTTGCTAACTTTGCAAAATCTCCTTAATTGATTGATATGATAAATCCAAAGCCACTCAAAATAATGAGAAAGCCAAAAACCAATGGCTATAAACCTACTTACAATGGATCAAAATGTTTGCTCAATCAAACATTTTGTATAGTCTGATGCCTTGTTCAGATTCTTTGATACTTGGTTGAATTGTCCTTGTCTAGGAGGCTTAGGTTGGGGGTCTAGAGAGGTTTTGTTTCTTGCTGAATTTTTTGTATAGGCCCAGCAGCCATTTCAATGAATTCCCTCTTGCTTATCGTTTTGTTTCTGATAAAAAAAATTACTCTTGCTTATCAAAAAAAAAATGTTTGCTCACTCAACCCCATGCTTGGAAAGGTGCCAACAATGGTTAAAAGAAATCCTCTCATAAGTTGATCGATTGTGATAATCTTCTTCTATGCCACCAACAAAATGATGAAACTAACCTTAGATGGCACCTTGGAGTTCCAATCTACTTTTGTTAGAAACAAAAAAAGATGCCCTTATTGTCGTAAAATTGTGATAGGATCCATTGGAGAAAAAGCCATTCTTAGTTAAATTCTACACAAGCTTATCCTCTAATAGAAGCTACTATGCTAGATGTCCTAGGTAAACAATCTTTTTGTGGTCTACTTTCACACCAAATAATATCTAAAAGATTATCCTTTGATAATTTCGAACTTAGTTTGTCCTTGAGAAAAAAAAAAATTTCTTCACCTCCCTTATAAACCAAACCATATCTTGCTTGAGTGAAAGAAGGATTGGATTTTTATTTTTTTATTTTGTTCTTGATCATAGTTGTTACAAGTGAACTTAACCTACATGGTGCCAATGAAGGAGAATGCCTTATTAAAGATGCACAACTTTCATATTTTTATTTCCTTTTCCTTTCTTAAGATCGTGATGGTGCCATTCCGTCATTCTTAGTCCTTTTCTTAAAATACATTAATATACAAAATTGCACATGAACCCTAGGTTGTGTCTTACTTCACTCAAGGGCACACCTTCAACTGCATCTTGCACCTAGACTTTAAGAAATCTGTATGCCATAAATGCAACACACTTTTCAAAACTATTCTTGAAACAATAACATATATTCAGTTTTGTTTTTTAGTAAAAGGATGATATATTAAAGCTTGCAAAAAGGTTCATCAAAGTGCACATGAAATATACAATCAGGGCTGAATGGCAAGCATGAGAAGGAAAAGAAAAACAAACACCCAACTAATTAACAACAATCAACCCTCAAACAAGTTAGAATGCCTCTGGCAGGAGCTCCCAAAACTAAGGAATGCCCTCTAACTTACATCCATTGATGCATATTTGGAAAAATCATAATTTCCCCCGTAAACCTAATTTAACCAACCTTCTTTAAACAAACGAGAAACAAAAAGCCATCTCATAAAACCAGTGACGAATTCCTAGTGCTCTTCTCCTATCCGTTAATAGTGAGCAAAGAACTATTGTAAATTGACGAGCATTCTAGTTTTCGGATTTTACTCTCTAAATGGATGCCAAGAGAGTTTTCTTCTTTCCCCTGCACCCCTTTCTTGCCTCCATTTTTTTCTCAATTAGGAGTTGATCTTCTTTTCAATACTCACAACAGGCATTCCAATGAAATTACTAAGATTAGCGAACATATCGAGAAGATTATCAAGCTTATGCTCCTCCCCCATTGAACTGTATCCTAGAGGACTCTGACTCCTCAACCCTAATCATCATCCTTACTTGAAGGATCCTTCACATCACCTCTCAAACAATCCAACAAACCGCCATTTTGAACCATCATCATGATGAACCAAAACCAGAACTCCATGCCCCAAGAAGTTGCCCTGCCTTTGACTGAAACTTTGAAGCGACTGTGAGGACTGACAACCTAACAGAGGAAGAAAGGGGATAATCCTTCACTCATGACCATCTTCTGAAAACCTAGTGCAAGCCTTGGTTCATATGTTATGCCCAGGCCCCAAAAGATTTTCTGCCTATGTGAGCCTTAAACTTTTAAAAACTTTATACTAAATTTCTAAGCAACAACATACTTGTTAATTATCCAAGAGAAACTAACCTGATGAAAAAAAATGGAACCAGCTACTCTTTAAATTTAATAAAGTTGTAAGTAGAAAAGGCTTGAAGCAAGAGTGGAAGAAAAGATAAAAGTACATGCATTCATTTCTTTTGTTGAAGCGAGAGAGGAATATTACAATTATTTTTCACATGGAGTGAAGCTTAGATAACATTTATTGTATACTTATGCTTTTGGATTAGATAAAATATGCAAATATATTGTTTATTTGGTGGCTTCTACAGGAATCGATCTTTTTAATTGCCCATTCATTAATATTAACTAGAAAGAACAAAGATTGAAGTGACTTTAATTGGAAAGTTTTGTAGATTATAAAGGTCTATTCTTCATTTTTCTTCCTTTTCTGTTAGGAGCATTCTACAACCAGGATACTAGAATATCAGTTCACCAAAGTGTGTCATTTTGATAGTTCACCTATTGCAATAACAATATTCTAGTGAAGTTATGAAGCGTCCTTTCATAGCTTGTCTAGACATGCCACAAGACCTAAATTTCAAACAAACTTTTAACAAGGGGATATGTACCATATTTAAAATTTATCCTTTGCTCAACATATAAGCTTGTGACTTGAGCAATATTTGGAAGAATCTCGTAAAGAAGAATAGTTTTTTTTTTTTTTTATAATTTGAGTATTTGTTGGATTAACAACACCTAAAGAGGCACATAAAATTATACATGATATATACAAAGACACCAAAAATGCCAAAAGACAAGGTGAAAGGAACACAAAAAAAAATTGTAAACCAGGTCGTAGTGAGATCCTAACTACTCCACAAAGTCCAACATGGACGAGGATTGATCTACTATTGACACCCAGACCTATTCCAATAAAAAGTACATGAATGTATATTTAATCACATGATCGCCTTCCTCAATATTCTTAAATGCTGTTCTATTTCTCTCTCTTCATAATGTCCAAAATAAGTATAAAGAGTAGTTTTTCAAGCATTTTTCCTCTTCCTTTCGATGATAAATCCATGCCTACTCAAAATGACACCTCTCATCGAAGAATGCATCTCTCACTGAACCTCAAAAAAGGCATAATATTGTTGCCATAAAATAGCTGCTTTCAAGCAATGAAGCTAGATGTGGTCAACCATTTCTTCTTTTCTTAAGACATATTATATCTGTTTGGGATTCTCTAACCCCTTTTTTAACCTGGTCCATGGTAAACATTCCGCACCAAGTTGCTTCCCATGTGAAAAACCAAATCCTCAAAATACCCAAGGAGAGGAGTAGTTGCTTATGCTCAACCTTTCTTAACTGAAGTTTGATGGATGCACATAACGAGAAGAAAAAAAAATTATAGTTAATTCTAAGAAAATATTTTAGGATTCTAGAGGAGAATGAAAGGTTTTTGTTTATAGTTAGACAATATGAAAGGAGACATTGTCATAAAAGAACAAAAAAAAAAGTTATTATGGAGTGTGAAAAACTAGAGGGTAAAATTTCTTTTTTTATCCTCTTCAAAACCATCATAATATCAATGTAAATAAAAGGTAAAATTTATAGCCAATTTTTGATAACCATCAGGAGAGCCTTATCATGGAGGTGAAGAAATAGCAAAAAAAGGAATGTTTTGTTGATGGTTGATGAGAATTCTCAAGAAGAGTATTTTATTGGTGATTTTGGCAGGCCGTGAAGATGAGTGCTTTCTGTAAGTACAGAAAAACCTAGTGTCAAAGGATTTGGAAGCTATATTTTGGCAAAACCTGGAACAACCTTGAGCTTCTTCAAGGAGACCTTACATTGAAAACCTACTGGAGGGTAGAGAAATTGCATAAATAGAAGAACTGAAATAGAAGATTGGTAATCACAAAAATTTAGGTATAAAAAGAGAATTCACATAAGTTTATGCAACAAAAATATGTTATCTCATTATTGTCCTCAAATTTTTGTCTTCAAGAATAAGTAATGTAATGAATCATTTTAAAGAAAAATTCATAAAGAGAAAGGGATGGGGGAGATACTCTAGCATTTGCACTTTTGCTTACATGTAATTACTGCAAAGAAAAACTTTTACTCTACATTATGAACAAGTGATCTACAGTCAAGTGAAACTAAATTCTAAGTTAAAGAAATACAATTGTTACTCAAATTGCTGGGCCACATGTGGCTAGGGGCATAGAGCTTGTAATTGTGCTGTAGAGTTTAAGTCCATTTACAAACATTTACAGTCAATATCAAGTAGTCATGATTAATAATTCAATCCATTTTTTTTTTTTTTTTTTTTTGTGTCTTACTTAATAGTCAACTGATTGGAAGAGAAAATTAGCAGAGCCAAAAAAGTCTATTTTCATCACAAGAATAACCCTTTTCATTGTCATAATCATTCTCTTTGCATGACTCAATTATTTGAAATTTAATATTAGCACACGCCAGAGTTATTCAACCATCATCAAACATTAAAACATTGAAAAATCATGATGTATGAAGTTGCTTCTATGTTCATGGACATAAGAGAAACGATGTTTTCAATTAAATAATATTATTTAAACAGATCATGAGAAACTATATTATTTGGTTGAAACCTGCTTTAGTTAGTAATACATGGTAAGGCTAGCCTTACAAGGGGCGTATGCCATAGAAGCCTCAAACGTTGATGCCTATGATTCAGGAGGGCAGCACTTCTTCAGGTGCTTTGCATAAGCCTTACATCCAGAAGACAATTAAGGTATATAAGCCAAACAAGGTTTAGTTCTCATGGAATTTGCATCTCCATGTAGCCATTAGGCCAACCAAGGATTTTCCTTCTCAATTTTCATCAAAAGATCAGGATATTTTCTTTTCTTTTTGCAATTTCCAAGTTGGGAAACCAGTATAATTGCTCTTTCTGTTGGATTATCAGTCAATCACCCATCTTCTTTTATACCTTCCCTGAATTATGGAAAGCAATGATTGACTTTTTGTCATTGATTAAATATATCCATCAATGTTGCAAGTTTCCAGGACTGATG